>SJYQ01004049.1:226826-395418 GCA_006410935.1 Redunca redunca
TTCCAAAGAATAGCAAGGAGAGATAAGAAAGACTTCCTCAGCGATTAATGCAAAGAAATAGAAGAAAACAACAGAATGGGAAAGACTAGAGATCTCTTCAAGAAAATTAGAGATATCAAGGGAACATTTCATGCAAAGATGGGCTCGATAAAGGACAGAAATGGTAGGGACCTAACAGAAGTAGAAGATATTAAGAGGTAGCAAGAATACATGGAAGAACTGTACAAAAAAGATCTTCATGACCCAGATAATCACGATGGTGTGATCACTCACCTAGAGCCAGACATCCTGGAATGTGAAGTCAAGTGAGCCTTAGGAAGCATCACTACAAACAAAGCTTGTGGAGGTGATGGAATTCCAGTTGAGCTCTTTCAAATCCTGAAAGATGATGCTGTGAAAGTGCTGCCCTCAATATGCCAGCAAATTTGGAAAACTCAGCAGTGGCCACAGGACTGCAAAAGGTCAGTTTTCACTCCAATCCCTAAGAAAGGCAATGCCAAAGAATGCTCAGACTACCACACAATTGCACTCATCTCACACGCTAGGAAAGTAATGCTCAAAATTCTCCAAGCCAGGCTTCAGCAATACATGAACCATGAACTTCCAGATATCCAAGCTGGTTTTAGAAAAAGCAGAGGAACCAGAGAACAAATTGCCAGCATCCACTGGATCATCACAAAAGCAAGAGAGTTCCAAAAAAAAAAAATATTTCTGCTTTATTGACTATGCCAAAGCCTTTGACTGTGTGGATCACAATATACTGTGGGAAATTCTGAAAGAGATGGGAATACCAGACCACCTGACCTGCCTCTTGAGAAACCTGTGGCAGGTCAGGAAGCAACAGTTAGAACTGGACATGGAACAACAGACTGGTTCCAAATAGGAAAAGGAATATGTCAAGGCTGTATATTATCACCCTGCTTATTTAACTTATATGCAGAGTACATCATAAGAAACGCTGGGCTGGAAGAAACACAAGCTGGAATCAAGATTCCCGGGAGAAATATCAATAACCTCATATATGCAGATGAAACCACCCTTATGGCAGAAAGTGAAAAAGAACTAAAGAGCCTCTTCATGAATGTGAAAGAGGAGAGTGAAAAAGTTGGCTAAAGCTCAACATTCAGAAAACAAAGATCATGGCATCTGGTCCCATCACTTCATGGCAAATAGATGGGGAAATAGTGGCAGACTTTATTTTGGGGGGCTCCAAAATCACTGCAGATGGTGACTGCAGCCATGAAATTAAAAGACGCTTACTCCTTGGAAGAAAAGTTGTGACCAACCTAGACAGCATATTCAAAAGCAGAGACATTACTTGGCCAACAAAGGTCCATCTAGTCAAGGCTATGGTTTTTCCAGTAGTCATGTATAGGATGTGAGAGTTGGAATATAAAGAAAACTGAGCACCAAAGAATTGATGCTTTTGAACTGTGGTTTTGGAGAACCCTTGCAAGGAGATCCAACCAGTACATCCTAAAGGAAATCAGTCCTGAATATTCATTGGAAGGACTGATGCTGAAGCTGAAACTCCAATACTTTGGCCACCTGATGCAAAGAACTGATTCATTTGAAAAGACCCTGATGCTGGAAAATATAGAAGGTGGGAGGAGAAGGGGATGACAAAGCATGAGATGGTTGGATGGCATCACTAACTCGATGGACATGAGTTTGAGTAAATTCTGGAAGTTGGTGACGAACAGGGAGGCCTGGCATGCTGCAGTCCATGGGGTCGCAAAAAGTCGGACATGACTGAGAGACTGAACTGAACTGAACTGAACATTACGATATGTAAAATAGATAGCCAACAGGAATTTGCTCTATGGCTCAGGAAATTCCAACAGGGGCTCTATAACAACCTAGAGGGGTGAGATGGGAAGGGAGATGGGAGGGAGGTTCAAAAGGGTGGGGATAAATATATGAGGATAAATGTATCAACCTATGGCTGATTCATGTTGAGGTTTGACAGAAAACAACAAAATTCTATAAAGTAATTATCCTTCAATTAAAAATTAATAAAAAAAAAAAAACTAGACCATCAGGTGGCCAAAATATTGGCCTAGATGTATGAAAAAGCACAGACATCACTTTGCTTACAAAGATCCATATAATCAAAGCTATGGTTTTCCACTAGTCATGTATGGATGTGAGACTTGAACCATAAAGAAGACTGAGTGCCAAAAAATTGACACTTTTGAATTGTGGTGCTGGAGAATCCCTTGGACTGCAAAGAGATCAAACCAATCAACCCTAAAGGAAATCAACCCTGAACACTCACTGGAAGGACTGATGGTTAAGCTGCTGCTGCTGCTTAGTTACTTCAGTCGTGTCTGACTCTGTACGACCCTATGGATTGTAGCCTGCAGGCTCCTTTGTCCATGGGATTCTCCAGGCAAGAGTACTGCAGTAGGTGGCCATGAAGCTCCAATATTCTGGCCACCTGATGCAAAGAGCCAACTCATTTGAAAAGATCCTCATGCTGGGAAAGATTGAAGGCAAAAGGAGAAGGGATCAGTAGAGGATGAGATGATTAGATAGCATCACAGATTCAATGGGCATGAATCTGAGCAAACTCTGGGAGATAGTGAAGGACAGGTAAGCCTGGAGTGCTGCAATCCATGGGGTCACAAAGAGTTGGACACAACTTCGCAGCTGAACAGCAACAACAATCCATACCATCCTTTCCATCAAGGCCTTCATTGCCAAGGTTCAGTGCCTCCTTATTTCTTGCTTGGACAATTGGCATGGCGTCCTCAGTCATCTTACTGGCTCCTGCGCATTGCCTGCCAGGACACATTCTAATTATATTAATAGTTCTTACTTCTCTACTTTAAAGCTTAGAAGCAGTGATTAGGCAGCAACAAGCACATCTGGTGCTCAGATATTGGTTTCTAAATACCATTCTCCAATAAAAGGAGCCAAGGTTCTCTGGAGGCATGGCTGATTCTAGGGTTGAGACAGAGAAGATAAAATATGAGTCTGGAGCATCTTGTAATACCCCAAACAATGAAGTACTCAAAACACATGCATGGAGGCGCATACTCACAGTGATGGGGACATGTCAAAACAACACAGAAATCAGACATAAATTCATGTTGAGGTTTGACAGAAAACAACAAAATTCTGTAAAGCAATTATCCTTCAATTAAAAAATAAATAAATTTTTAAAATAAAAATAAAAAACACAGGAGACAACCTGAAAAAGCTCTGAATAACCAAAGTTAGAATAACTGGAGAAACAAAACAAATAACAACGTGTGCGTGCTCAGTCACTTTAGTGACTTTAGTCACTTTAGTTCATGTTCAACTCTTTGTAGCCCTGTGACTGTAACCCACCAGTCTCCTCTGTCCATGAAATCCTCCAGGCAAGAATACTGAAGTGGATTGCCATTCTCTTCTCCAGCGGATCTTTCCGACTCAGGGATTGAACCCATGTCTCTTACATCTCCTGCATTGACAGCTGGGTTCTTTACCACTAGAGCCACCTGGGAAGCCCCTTAAATAACAATAGTATTGGTTATAACCCTGGAACTACACAAGAATTAATAAATATACATGAGTCCATAGTGATACAAATAAATAAATGGGGGAGAAGGGACCAATCTTCCTTACAGAAGAATTCCAAATAATAAATGTAAAAGTAATGAGAGAAATAGAAAATTACCATTAGAACACCACAGTAATCATTGCCACAGGCAAGATCCGCTAATGAACACTAAAACTAGAAAGTGAAATATTAAGGAGAAACAAGATGTTTGTATAGCCTCAAATATCTTTCTGTATTAATTATTCGCCACTTACTGTGGTTGTTTTAACATATGTCCACAAATGTTTTGATACTCCTCTCTCCAGGAAGTGAGGCAAGTCCCCTCCCTTTGAGTACAGACTGGACTTGATGAACTACTTCTATAATCAATTCAGGCTGCTATAACAGAATATCATAGACTGAGTGGCCTATAAACAATGGAAGTATCTTTCTCACAGTTCTATAGGCTGGCAAGTTCAAGATCAAGGTGCTGGCAGAGTTGGTGTCTGGTGAGAGCTTGCTTCCTGGTCCATGAAGAGCTGAGTGCTTGCTATGTCCCACATAGCAAAATGGACAAGCAAGCTCTAGAGTCTTTTTATTTACAAGGGCACTAATCGCACTTATGGCAGAAAGTGAAGAGGAGCTAAAAAGCCTCTTGATGAAAGTGAAAGAGGAGAGTGAAAAAGTTGGCTTTAAAGCTCAACATTCAGAAAATGAAGATCATGGCATCTGGTCCCATCACTTCATGGGAAATAGATGGGGAAACTGGAAACAGTGTCCGAGTTTATTTTTTGGGGGGCTCCAAAATCACTGCAGATGGTGATTGCAGCCATGAAATTAAAAGATGCTTACTCCTTGGAAGGAAAGTTATGACCAACCTAGATAGCATATTCAAAAGCAGAGACATTACTTTGCCAACAAAGGTCCGTCTAGTCAAGGCTATGGTTTTTCCAGTGGTCATGTATGGATGTGAGAGCTGGACTGTGAAGAAAGCTGAACACCCAAGAACTGATGCTTTTGAACTGTGGTGTTGGAGAAGACTCTTGAGAGTCCCTTGGACTGCAAGGAGATCCAGCGATCCATTCTAAAGATCAGTCCTGGAGGTTCATTGGAAGGAATGATGCTAAAGCTGAAACTCCAATACTTTGGCCACCTCATGTGAAGAGTTGACTCACTGGAAAAGACCCTGAGGCTGGGAGGGATTGGGGGCAGGAGGAGAAGGGGAGGACAGAGGATGAGATGGCTGGATGGCATCACCGACTCGATGGACATGGGTTTGGGTGAACTCTGGGAGTTGGTGATGGACAGGGAGGCCTGGCGTGCTGCAATTCATCAGGTCGCAGAGTCGGACACAACTGAGCTGAACTGAACTGAATCTCACTCCTGAGAGCCTCATGGCTGAATCACTTTCCAAAGGCCCCACCTCCTAATACCTTGGAGGTTAGGAGTCCAGCACAAGAAGGAGGCGGGGGAGGGCAGGGAGACACAAACATTCAATCCATAACAAATGGAGTATGAAAAGGGAAAACAGTAACATTGCGGCAAAGTCATCTAACAGCGCCCACCTTAATTCATCAGTCAAACGGTCAGATCACCATTAGGAAGTCACGGTGTTCCCATGTATCCCTCAATATGACGCACTGAGAGGGTACTTCAGCTCTGTGGTATTCTTCCCCCGAATCCATAATCCCAGTCTAATGATGAGAAAATATCAGATAAACCCAAACAGGGACATTCTACAAATATCTAACTCACACTCTCCTAAGGTGTCAGGCACACGGGAACAAGGAAAGACTGAGAAACTGTCACAAATTGGAGGAGAAGATGTGATAACTAAATGGAGTGTGGGATCCTGAATTCCGTCCGTCCTGGAACAGAAAAAGATGTACATGTATAAACTGCTGAAATGTAAATAAAACTATGGTTTTGTATTAAAAACAAAACAAAACAGCTTCCAGTACCTAAACAGCAAAGTACAAACTCCTGGGCCGGCCACACGAGACCCTCTGAACGCAGCGCAGATGCCTCTTCTGCCTCCCCTGCCCCTTCGCACTTGGCTCTCTGCTCACACTAGAGCGATGGCCCCAGGGGGCTGAGCCAGTTGCACTTTCTCATTTCTTTTCACCCTCTGCCCAGAATGCCTACTCCCTCTGCTCTATACAGCTCCTCATCTGTTTCCCTGATAATTGTCTCTTTAAAGTTCAGTCCAAACATTTCTTCCCTGGCAGATTTTGTTTCTGACCACCCCTGAACTCCAGCGCTCAGTCTCTCCTCCCCGCCCTCTTTCACTTTCAGTGGCACCAGGAACACCATAGCTATTTTATTTGCATCTGTAGCACTTTGAAAGTGTTAGTCACTCAGTCATATCCAACTCTTTGAGACACCCGCCAGGCTTCTCTGTCCATGGAATTCTCTAGACAAAAATACTGGAGTGGGTTGCCATTCCCTTCTCCAGGGGATCCTCCCATCCCAGGGATCAAACCCAGGTCTTCTGCATTGCAGGCAAACTCCTGCATTGCAGGCAGATTCTTTACAGTCTGAGCCACCAACACTGTAGTGCATCTCTTTAAATGACTTGTATCTTTCCCTCATAGATAATAAAGTTCTTGAGGGAAGCCTTATGTTATTGATCTTTTATAGTGTCAGAGGTTAGCACAGGCTTTATACATATTAAATGAATTAATGATGAATAAAGAAATGAATTAATGAATAAATGGTAATGAAAAAGCACACACTAGAAATCTATTGGCTAGAAATAATAAATGTGTAAATTCATCTCAGCTATACAGACATGTTTGAAGAAAATTTTCACTCAAAATTTCAAAGTGCTTTGTAGGAATTCATAAAACAATTTTTCCCCACAGAATAATATGCTTATGATAAAGCAACTCTTAAAACACATCTTGAGGTCAGCAGACATCCTGGTTAGTGGAGAGCCAAGGCCTTTCACCAATGAGCCTATGTCACGGAAAACCCAGGTTCTGGGCCTCCCCTCTGGACATTCTCATCCCCAGTGACTTGGTCAGCTCAATTAAAATAGCCCCACACAGAGCCACATGGGTCCTCTTTCAAATGCATGGCCTTTATTTCAGTCAAAACTGAACTTTGAAGTTATATACCTTTCAAAACTCTCCCAGGTCAACCAAGCTGTTTCCTATCACACTTGAAAAGCAAAAGCTCTTTTTCTGTGGCATCTTTCACCAAACTCCTCATATGAACTTTTAGTTCAACACCATTTACCTGGGTGTCTCTATAAATTTTGTGTTCATTCTCCCAGGATAGTGTCTGAAGTCAGGCAAGGGTTCTGCAAAGATGAAAATCACTAAGTATATGTTAGACTAGAAAGAAGATAAGATCCTCTGATGTGATTATAACCAATAGATTTACCTATTAAATATCTACTGCATGTGCACATATAAAGCATTGTGCTAAAACTATGGTAGCTGGGCAAAGGTTTAACATATTGTCTCTGCCATGAAAGATGAGAGATCCAAAGATGAACAACATCCACAGCCCTTTAATACATGACTAGCACTACAAAAAATATGGATAAACTTCAACATCAAAGATCCTCATCTCTCCCTTCCCAGAGGATTCTCAACTATAAAGCTAGGTCCAGGGCACCATCTTGATTGACTGTAGGAAAGGTCAACAACAATAGTTCTTGCCTATGACCAGGACTCAGAACTTAAAATGTGTCCCCCAGCTCCAGTCTGGCATCAAATAACTGGTTTTCCAATCCACTTCTCTCCCACCACCTTAGAAACAGGGAGCTTGTCTCTCATTGGCTAATTTCCTTAGAATGTAGGCAGAGGAGAGGATGACTGGTTACTACTAATATTTGCTCAACTACCTTCTGCTTTATTGACTACAGATTGAAAGCCTTTGACTGTGTGGATCACAACAAACTGTGGAATATTCTTCAAGAGATGGGAATACCACACCACCTTACCTGCCTCCTGAGAAATTTGTATGCAGGTCAAGAAGCAACAGTTAGAACCAGACATGGAACAACAGACTGGTTCCAAATTGGAAAAGGCATACATCAAGGCTGTATATTGTCACCCTACTTGTTTAACTTATATGCAGAGGACATCATGTGAAATGCTGGACTGGATGAAGCCCATGCTGGAATTCAGATTGCCAGAAGAAATATCAATAACCTCAGATATGCAGATGATACCACCCTTATGGCAGAAAGTGAAGAACTGAAGAGTCTCTTGATGAAAGTGAAAGAAGAGAGTGAAAAAGCTGCCTTAAAACTCAACATTCAGAAAAATCAAGATCATGGAATCCAGTCCCATCACTCCATGGCAAATAGATGGGGAAACAATGGAAATAGTGACAGACTTTATTTTCTTGGGCTCCCAAATCACTGTAGATGGTGACTGCAGCCATAAAATTAAAAGACACTTGCTCCTTGGAAGAAAAGCTATGACCAACCTAGACAGCATATTAAAAAGCAGAGACATTACTTTGTCAACAAAGCTCCACCTAGTCAAAGCTATGGTTTTTCCAGTAGTCATGTATGGATGTGAAAGTTGGACCATAAAGAAAGCTGAGCACCAAAGAATCAGTGCTTTTGAACTGTGATGTTGGAGAAGACTCTAGAGAGTCCCTTGGACTGCAAGGAGATCAAACCAGTCCATCCTAAAGGAAATCAGTCTTGAATACTCATTGGAAGTACTGATGCTGAAGCTGAAACTCCAATACTTTGGCCACGTGATGGGAAGAACTGTCTCCTTGGAAAAGACCCTGATGCTGGGAAAGATTGAAGGCAAGAGGAAAAGGGGACAACAGAGGATGAGATGGTTGGATGGCATCACCAATTCAATGCACATGAATTTGAGCAAGTTCCAGGAGATGTGAAGGACAAAGAAGCCTGGCATGCTGCAGTCCATGGGGTTGCAAAGAGTCGGACACAGCTGAGCAACTGAACTGAATTGAACAGCTACCTTATCTAACTTAGGAGGAAAAAGTTTAATAAATCGAAACAATCTTCCAGTTGGATCCCTCCAGTTGGGTCAACTCCATTCCTGTAATCACCATTACAAAGTTATCTTTTGATTCAAGAGGTCTTTTGAACCAACACATGATCACTGTCTACTGTCTGAATTGTCACTTTAATGATCCTGACATCTGTCTTATCCAAATAGAAGAGAAAAAAATACACATGAAAAGGGAGTTTTTTCCAGGAAAGCAGTAGAGAAGTTGAGACTTCAGTTTAGCTTTGAAGAGCTAATCGAATTAAAATGGGGCTAAGAAGAACAAATATTCCAGGCAGGCAGCACAAAGACAGAGGCAGGAATGCTTAGGATGAGTTCAGTTTACTCCTAGTCTTGCTGAAGCAGAGCTGTGTGTCAGAGCAATGGGAGATGTGGTTAGAAAGTCAGGTTGATGGTAAATGTGAAAGGTCTGCAGTGTCTGGAGAGAGATATTCCTCTGTAGATGTGGGCACAGAAGGGTGGGAGTCACTTATGATCTGTGTTCAGAGGATGTGTGTTTTGGGAGCAACATCTTAGGAGACAAAAATATCCTAGCTGGATTAGTGAAGCCCTAGTCACGTGTGCACGCTAAGTTGCTTCAGTCGTGTCCGACTCTGCAACGCTATGGACCATAGCCCACCAGACTCCTCTGTTCATGGGATTCTCCAGGCAAGGACACTGGAGTGGGTCCCCATGCCCTCCTCCAGGGGATCTTCCCGACCCAGGCATTGCACCCGCGTCTCTTACATCCACCTGCTTTGGCAGGTGGGTTCTTTACCATTAGTGCCACCTGGGAAGCCTGAAGACCCTAGAGGCCAGAGGAAAGTAGTAGAGACCTTAAGAACAGCTGAAATAGAAAGGTATGTGAAAAAATCCTGTGAATGAAAAATCAACAGGACCGAAAACTGAGTGTGGAGAGCAAAGAAACAAGGCGACTCTCAAAGTAACATGCAGAATAGCCATGCAGCCCAAAGGCTCAAGACTCTGAAGCCAGCTGCCTGGGTTCCAATTCTGTCTCTCACACTTATTCACTGTGTGACTTTAGGAAAATTACTTAGCCGTCCTGTACCTCAGTTTCATCATTCATAACATGAGGATGATAATAACATCTACCTCATAAGGTTGTTGTGATATTAACTGAACTGAAATACGTAAAACAGTTAGAATAGTACCTGGTACCCAGCAAACAGTGGCACTGTTGTTGTTGGTGCTGTGGTTATTACAGAAATATGAAGCCTATTAGCAACAGGGATAAAAACTAAATCCCTTCAGAAATTGCTCTGGGGAGAATAGAAAGGTAAACTTGGAACTGGAATATATTACAGTAAGTTGTTTTTACCATTTAATGGTGAGTCATATTTGCCGTTAGGGTATGAAGTCCCCCTTTCCTCTGCATTACCCTAAACTACATATTTCCCCAGCTACCCTCGTGTGTCCAGGCCTCCTAACAGATGCACCCCAAAGTCTCCAACCTTGGGCTTTTTAATGGAAATGAAGTTTCATTGGGGATACTTACTGGTTGATAGGGGATTTTAAAATCATTTTGAAATAGAGAAGTATCACTCTGAATGCAGAAGCCTCCAAGAGAGACACCTTCCAGAGGACATTGCTCTGAATATTATGTAACCAGGGCATCTAAGGATGAAAATCAACCCCAGGAACATGTGCCCCTCATCCTGCCCCAGACAAGGGCATTGCCAAAGATCTCTGTCACCATTTTCCCAACTGCAAACCAAGGCTAAAAATATTACTCTAATAGGAACTGTACTTGTTTGAGAGAAAAGAAACAAGGGAAAAGAGTAAATAATAAAAAGAGAGAGAGAGAGAACACATAGGGAGTGGTGGGTTGCAGCTCCTACATACTTATTACAAGGAAGAAATTGGGAATTAAGAACACTGTCCTTGGTCTTTTCTCGGCAACTAAGCCATCACTGGACCTGGAACAAATTTCTGAGTCTTTATTTAGTTTACCCTGGATTGTTGGGAAGACCTCCCAACAATTAGGAAGTGGTGAGACTTCCCTAATGTCTGATCCTCTGTGGTCCTTAAAGTGAAAGGCAAGTTGAGTAAAAGCATCATTTTCATTCATCCGGTTTTCATTTTCTTAATACAGCAGTGATGAAAGTGAAGTGAAAGTGTTAGTCGTCGCTCAGTCTTGTCCAACTCTTTGCCACTCCATTGACTGTAGCCCACCAGGCTCCTCTATCCATGAAATTCTCCATGCAAGAATACTGGAATAGGTAGCCATTTCCTTCTCCAGGGGATCTTCCCTACCCAAGGATTGAATGTAATCACTGTTAACGTAACATCCAAGAAGCTCTCGGCATGTGACAGACACCATTATTACTCAATGTTTTTGCTATTTTTGCCACCATTAGCAGAGCCAGTTGGCCCCAATATATTAACCACCAAATAACCTCCCCACTTTAGACAAAAACCTTGCGATTGCTATTTTTAAAGGCTTCAAAGTGAAAGATTTTCATCCAACAGTTGGAGGAAAGAGAGAACTGAAATCTGAGGCAGCTCAACTTGTTTCTTAAATGGAGGCATCACAGTTCAAGGAAAATGCAGACTCATTATGTGATGGATGACCAAGCTTGTCAGGCAGGCACAGCTTCTTCCTAGGGCATGCAGTCATGCCTCTGGCTTTGGCCTCCCATAGACTTTCCTAGGAAGGTTTATAATGCCCCTCATTTCCAGACTCAGTTCCACTGCAATTCTCGAGCCAGTTCTGCCTAGCATCAGAAGTGTATCAACCGCCTCAGCATATCCTGCTGCTCCAGCATCACCATGGACCAGCCACAGGCCCAGTCGTGACTGCTGGGAGTCCAAGTTCTCCCTAACTCCTTTTCCTGATCATGAAACACACTCGGTCCCTGAATTCCTATAAACTCCTTGAGGTCAGCTCTGTCTGAGTTACAGCTCTCTGATCAAGCCCTGAGACTCACCTCACATGGGTATAATCCATAAACCCCATAATTCTAACCGAGAGGTCTGTATATTGGCAAGAGAAGACGCTCATCTTGCCTACTTGTCCAGACACAGACTGGACAATGGACATCTTATCAGTGACTTATGGGGACATTTGACCAACCTCCCCAGGGCCGCTCTATGCCCTGTGTCATCCCTCTGTAACCTTGTCACAGCTCTAGGGTAGAAAGAATCCTAAAATGACTGAGAATAACTTTCCTACTAGCCTAGGGATTCTACGAATTACACCATTTTAGAAAATAATTTATATGCACTTCTGATTTGGGACTGAGGCTCATGCTCCCTCCTCACCCTTGTGCCAGCATCCATCCTCCTGGGACTGGCCCACATCTCTACCTTCTATGTGCATTCTCGTGCCAATACACGGACCTCGCAGATGACAGTGATTACCATCTGACTCCGTGTCTGAACTGTCGCCCGCAGTAGCTGCTCCATATACCACATATATGCATGCTTAGTCACTCAGTCGTGTCCAACTCTGCGTCCCCATAGACTATAACCCGCCAGGCTCCTCTGACCTTGGGACTGCCCAGGCAAGAATACTGGCATGAGTAGCCATTCCTTTCTCCAGGGGATCTTCCCAACCCAGGGATCAAACCCAGGTCTCCCACATAGTTGTACCAAAGCACTTTCTCTGCCATCCCTTCCATTTTTGTAGGACCAATCCAACCTTCTCACCACTAGATTTTTTCCCTAAAACCCTAGGATAGTCTTTCCAAACGAAGGGACCTCTCCTCAGGAAAAAGCACATATTCATATACACAGGGAAATATATGTTGGCCACAGTGGTTCATTGACCCATCAGAGGCCAATGCCTGAGTCCCTGATTAAGCACGGCTACCTTCAATTACATAGCTCAATCCATGCTCAATTTATCTCACTTAGCAACTGAGAAGGAGAGTGGACACTCCCAGTTCCAAGTCACTGATGGTAATGTTAGATGCTGCGAGGAAGACATTCAGGTTAACTCCACCAAAGAGTGACCTCTTCTGAGCATCCCTCTAGAATATTCATGTGTAAAATTTATGGCTTACCTTTAAAATTAGATAACACATGTCATTTAAATATATATGTATTAATTCTGCAATAATCCATCAAAAACAGGCTTCAGTGGAAGAAAATGAGTCTAGAATCCCAACTGGGACTTTCAAGAATACCCAAGCCATGGGGACAGGGACCTCCTCAGCCCACTGGGCCCCCTTCAGGCCTTAAGGCAGAGTTGGGATGGGAATGTCTCAGTATCAAGTCACTGATTATGGCTTTTGTGGCCTGGTTCAGAGGTTCTAGAAATGCAAATATGCCAATGAACAGCTGAGACACAGAAAATACACCCTTTCCTCTTCCTCTTATCTTCATAAGGGTTCTCTTCATAAAGGTTCTTCATAGGGAAGAGGTGAGGATGAGACGAAATCCACATTGTTTTGCTTCCTTCCCCTCTTGCCAATAATCCCTTCAACCAGCAGTTACAGAACCAGAGCTAAGACTGGGATGAGAATGTATCGTAAATATTTTCACTTCTTTTTTATTGACATAGAATCATGAAATCAACATTGGATAGATCCTTTGGTCTCTGAATAAATCACCCTCATTTTGTAGGTTCTCTGACAATGAAGACTCCCTGAGATCTGAGCCAGTATTTTATGCCCTTGACATTCACTCATTCAACAAATATTTATTGTGCATGTGCTATATTTCAAGTCCTGTCCCAGACATCAGGGTTACAACGGGGATCTGCAGAGAGCCTGCTCTTAGTCACATTGAACTAGAAAAGTCAACAATGGACAAATGGAACATCTGTGAGGCACGAGAAGGTAGGCATCTCCCCTGGGTGGACCCAACCCAGATAAGAAGTTCTTCCTCGCATTTAGCTGAAATCCCTCTGGTACCATTCGACCCCCTTTCTCCTTGACACAAATAGAATAGAGACGAAATGACCCTCTCTCTTGTCAATACCGTCATAAAATGGTTACACTCATGAAATCATTGCTGATTCCTCTCTTGCTTAAACAGTTTCAGTTCCCTTCACAGTGCCTCACAGGACATATTTCCTTGCCTTTAATAATAACTTTGCTCGCATTGGTGCAGACCTTTCTCATTTGTAAGGCACTTTGAGATTTACAGAGCACTTCCGCATCATTATCACACTTCGATCCTCACAACAACCCCACAAGGAAGGTAGTGAAGATATTTGCTGAGCGCCAAGTATGCCCAAGACACTGTTCTAGGGCTGTGGGGGTACCTGTGCCACTTTATACTGTCCCTGTTGAAATTTATCCCACTTTTGTAGAGCCATTTTCTCAATGAGTCAAGGCCATTTTGAATTTTATTTCTGTCTTGCAGAGCAATAACAACCCCACCTAATTTAGTGCCAGCTGCAAATTTAATGAGCATAGTCTTAATTCCTTCATCCAAGCCATCAATATGGTTATTGAGTAGGATAGATCCTGGCCCCAATACCTCTAGGACAGTATTCAATATGTCCCCCTAGATTGATACCAAGTCATTGATAACTCCTCTTGGGATAAATCCTTCGAGCCTCAGGCAGAAGTATAGGTGGGAACACACCTTCTAACATGTCAAAGACAATACCTACTTTAAAAAAAAATCAAAATCCTTACTAAAATTAAGATAGATCCCATCTATCAATTCCCCTGGTGTATGTAGCCTCTCATAATCATGGGAGGAAGTTAAATTGCCTGGCACTATTTGCTCTTTACAAAGCTTTACTGATTGCTACTTAGTACGTTATGTTCTTTCAGGCGCCATCCAATTGATTATTTGATGATTTATTCCAAGATCTTCCCAGGTATTGATGTTAAGCTCACATGTCTGAAATTTCTAGTGTCATCTTGTCTTCCTCTTGGACATTTACCCTTTTGCTGTCCTTAGGGGCTTTTCCAATCCTCTGTGATTTGGAAGAAACACTGGCTAATAGTCCCAAGATGAAAGTTGAAAATCCATTCAGTATCCTACAGGGCAAGCCATCAGGTCCCGCTGACTCGAACATATTAGGTTTTTTTAAACTTTTCTAACTATGTCGTCCCCTTGGCCTTCTATCCCCCTATTACAACCGGGACTTATTCCAGGCAGCAATTTACAGCTGTTGTTATCTTTCCCCCTGGAGGAGGGGAGTCAAGGGGACATTGCAAAATAAAATAAAGTAAAAAGCGCTACCTTTTCATTCTTTTTTCTGCTGTAGTGTCTCTGACAGAGACAATACCAGATGTTCTTTTCCTTTTTCGCATACTGGAAGACTGCATTCCCTGACTCCCTTGCAGTTAAACTGAAGCCATGGGATTGGGAATAGGTAAATCCACTGATGGAAGGAATGACGCCCACCATTTTCTGGCCTGGAATGAAAACTCTCTCCGTAACCCCTCCTGTTTTCTACCCCCTTTACTGACATCCATGGTCATGGCATGTTGATAAGGCAGCATCACAAGAGGAAAGAAGACCAGACACCGGAATAACCAACCAGGAGTGCTGCCAGGAGGGTTACTCAACCTGTGGGCTATGATATAAATAAGAGACACATTCTCGTACAGTTAAACCACAAGCTATTGGGATTTTTTTTTTTTTAATGTTGCTCCTCCTGCAGTCTTCTCACGTTGACCTCAGTTTTGCCCTTGGAGATCATACAGAGGATATTTCTCTGTTGATTACAAAGTAAAATGTTCTCTTTTTAGACTAATAAAATATTTAAAGAATATCTTTTCTTACTTTCTATGATCTTTCCTCGGTATATATTTTTTATTTTAACCTTGTTTTATATATCTACATAAATTGTCTGCTAACTCACTTCAGTCATGTCCAACTCTGTGCAACCCCAGAGATGGCAGCCCACCAGGCTCCCCCATCCCTGGGGTTCTCCAGGCAAGAACACTGGAGTGGGTTGCCATTTCATTTGGAGGAGATCTTGCCAAGGATCCTTATTTCATCATGTGCAAAAAAAAAAAAAAGAGAGAGAGAAAACTGACAAGACCAATTTTTTTGTTATAAAGAATTACAATGGTTTTAGTATCTATGTATATATGAGTTTTCATTTTTAAAAGTTCTGTAAAGTTATCTAATAGAAAGAAAATATGACAAAAAAAAAAAAAGAAAGAGCTGATGCTGAAGCTCCAATACTTTGGCCACCTGATGCCAAGAACTGACTCACTGGAAAAGACCCTGATGCTGGGAAAGTTTGAGAGCAGGAGGAGAAGGGGNTATGTATATAATCGCCCAGTCATGTCTGATTCTTTGTGATCCCACAGATTGTAGCCCACCAGGCTCCTCTGTCCATGGAATTCTCCAGGCAAGAATACTAGAGTGGGTAGCCATTTCCTACTACAAGGGATCTTCCCCATCCAGGGATTGAACCCCAGTCTCCCACACTGCAGGCAGATTCTCTACTGTCTGAGCCACCAGGGAAGGCCTTTAACTATATATTAATTTTAAAAAAAGCATTAGTCGCTCAGTCACATCTGACTCTTTGCGACCCCATGGACTATAGCCAACCAGGCTCCCCTGTCCATGGAGTTCTCCAGACAATAATACTGGAGTGGGTAGCCATTCCTTTCTTCCGGGGATCTTCCTGACCCAGTGATTGAACCCAGCCCTCCTGCATTACAGACGGATTCTTTACCATTTGAGCCACCAAGGAAGCCCATCTGAGCATAAAGAATGTATTGCATTGAGTGTTTCAGTTCACATAAATGGTGCTGGATTACATGCATTTCTATATAACTTGATTTTTTTTCACTTAACATTATATTTTGAGATATAATCAATGTGAACATATAGATCTGGCTATTCATCTTTACTTGCTGTGTGATTTTAATCCATTGTATAAATACAGCCCGAGTTTATTTACCTATTTCCCTTTTCATGTAGGAACATGTAGCTTATTTCCAATTTAGCACTATTCCAATAATGCCAGTTGCTCTCCAAAATATTAATACACTTTTCTTTCCCACAAGTCACATAAGCAAACTCCTACTTCACCATCTTTTTATCAACACATGGTATTGTTAAGATAGTTTTTTTGTTTTTGTTTTTAGGCCAGTCTTCTAGATCGTATTAAGTTTGTATTTCATCTGATTCAGTCTTCATTTATGCCCTTCAATGGTTCGGGTTGTCAGATTCCTGCAAAAGATATCATGAATGTTTTTCATATGAATTTTAAGATATTTCATAGTTTTTTGATCATATAAATGAAGTATTCTGTGCTACATTTTCCAACTGAAAAGTAAAAGTCCTATTGTCCATTTTCAGCTATGCCATTGATTTTTGTGTAATTAATAATTCCCCAAAAATAAACTGTATTTGTAACAAGCAACATCTAGCAAAGAAATCTTTACATTTTAAAAGTACTTTAGAGTATTTTCATTCACTAACATACAGCTCGCCTTCAATCAATCAACAAGTATTATTTAATGCCTACTAGGTCCTAGGCCTTATGTTTAACACGGCTGGTCCAGTGAGAATAAGACAATAAACAAACCAAACAATGAAATAAGATCTTTTCTGTATTTATTGAGAATCTACTTTCCATGATGGCAGAACTTAAGTAACTCTTGGATTTCCAGCCTTTCCTCTAAGTTTTCCACATCCCCAAAACATAAATACCCGCAATTTCTTCTTTCTGCCACGTGATGTCATGGCAGAGAATCGATCCTTCATCTCTCACGGATGATACTGGCTGACATAATTGCATTGCACTACTTTCCACCGTCCCAGTACTCACTCACAATAACTGCCCATCCTTCATCAGATATCAGTCAGTACTTGTGCTTTTCCTGCTGCATCACCATTGCCTCTAGATCACTCAGAGTACAGGACTGTGAGACGGTCCCCGTAGGCCATTCGAGTACAATTTAATAAGTTCTCTGGGCACAGGTACATCTCATTCTACTGAATGATGCACGGGCAACGTGCAGGCAGCTGGCAGTAGATGACTCGCACGTGACAGTACCACAAAGAGCAAGCCCAGTTCTTCCCAGTTCCCCCACTCAGGCCATTGGTTATGCCCTCTAACGTGCAAGGAACATTCTGCAAGATTGGCTCTGCTCCTGTGGGCTTCACTGGTAATGCTGCTGATGGCACTCAGAGCGTCTCAATAAACCTCACCATGGACATCTCCCCATTTCCAGCCCTCCCTTCCCAGCCTTGCCACACTCCCACACCACCTCTGCACAATTCCTCCACGTGATCTGGTTTTTCCTGTATTCTTTTTCCAATCTACTGTGATGGTGTGAAATTCATCCTTAACTCCCCTCCTTTTTTGAATTTCAAGAGTCTATATTGAAAGTTAAATAGGCTGAATATTAAGTCTTTCTTCTGCCATCAACAAACCAGAGGATGAGTCATAAATCACGAAATGCAAAGATAAAAACATAAAGCCTAAAACTCCAAAATGTTTTCATATTACACAGTAAAACTGAGAGGCAAGGTAACACGGAGTCCTGGATTCAGATTACCTGGGTTCAGACCCCTCTGCCATTTACTGGTACGTAATGTTGACCAAGTTACTTAACCTCTCTATGCTTCACTTTCTTTTATATATAAAGTGGAGTTGATAATAATCTACCTCAAAGTATTGTGATAATTAAATAAACACATCTGAGGCACTAAGAGCAATGCCAGGCACGTAGAAAATACTTAAATACATAATTAAAGACTGCTCGTGGCTTGTTCACATTCAATTAATTACAAAGCACCTTGAGTCTAGAAGCTTATCTCACATGACTGGTTGTATCTGAAGATACAGTGATCATCGTCATGAAGCTCTGTCTCCTCAGCACACTGACCTCTTTGATGCTTGGTTCTAAGGAATGTATAGCCCAGATGTTTTTCGTGGCAATTTCATACTCTTACTAATGGATAGCATTTCGACTAGAAATCTCTTTCTGGTCTTTGGCCATGGGGATAACCACGGGACTCACTGCCTCATTTCATTCAGGTCTCTACTTGAATGTCACTTCCATGGGGAAATTGTCTATAAAGAAATAATCTGATACTTTTCATCCCACCTCCTGTTCTTTATTTTTCTTCATAGCCCTCACCATTCCCTAACTTTAGTGTATACTTACTTCTTTACTTGTTTATTGTCTACCTCACCCTATTAGAACACAAACTGCAAGAAAGCAGGCATTTTGCTTATTTTATACACTGCTATTAATATGTCCCCAGCATCCAGTATAATAGCTGTTGTTGTTATGGGATTTTAGGCAAGGATACTGGAGCGGGTTGCAAAGAGATGTCCTTCTCCAGGGATCAAACCTATGTCTAAATCCCAATAAATATTTGTTGAATGAATGAATGAAGACTGCAGCTGGCTTATGACTAACCTTCAAAGAACCCTGTTGCCTTTTCCCTTAAGACCCAGAGGTGGCAACTAGTTTTGTGCTAATAATAACCTATGGTAATAGATGTCTGGGGCATCCATTTAGATTGATTATGAAACAGGAAACTGCCTTGACTGATGACCGATGGCTCAAAGGGTTTAGAAGGGAAATCAAGACATCTTTCCTGTATTTTTCAGCTCTGGTCAAGACTAAAGCCAGCCTTAGTCATCCTCTCTGTGCATGTCCACTTCTGGACCCTACTTGGTCTTGTTTGGCCTTGTCAGGGAAACAGAAGCTACTTCTTCAGTAGAAGGCATCCTGTCTTATCAACCAACCACAAGGAAGGGAAGAGAGTGTACTTCTTTCTAAGGTCCAGGCGTAAGACTGGCCCTTAACCCAATACTTCTTATCTCCACACAGCCTTCACACTGATGTTCCTGGATCCTCCTGATCCAGGCCTACAGGACACTGAAAAGAGAATTATTGACAGCTTCCCCCCTCCCATAAAAGTAACATCCCTACCATAGCAATTACTATGTGTTCCTGGAGACTCTATGCTGTCCCCAATCCATATTTAAAATCCTTCTCTCTGTAGATGAAATGAGACATGGGAAAGGCTGAATTCCTTTTCTGCTCCTTAACTTTTCTGTGAGAGGAAAGGAAGAGTCTCTGAGATCTGATATTCAGCAGGCACATTTTGTGTACAGCTGGAGAGGCCCATCACTCTCATTGCAGTGCTTTAAAATACAGATTCCAAGACCCTCTTGCCCCAGAAATTCCCAGCAGCTCTTGAATGGGGCACAGGAACTTGCATTTTAATCAAATACCCAGAGTTATTGTGATACAAATGATCCTTATACACACTTTGAGAAACATTGCTCAAGAATTTCACAGATGACAGATTAAAAACCCAACACTACAGAATAACAAATCAATGATTTTCTAGAAGCACTTTCTAATAAGGGACATGGCTTTTTCTTTTTCCTCTCATTTCAGACTTCTGGCTAAATATCATCTGCTCAGAGAGGACCTCCATGACCAGCCTGTAGTTTTTCTCCGATGCTGCTTTATTCCTCTATAGTAGTTATCACTCTGTAATTATTTTGTATTTATTTATTGATTCATTTACAAATTTGGGGTCTCCTCCCTGCTTCCTGGGAGCAGGGGGTTATCTGCCTTTTCAATGCTGTAAATCTTCAGTCCCTAAAACAATACATAGTAGGAACACAATAAAAGAATAATGAAAAAAATGAACAAATTTGTAAATGAACAATTCTCTGAAGTTCATAAAGTTCTTCCATTTTTTTTACCCAGAATACTATTTAGCAATGAACTATGTTCATCAAATACATGTTGAAGAAGATTCAGGGAAAACACATATGATGCTATTTTATAAATGACAGATATGACACACTCATGTTGTCTTGTAACATTATCTGAACAGTGGCAGAATTACAAGGCTTAAAGAAGGCTCATGCCTTTAACAGCTTCATTGATCCTGTGTAACTGACTTTGTTGAATCTCTGGGCTAAAGGGTAGATATGGTAGCAAGTAATTGCATCCACCCTCAAAGCCACTCACCAACACTCACTGCACCCAGTTAACTCATCCAGGTAATCCATCACTGATTCACTGACATTCCAAAGCTACTTTACTGTCACATAAAGGGGAACATGTTTTTGACTTTTCCTTGGTGACACCAATTAAATGATATTCCCTTTTAATTTTATCTGCCAATTCTCTCTCTCAACTTATATCTTGGATGTTTTTCCCCAGGAACACTTTCCCCAAAACTCACAAAATGTTCCAAACCTCAGCATAGGCTTATGCCCTGAGAATTTGTTATTCATGAAGCAGGCCTTCTGAAGTCTGATTTCTCGGGACTGATGCTTCGTCTTTAAACAGTGAATATGAACATTGGCTCAAAGGGCCCGTGACAATCACTTAGGAATAACAGACATTTGTGTCTGGGCAAGGTCTCCCCTACACAGGGAACCTTTTGTAAATATTAGTTACTAGAACCGTAGCACTAATAGATGTAGTTAATAATTATCACAATGTGCCCAAACTGCACAGTTTGCTCCCTGATTACAATATTAAATTGCTATTGAGCTGTGGTATTCGCTTCAGGCAATACTAGTAAGAACCCCCCAAAGACCCTGGCTGGCCTCGCTGTACAAAAATGGAAAATGTTTCGCAGCACACAATGCTCAGGCAGCGGCGGGCTTTGCCAGAAAACAAACACAAAACTCAGACAATAGAAGGAAAGTTTTATCAGAGCTGAAGTGTCCTTTCACTTGGGAACTGTCATCTCTCAAAAAGGAAAACACGCACACACTTGATAGCAGCTTACAAGGCAAGCCATTACTATGGGCACAGTGACTCACGGTGCAGATAGAGAACGCTGCACAGCCAGAGCACCAAGGCTTTGTTTTATTTGCATCTGATTACGTCTAGAGATAGGCCGAGCCAGCTCTGAAGAGTTGAGGGCCCCTCAGAATGCAAGCAGCCTTTCTCTCCCTGTGAGCCAGAAGGGAATTTTCCTTTCCCACACACCCTCTCCTCTCTGCTTGACAGGTCAAGTGGCCTGGACAATAGGGCAAAGCTGCTGAGAGCAAAAACTGCAAGTTAATGGAGGGGTGTCCTTAGCTCCAGGATAGCACATTCCAAAGCAGACACAATGGGGACACTTGTCACAAAGCAGCACACAGCCACCCACCCCTCATCCACCTCCACACTGCCATGCCATCTCCATATCTGGGATTTCAGAGACCCACAGTGGGCAAATGGGTGCTTGGCAATCAATGTGCACGTACAGCTGCCCAGTCTGGGGGTACAGGAGCCTATCAGGGTTTGCCTCCCAAGGCTGGACTCAATATGAGCCGCCTTACAGGAATCAAGGCTCCTGAAGGCCTCCAGCAGGTTAGTCATCTCTCCAGGCTCCTCTGTCCATGGGATTTTCCGGGCAAGGATATGGAGTGGGTGGCCCTTTCCTTCTCCAGGGGATCCTCCTGACCCAGGGATCAAACCCAGGTCTCCCGCATTGCAGGCGGTCTCCCGCATTGCAGGTGAATTCTTTACCAACTCAGCCACTAAGGAAACCCAACAAGGAAAAGAATGATGGTCACTAAACAGCTAATTAAAAGAGATTCAGCAAGAAGGATGCCAACTGTGCCCTGGCCCTGTCAGGCCAGGCAAACCAGGAAAGAGCCAAGAACACACCTTGGGCTGGTTAAGAGAAGTTACACCGGGAGTCATCTGCAGCCCTCTCAGTAGCTGCAGTGTCTCTGGCCTGTACCGACAGGCACAGTAATGGATGGTCCCAGCATAGAGGAGACAGCAAAGAGTCACTCCATTTCTTCCCCCATGCAGCCCATCTATCTGCTCCAGATTACCAAGGCGAGCTGGTCTGGGTCCATTCCTAGTCCAGGATACCCAGGTGCAAGCTTGGAATTCCAAGGGCAATTCAGGCCAGCAGATAACCTATAACAGTAAAAATTCCCAGGTGAATTAAGGGCAGGAGGTGGGAGGAACGAATGTTTACACTGCAAAGTCCAGAAAAGAGGTCCGAGAGTGTTGACTCTTGGAAAACCCAATGGATATTAAACTAAAGGACTTAATGTTTTTACTTTTAAAAAAAATCCTTTCCATTCCCTTTTTTCCCAAAATATACTGTTCATTGCCATTTTTTATATGTCAATCTACTCATCATGAATTCCTCAAGAATAAATAAGATTTTTATTCATTTCTACCATTTATGAAGCTGTGTGACTCTGGACAAATTACAAGCCATTCTATGCATTAAGTGGGGATTATATTAATGCACATGAAATCTCTTAGCACAATGCCTGCTACAAAATAAGCCTCCAATAAATATTAGCTGCTACTGTTGTTACCACTGCCTTTACTATTATCACCATTGTCTCCCAACCTTCTGTCCTCAGAATCTAGCACAAAAGATGGTCAGAGTTGGTTGTATGACCAGCTGATTGACTTAATGAATTACCGAGTGGGTGGATGCACGTGGCAGGCAGCTTTCTCTCCTGAGATGCTCTGTCCCAGTCATCAGTCCCCTGATGCCAGGAAATAGGAGGTCTTGATCACATCATTTCATCTGCTATATTCTAGACCTCACAAGCGTCAATGCCAGCTGACAAACACAGCCTAGTAAAATAGGATAGCAATGCATGTTTGATTTTGTTTAGACTCATTTTCCATTCTAATGAGCCTGTGAGTTTGAAGAGGACAACCATGCCAAGTAGCTCCTGATGATTATTTTCAAAAAAGCCCATGTTGAGACAGAGGTCAGGGCCAGAGGGAGCACTTATGAGCAGCCCTACCTATGGCTCCTCCTAAAAGCCACCACAAGAAGAGGAAGCCATGGACAGCTGGGTGTCTATATAGAAGGTCCCATCTCAGAATAGATCCCTGAGTTCAAGTTAATAATACTCCAGCAATGTGATTTAGGCAGTAAGAATACAAACTCTGGAATTGTGCAACCTACATCCTAATTCCAATTTCAATACAAATGACTGAAGCTCTCTGAGCCTCACATTCTTCACTGGTAAAATGAGGCTGATATCAACCACACAGGGTGTCTTTGTCCAGTCCTGTTTCTTTAACCAAGAACCACAGACTGTGTGGCTTATAAACATCAGAAATTTACTTCTCACAGTTCTGGAGGTTGGAAGTCCAAGATCAAGGTCAAGTTATGAGAAGAGCCCTCATCTGGGCGGCAAACTTGTATCCTCACATGGCTAGCTCTCTCAGGTTAGGATTTCAACATACAAAGTTTGGGGCAAGCACACAAACAGTCTATAACAAGTGGAGTATGAAAAGGGAAAAATAGTTACCTTGCAGTGGAGAAATACGACAGACACCATCTGAAGCAAGTAGTCAAGTTTAACAATACCAATAACAGTGTTAGTCGCTCAGTCATGTCCGACTCTTTGCAACCCCTTGGACTGGCAGGCTCCTCCATCCATGGGATTCTCCAGGCAAGAATACTGGAGTGGGTTGCCATTCCCTTCTCCAGGGGATCTTCCCGACCCAGGGATCGAACCTGGGCCTCCTGCATTGCAGATGGATTCTTTACTGTCTGAGCCACCAAGGAAGTCATAGTAATTTCATAAATCCCTCAGCACAATGCAGTGAGGGCACTTCTATTCATTGCACAGCTTGATGTAGTTTAACTAAAAGGATCCATGTAGAGAATTTAGGGCAGAGCCTACCATACAGAAAGTCTGATACTTTTTAATCGAACTGATCCCTCTCCACACTGAGTTCTGAGCAAACTAAGATACAGACTCAGGCTTACAAATGAATCCAAATATACTTTTTTGCAAATGGTGAAACTGGATTGGGGAAGCCTGCTTGATTCAAGGCCAAATTGGGTTTTCTACTACTCCTAGTTTGAAGCCAACCTACACCTTGAAATCCAAAAGGGAGCACAACATTTGCTATCTCAGCAACATAGAAATGTATCTTTCTCCTCCTTCCATTGGCAGTAACAGAATAGACCTCTAGTGGCCCACCTCCTACTCATTGCAGTAGGCAGTGGAGCTGGGTCTTTCCTTTCTTAACCTAATTCCAGGCTGAATCCATTTCTTCTCTGCTGCTGCTGCTGCTGCTAAGTCGCTTCAGTCGTGTCCGACGCTGTGCTACCCCATAGATGGCAGCCCACCAGGCTCCCCCGTCCCTGAGATTCTCCAGGCAAGAACACTGGAGGGGGTTGCCATTTCCTTCTCCAATGGGTGAAAGTGAAAAGTGAAAGTGAAGTTGCTCAGTCGTGTCCCACTCTTCGTGACCGCATGGACTGCAGCCTACCAGGCTCCTCTGTCCATGGGATTCTCCAGGCAAGAGTACTGGAGTGGGGTGCCACTGCATTTCTTCTCTAGTAGGACTAAATCCCAGAGCCTTCTTTCCTTTTCCTTTTCTCTCCAGCCCAGATATTTATCTTTTTTTCATATTCTTGCATATTTTCCTGGAGCCCCCATAAAAAGAAATAAAGTCTAAGAGTTCTCAAACAGTCTGGAAAAAAAAACAAAACTGCCCAAACGAATCTTGCCTAGCCTCTATTTCCTAAATTGGATAATCCTGCATCAGGAAGTACCTCCCCACCAGACAACAATTATCCAAGAACTACATACAATCTGGGCTTCCCTGGTGGCTCAGAAGGTAAAAACTCTGCCCGCATTGCAGAAGACCTGGGTTCAATCCCTAGGTTGGGAAGATCCCCTGGAGGAGGGCATGGCAAACCACTCCAATATTCTAGCCTGGGGAATCCCCATGGACAGAGGAGCCTGGCAGGCTACAGTTCATGGGGTCGCAAAGAGTTGGAATGACTGAGTGACTATCACACATACAATCTATTGTTTCACCACTTACTCCCAGTTAGTGTTCCTCCCCCTCCCTATCTATTCTCTCTTTCCTTCCATAAACTTCCCAGGAACTTTCCCTGGAGGGATAAACAACAGCTGCATATCCACCTACAATTTCTGTGCTACCCCGAAACTCATCTAATTCTGATTAAAATCGTTAGTCTTCCAGGATCAATTCCATCCCAAAAGTGCAGCCTTGCCATCCCAGTCTCCCCCACAACTTTTATTCTGACTCCTCGTTAATAAGCTTCTCACAATAGGGACTTCTGGCTCCCTGGGGGTTCTCCCAGTTCTTGACCATGCTCCTCTGTTGAATCTCTCTGTAATCTGGTCACTTTTCAGATGTAGCGGCTCTCGTAGTGGGCTTCCCAGGTGGCTCAATGGTAAAGAATCCACCAGCCAACACTTGAGACGTGGGTCCAATCCCTGGGTCAGGAAGATTACCCTGGAGAAGCAAATGGCAACCCACTCCAGTTTTCTTGCCTGGGAAATTCCATGGACAGAGGAGCCTGGCAGGCATGGGGACTCAAAAGAGTGAAACATGACTGAACAACTGAAAAACCGACTCTCCTAGTCCCCCTGCGACAAGCAGTAAACATGGCTATGTTCCCTTTTCTCTTTTTTAACAGCCTAGCCTGGTATTTCAGGAAATGGCAACCCACTCCAGTATTCTTGCCTGGAGAATCCCATGGACAGAGGAGCCTGGTGGGCTATACAGTCCAAGGGGTCGCAAAGAGTTGGACATGACTGAGCGACTTCACTTCTTCACCAACAACTTTGAGCAAGACCCAGCTGTATTTCTTTTAAAATAGTCAAGGAGGCAGACATTTTAGAAAGCTACGGGTCATAGTGATCACAGACCTGTCTCCGCAGGTCCAAACCGCCAACTGACCCAGACACCCAGTCAATACATGGTTGGTTACCACCACTTTGTGGTAACAAAAGTGGTGACTTTTGTTGACTCTCTGCAGACTACTCAACATTTTAATTCTGCTCATGGGTTTTGGTCTTTTGCTTATGAGATGAATGCCTCCAAACACCCACACAGCCTGGACTCCCTGTCCCTTGAGGGAAGTAAGCATGGAGGCCTGGTCTACGTACAACCAGACCATTGCTGCAAAGCAGGGCAGGGTGGACATGCTCTGGTCCTCTTAGTAAGACTTCCTGGGCTAGAAATGATGAGCAATTATGACAGTCAACCATCTGAGGTAGCTTTTCTAGACTGACCTCAAAGATGAAGCTACCACGGTTTTTGAATACATGGCCAATAATATATAGTTTATATGTTGTAATGATATAAAAATTTCTCTTCTGGGAAAAATTACACACAAATTTTTATGTGACTTCTTGAGGACAATAGCTAATTGTCCCAGTGTAGTACTTCCTTCTTTCTCCGCAGAGAAGGGATGACTGAATCATCAAATATATAGTGGGATTTAGGGGCTTATCGAGGCAGCAGAGGAGAATTTGACCTAGAATCTCCTGAAACAACTGGCCCCCAGGATCTTAAACTCTTTCCTCCTTTCAGATCTTTCTTACCTGGCTTCCAAGGCCCCAACCTTACCTTATGATCTAGTATATGTCATTTTCCCTTTCCTTTCTATCTTAAGCTGTTCAATCTCAATATTTTTTTAAAGAAATTCTTTTCTTCCTTGAGTCTAATCAAAATGACTATCTTTCTTTCAGTCTCCCCCTGTTTTTGTTTCTATCTCAGATGAAAGCCTGCTTTGAATCCTACCCAGTTCCTCTGGGAAAGTCTCAGCAAACCTGATTCCCAGAGATCTACACAAGGTTTTATAACTTTTTCTTTTTAAAAAGGTGAGATTATAATAATTCCATTAACTCCATTGAGTTTTTCTTCCACCTAACTTAAGAGGATGACTTCCTAGTCCTCTTTACAGATTAAATAACAAAAATTCTGCCTGTGTCTGAATTCCTGATTGGGCTCATGAAATCTACAACCCTAACAGGAGCTGACATACTTCCCTAGAAAAGGAAATGACTACCCACTCCAGTATTCCTGCCTAGAGAATCCCAGGGACAGAGGAGCCTGGTGGGCTACAGCCCATGGGGTTGCACAGTGTCGGACAGGACTGAAAGACTCACACACACATACTTGGCAAAAAAAAAAAAAAAAAGTCAATTTCAGACTATGTTGAGTAAGGAAGAGCATTGGCTTCAATAACTAAAGAACAAACCACATGATTCCAAGGGGATGGTCTTGACACTGCCCCTTCTTTGACCCTAGAACTGGTTACAGGGCAAAAGAAGTTAAAGAACAGGATTTGAGACAGTCAATCAATGACTGCTCCCAATCCCTTTATAATATAAAGGCAGGAACCATGCACACCCATGTTCCTAAATCCTGGCCTACAAAGAAATATGTAAAGAGAACAAAGATGTTTCTACTTATCAATGCCAAATAAAAACTGTTCAAACCAAAAATTGCTGTATTTTATACCTAGTGCAGCTGCTAAGGTCAAAAACAAAAACCTAGCTACCTTATCTTTTGTCTAACAAAAATAGCCACACACTGGTGACTACCAGCAGTAAAGATGTCACAGATAGTAAACAGAAACCTGAAAGACCCACCCTTTGCAAAGACCTCTTCCAAACCTTACCAGCATCCTTAATCTCCTTGAGCAATATTTAGACTCCTGAATGGATATCCAGCAGCCAGTCCTGAACTTTCCAGACTTTATATCCTACATAGGGGTTTGAGGAGGCTACTAATTTGCACATCCTCTCCATTCTGAGATCTAAATCAGTTTAAGAGTCAAAGATGAAAATACCAGTTTTATTGGTACAATGAGTACAATGTTTACTAAAAAGGAGCAAGCTCCAAAATACATAATTAAATTTGAAAAGCAAGGTTCATAACTGTCCGTGGTGTATGTCATCTTTATATGGGCATGCACGTATACACGCATGACTTCCCTTGTGGCTCAGACGGTAAAGCGTCTGTCTATAATGCGAGAGACCCGGGTTCGATCCCTGGGTTGGGAAGATCCTTTGGAGAAGGAAATGGCAATCCACTCCAGTACTCTTGTCTGGAAAATCCCATGGACAGAGGAGCCTGGTAGGCTACAGTCCATGGGGTCACAAAGAGTCGGACACGACTGAGCGACTTCACATTCACATGCATGTATACATGACCAAAGAGAAAAACAGGCTTTGTGCAGTGTCCCCTGAAGCCTGGAGTTTAGGCTCAGTACATCGGAAATCTGGGACAACAGGGCAGGTAATGAACTAGTCATTTAAAGGACTATGGCTCAGGATTTCCCTGGTGGTCCAGTGGTTAAGAAACTGCCTTGCAATGCAGGAGATGCTGGTTCAATGCTTTGTCCAGGAACCAAGACCCAACATGCCACAGAGCAATTAGGCCTTACACTGCAACTACTAAGCCACATTAGCGAGTCCACATGAAACAGTGAAAGATCTTGCATGACACAACTAAGAGTCAATGCAGCAAATCAATCCATCAATAAAAATGTTTTTTAAAAACTTTGGCTCAATTCACCCCATTAAGCACAAAGTCCTGAATTAAGAGAAGCCATACATATATAGCCATGTGTAAGCTATGAAGAGTTGACTCATTGGAAAAGACTGTGATGCTGGGAGGGATTGGGGGCAGGAGGAGAAGGGGACGACGAGGATGAGACGGCTAGATGGCATCTCGGACTCGATGGACATGTCTGAGTGAACTCCGGGAGATGGTGATGGACAGGGAGGCCTGGCGTGCTGCGATTCATGGGGTCGCAAAGAGTTGCAAAGAGTCAAATATGACTGAGCGACTGAACTGAAGCTATGTAAAACAGCTTCCATTAGTGAAACACTGGATAATTGCACCCTTGCTCTCTGACCATTCAGAGAGGAGACAAGATTACTTCCCAGTACTACTATGTTGCTACACAGGGGAGCTAAACAGGGGTGTAATAACAAATATGAACTAGTTGGTACAGAGTTGTCCTTTACACAAGTAGCCAGGTACAGGTATCTCTGAACAAGCATGGTGGTTCAACTGATGCCTGTCTGTACAGCCTAATTCAGGGATGGGTGAGTTTTTTCTTAAAGACCCAGATAATAAATAATTTAGGCCTTAGTCCCTGTCACAACTACTCAGCACTGTCATTACAGGGTAAAAGCAGTCATAAATAATACTTACAGGAATGGGTGTGGTTCCACTACAGTTAAACCTGCTTTACAAAAGCAGGAAAGCAATAGTTTGCAGACCTGTGGTCTAACCTGTAAAATGAGGCAACATCCCTTCTTAACCTAAGTAATTTGGTGCAGAGAAAACAAGAAATATTTCCACACCCTGGGCCTCCACCACCTTTTACCCAGACTATTATAGTAACTTCTAACTGACTCCTGCCTTGCTTTTACTTACTCTGATGTATCCTATGCGCTCCACCACAGTTTTATCTCCAAAATCAATTCTGATTACATGACTACCCTGCATAAACACTTTCCTACATAAACACTTCCCATGTCTCATAGTCACTTCAAGAATAAAATTCGATCTCTTCATCATGGCTTAGAAAACAGTTCCTATCTTGTTCCAACCCACTCATAAAGTCTTCTCTCCATATGCTAGCCTGCAGCTCTATTTAAGTGTCATTTTCTAGATACGCCAGACTCTACTACTCTCCAAATCTTTTCATATACTGCATTAGTCAGAATAATTAATGCCAGCTACCACAACAGATAGACTGAATAGACTTCCCTGGTGGCTCAGATGGTAAAGCGTCTGCCTACAGTGTGAGAGACCTGGGTTCGATCCCTGGGTCAGGAAGATCCTCTGGAGAAGGAGATGGCAACACACTCCAGTACTCTTGCCTGGAAAATCTCATGGATGGAGGAGCATAGTATGCTACAGTCCATGGGGTCGCAAAGAGTCGGACTCGACTTCACTTCACTTCACTTCACCACAACAGATAGACTGAATAGAGTGAAAGTCTGTTTATCTCTCAGATGAAGAAGGATGCAGGTCTGAGGGAGCTCTCCTCCATCCAGTGACCTAGAGATCCAAGTTCCTCTGTCTTGTGAACTCATCCATTTCAACGCATTACTACCAAGTATGCCACAGGAGAAGAGAAATAGAACAGGCACTGCAAGGCTTAGGTGCCTAGGATAATGAGTAATGCATCATTTCCGCTTGTAATCCCTTTCACTAAGATTCAGTCTCATGAATCCAATGCAAGCAATCTGAAAAACAGAGTGGCGCACAGGACAATTAGTGAGTACAACTTGTCTCTGCCATGTATATCCCATGCCCTCTGCTTGGAATATCTTTTCACTTCTTCTCTTCCTAGTAAACACCTTCTCACCTTCCAGGCTCTGATCAAACGTTACAGTCCTGATCTCTTAAGACAATATTTCCCTTCTTCTATGCTCCCGGGTGTTTGTGCTCCTTCGCTCAGTCCTGTCCATTTTTTGTGACCCTATGGACTATAGCCTACCAGGCTCCTCTGTCCTTGGGACTTTTCAGGCAAGAATACTGGAGTAGGTTGCCGTGCCCTCCTCCAGGGGACCTTCCCAACCCAGGGACTGAACCCACAACTCCTGTGTCTCCTGCATTGCAGATGGATTCTTTACCGCTGAACCACTGGGGAAGCCCCTAAGTAATATAACTATCTACTGTGGATGTATCCTCCTGCTTTACAATTATGTGTCTGCACACCTAACTCCAATTCAGAAGATGAGATTATCTCTCACCAGTAACTTCCCACCACAATGCCTGGCACCCGGAACACAATTGCTTGATATATGAATGGATGAATAAGTGAATGACCCCACGAAAAGTGAGGGCTTCCCTGGTGCTCAGAGGATAAAGAGCCTGTCTACAATGCGGGAGACCCAGGTTCGATCCCTGGGTTGGGAAGATCCCCTGGAGAAGGAAATGGCGACCCACTCAGGCTCTAGAAAGATTTGCCCATGGAAGAAAGCAAACAAACAAAAAAAAGGAAAGAAAACGGACTTTCTCACAAGCCCTTCTCAGGGGTCTGAGTTAGCAATTAACAGCAAAACTGCCTGCAGTAAATGAGCTCTCATAAAGATGATTCCTGGACCAAATTCATTACAGTCGAAAACATCTAAAAGAGCCTCATGATTATAGTGTGCCCTATAAAGTTTAAAACAATATAATATTTTGACTCTGGAACTAGAAGACTTGACAAGTTTCCAGTTGGGAACAGGAGCTGTTGTTGAGACTCACTGTCCTAGGGCTTTCCTCTGAGAAAACGGGAGGAGCTGTTGGGTGGTGCCAATATTTCCAGGCGGCTGGCCAAGTTAGTAATCCAGGCATGTGTGTGCTGTGAGACACACGGTCCTTCTCTCAAGCTGACATTCGAGTCCTCTCCCGTGTCTAATCAGGTCTTTCTTGTATCTCTAAAGTAAAGACCAAATTCAGAAAAAGTCAGTGGAGTCCATCCTATTTCCAAAGCAGAGAAATGTCAGGAACTGGAAGTGTCTGCCTCACATTTTTGGTAGCCTGCTGCGTTCTGACTGAGGTTAGGTAACCATAACAAAAAGCAAAACGAATGACTTCAGTGAAAAGTTTGCCCGGGGCAAAGCCAAGAGGTATGATATTTCTCTTGGATTACAATCAACAGAAGCACTTAAACTGGTGTCGGTATTGTTCAGAATTCTGGAGATAAGTTGTAATACATTTCAGGACTCTTAAAGATCTTTTTTCCAAGCTTTTGATATTTCAGTTGAACAGTTTGGTTGGCTGGCTTTTATACCCCCCAACCCCCAAAGAATTCATTAAGGAATCTCGGTCATGAATCTGGGGCTAGGGTAAAAACAGCTGCCTTAATATCAGTGCTCTGTGGTTTATAAGCTCACCATTTTCCTGGGAGGATCTAGAGTCATATTAGCTGTGACTCTGCTAAACACATATCTCGATGAATCCCTGCCATTAGCACCAAAAATTCCAGCCGGCTGACTAGCTGTGGGCAACATCTCATCTTGCTGACAAAATCTGCCGTCGGCCTCGGTGAATTTGGAGAGCTGGTCTCATCAGAAAAGCTCCATGACAAACTACCTCTGGTGCCGACGTTAAGGTCAAAACGTATTTGAGTTCTGGACTCATGTGGAAACTTATCACTGAACTAGACTCCTTGCTGAAAGGACAGGAGATGCCCTGTGCTGAGAGTGAAAATTGGCTCCGTGGGGAAAGCTTCAAAGCCATTTCAGCCATTAAAATGCGACTGGATGTATCAAGCAAGCAGGAGGGGTTGGAGCAGAGTGTGGGGAGGCCATAGGGAGCTGGTAAAGAACTTTCTCCAGAAACAGGCCCGATGATCGTGTGTACTCATTCTCAGGAGCAAGAAGCACTGGGGCCAGAGCCTCATTACGGATAGGCTGTTTAACATACCCATTATTGGTGCATTTATCACGTTTAGGTTGATCTCACGTCAGCAAATAATGATGCCAACGTGGACTGCCTCTCGGAGATATGTTAAGCTTGCTACCCAGAAAGAAAATAAAGATTCTGAAGCACTTTAACATGAACTTGGAGATGGTGAGGGACAGGGAGGCCTGGTGTGCTGCAGTCCATGGGTCACAGAGTCGGCACAGCGACTGAACGACAACAACAACAGCACTTTATGTTCATCAGACTGCGAGACAGACGCTGCTGGAAAGCTTTATACCACGAGAGGCTGCTCAGCTGCTCCCAGATATGACAAGAGTGGCCTATCCCAGTGCCATGTTTCTTAGAGTGTGGTCCCCAGCCAGCAGCAGCACATCACCCACAGACTTCCTAGAAAGGCAGAATCTCTGGCCACAGCCTAGACCTACTGATCCAGATTCTCTGGCAGTGGGACCAAGCAATCTGTGTTTTAAGGAGCCCCCAGGAGGTTTGGTTCTGATGCTCAAGTCAGAAAACCATAGCTCTGGAGAATACAAAGGGATCTTCATAGTCAGCTCCTAACCTGGCCACCCACTCTACAGATGACCTTACAGAACCCACTTAATATTGCTGTCCTCCCCTCCCATTAATCTAGAAAGTAGTCATCTCAACCACTGTGGTCCAAATCTGCTACTTCCCTCCATGCCCCTGGCTAGGCAGTCAGAACACTTCTGTTTCTTCTGCAGAGCACTTGGTGTTGCCAAGAGGTATTCAGATCTCATTTTGTGTAAATCTGCCTCCTCTGAGGAACTAAGCGGAACAGGGTTTTGTTTTAATTTCCCTTTGATTTGGAGGCCATGAAATCAAAAGACGCTTACTCCTTGGAAGAAAAGTTATGACCAACCTAGATAGCATATTCAAAAGCAGAGACATTAATTTGCCGACTAAGGTCCGTCTAGTCAAGGCTATGGTTTTTCCAGTAGTCATGTATGGATGTGAGAGTTGGACTGTGAAGAAGGCTGAGCGCCAAAGAATTGATGCTTTTGAACTGTGGTGTTGGAGAAGACTCTTGAGAGACCCTTGGACTGCAAGGTGATCCAACCAGTCCATTCTGAAGGAGATCAGCCCTGGGATTTCTTTGGAAGGAATGATACTAAAGCTGAAACTCCAGTACTTTGGCCACCTCATGCGAAGAGTTGACCCATTGGAAAAGACTCTGATGCTGGGAGGGATTGGGGGCAAGAGGAGAAGGGGACGACCCAGGATGAGATGGCTGGATGGCATCACTGACTCGATGGACACAAGTCTGAGTGAACTCTGAGAGATGGTGATGGACAGGGAGGCCTGGCATTGCTGCGATTCATGGGGTCGCAAACAGCTGGACATGACTGAACGACTGAACTGAACTGAACTGATTTGGAGGTGGAAGAGACTAAAATGTTCCAGACCAGAGTCTGTCTAGATGAGGGATTGACCAAATCTGGCCAGATGCCTACTTTTGTAAATGAAGCCTTGCTGGAGTCTAGACACACGCACTCACTAAACATTGTCAGGGCCTACCTTCCAGCTGATGGCTCAGTCAGTAAAAATCTGCCTGCAGTGCAGAAGACCACCTGCAGCACAGTAGACCTGGGTTCAATCCCTGGGTTGGGAAGATGCCCTGGAGAAGGAAGTGACAACCCACTCTAGTATTCTTGCCTGGGAAATCCACAAACAGAGGAGCCTGGCGGGCCGCAGTCCATGGAGTCGCAACAGTCAGACACGACTTGGTGACTAAACCATCACCGCCACCTTTCAGCTACAACAGAAGAGTTGAGTTGTGACAGTGACCCAGTGGCCCTCAAGGCCTAAAATATGAACTCTCTATGCCTTTCCAGAAAGCATTTTCAGACCACTGATTGGTCCAGACACATAATGAGCCCACACTGGACTAGAAGAGGAGATGGTGCTTATGGGGTCATGAACTGGAGAGGAGCAGGAGCTTCAGGGATGACAACAGAGGGGCCTCTGCCAGGAGAGCACAAACGGGTGACTGAGAGCCCCTCTGGTGATTCCATCCCAGCTAGCCCACAGGCCACACTTTGAGAAATGGGGAATGATCTGACTCTTCTGATGCACAAAGACATAAGCCCGGGTGCTCTCAGAAAAGTTCACCAAATAAAAAAATCTGGTTTAAATCCTCACTTGCAGCTGTGATTTTTCTTGCACTTTCTAACAAATTTGGCAGAGGGTGGGAGGATAAATTTAAATTTCCAGGCTTCTTTAGTTCATTTAGCCAGGAATGTGTGTGGTTGTTCATTTAGCCTTCAAATTTATACTGCTAATACTCTAATTCCATACTTGTAGAAGGTAATTTTAAATTTATAGAACTCCTCTTCTAACAGACCAGAAAGCTAAATGAAGTTTTAACTTGTATCATAGCATAAACAAATGCTTGTTCCAAATGTAACCTTCAGGCATTTTGGAATTAGGAAGTTCTAATCCCTCAAAAAAGCAGATGGGCGGAGAGCTTGCACATGTCAAGGGAATTTTCAGGGTATAGTGAGAAGACCAATTCATACTTCTAAGATGACAAAGGAAATTTTGAAACTGTCAGCTTTAGAAACAAATGAAAAATTGTTTAGAATTCCAGGAGAATTCTAAAAAGGACTTAAATAAAACAAAAAGAAATTTTGTTCGAACTCTTTGGTATTTTTAATGTTTCCTTACTTTTAATATTTACTACATAACTCCATTATAGAAAATGCATAAAATAAAGAGAATCCACCCACGGCTCCTAACACAATTGCTAACATATATCCTAACACAACCACTGTGACTAAAACAAGAAAACTCTTGAAAATCAAAATCATTAATAGAATCTATTTTTCTGATATGGAAGTAATTGTTTCTAAATTATTGAAAAGCTAATAAGAAGCTCAGAGGCCGGTGATAACAGGCAACCAGAATCCAGTTAAATATTAGTCCCTAATGACATCATCAACAAACTCTCCCCAGAGCCTTCTCTCACCTCAGCCTTCAAGATGTATCCAAAGTCCTTTTCCTGCATTCTATTCCTTCTAAGTTCTTTTATTTTTTCTCTTCCTTTCTTAATTAGTAGTAATATAATTATAGCTAACTCTATGAGTACTTTACATAAATTATTTTCACAAGAATTCTGAAAGTAGATACTAGGATATCCTCATGTAATCCATGAGACTCTGGAAACAGGGTAGTGTGGTGGATTGTTGCTATTACGGTATTAAATTTGGTCACGACGCCCTGCATGCATGCCTGTTCAAGAACTAGAGCTTAGGTTTCTAAGCCTTGAATGGGGACTTGGTCACATGACTTGGTCACGTGACTTGCTTCAGTCAATGGGACAGTAGTGAATATGATACAAGTCAAGGTTTGAAAGTTCCTTGCTCCTTGGAACTTTACCCTCTCTTGCTGCTGGGAACTTTCAGCCACCACATAAAGAAACCTAGACTAGTCTGTTAGATGAAGAGGGATTATGTGGAGAAGGGCCCCATCTGAGGCCCCAGACAAAATGAGTGAACCCAGCCAATACTGTGAGGAACACAAATAAACTGACCCAGATGAGCCTTGTTGAACTGTCAACCCATCAAATCATGAGCAAACACATAATGATTTTTTTTAAGCCACTAAACTTTGGGATAGTCTATTACACAGCACAAGCTAACTGACACAAAGTTCTTTTCTCAAGTCACACAGGCAGGACAAAGATTTAAACAGAAAGTCTTGACTATATAGCCCAAATACTTAACTCCCTATTATACTGTGAAACTCCCAAGAATCTAGTCAGCACCACTGAGTAAAGTTAATGCTTAACGATGATGCAGTGTCCCCTTAAGGATAACCAGAAAGATGAGTTATCTGTCAAGCTGGCACAGAGATGGGCCCTTTCCACATGTTGCCAGCAGTAGCTTATTTCTAAATTCAGACCAGGGGCACCTGGGAAATAATTAGCTCCCGTGTTGCTGTCCTCTCATAACAAATTTGAGGGCAACTCTTTATTTTTGCTAAAGTTAAACAGTTCGTGGCACACATGTTACTTAACACTTCTCTAGGAATAGAAATGTATTTGCTTTTAATCAGTTGGGGACTCATTAGTGAGGCTCTCTTTATCTCCCTGAGCCTTTGCCTCTTTTGCTTAGTTTTTTGGGGGGTTTTTTGGCTCTGTATTAGTGTTTGTTTTGTTTGTTTTCTACAGAACGTTCATAAATAAAACCTAATGGGCTGAACAAATCAGGAGGAGAAGCAATGTCAAATGCAACACAAGAGTAAACCCTTATAACCTTCCTCTTTTTACAATCCTTCCCTAGGCCTAATAGCAATGAATGAATAACTGATCCAACTTTGAGCTATATGAAGCATTAATCTGGCACAGAGCTACTAACTAGCAATTCTGGTAAAGAATATATACCAAAGAGTTTCCAGGAAGCTTTTAAAATATTTTTGACAGTAACAGATTCTTAAAAGATCTACAGATGTGTGTCTAAAAGAAATAAAATATCTAGATGCATAAACAAGGGTCATATAAAAAGCAAATTTGGGATACCACATTTGAAAACAATTTTCACTATAATCGAAGCTGTCGTTGTTCAGTCACCAAGTCATGTCTGATTCTTTGTGACCCCATGGACTATTGTCTGCCAGGTTTCCCTGTCCTTCACTCCCGGAGTTTACTCAAAAATCGTGTCCATCGATTCAGCAGTGCCATCCAACCATCTCACAACTGAAGTAACCACTTCTAATTTTTTCCTCTTATTTTCTCCATCTGCAGAGTGGTTCTCAGCCTTTCTTTTGTGGAGTGATCAGTAGTAGTATTTCAGAAACTGTGGCTTAGAAACCATGCTTTGATAATCCAGTGCTTCTTAGTATGAAAGTGTTAGTCACTCAGTCGTGTTCTTAAGCAGTTATTAAGTCAGGGTCTGCCTCAAATTCTACCGTCTACCCTCCAATACACAGACACTTCTGCCACCTGCACAGAGAGCTCCCCTTGGCCCCTGACTGATCAGTTCTGTTGGTATATCCAGGGCCTTTTCCATCAGCAAATTAGGTGTGGACATAGTTGTAGCTCTTGGGCTCATCTGGTGCCTTGAGGGTACAGTTAGGCAACCAGGCACTTCTGGGAACATCTGGTGAAACTTCCTCTGCTTACCCTCTCTGTGTGTGGCCTATCTAGTCTTTTTGCCCTTGTATCTGGTGTCCAGTTTTCTCTCTAGACCTTAGGGAGGAACTAGAACCTATCCCTTCACTGCAGACTGAAGTCTAACACTCTCACTGGGTTCCTTCAGCCTGGAGCTGGTGCCCGGCTTCTTACTGACATAGAATCTTTGACCTCCTTCTAGGGGGAACTAGATGAGCTCCCATCAGATGATAAGAGCTGCAATCTCTCAGAAGTCTTTTTCCATCAAATCCTTCTCTCCCACCTTCAATTTTAACGCGTTCCTACTAAAAACTTGAGTATTTCCCACCCATTGGGATCCAGTATCCCGGACAATCAGGGCACTGGGAGGAAAACTGGGATTAAAGCCATACTAATTTCCCCTGGCCTCTTCCATGCACTGGTTCCAGCATTTCATCAACTCTCAGTGGACTCACCTACTCCCACATGGCTGAGAGGTGGAAATGTGACACCATTTAAGGGGGAGGAATCTGTTCAAAAATCCTAAAGAACCATAAGGATTGTCTAATGCAAGTGAACCACCTGCAGAGTGTTAACAAAAAGAGAATAGTATTATTTACCCCTTGGTTCTTTATTTTCTTTCTTAATTTTGTGCTGCTTTCCAAGGAGAAAAGGCTATTTGGACGAGAAAGAAACTTACTTTTTCTCTTGGCATTTTTTCTTCCAACAGTCCTTTCCAATCACGTTTCTTTGCATCTATATCTTGTACAAAGCGTGCTCTCTCGCTCGCTCGCTCTCTCTCTCTATCCCTCTCCCTCTCTAACCCTCCTTTTCCCTCCCTACCTCTCCAGTAAACACAAGAAGGCAGTAGCTTCAATTAGAATCTACACTGTATTTAATCATAAAATTGCATGGTTTGCATTCCCTTCCAACTCTTGTGAATCTAAACGACATCTACATCTTTCTCTAATTTATTCTTCAAATTTTCATCTTGTAATCAGATTGTACATCTTTTCAAAGAGGACAGTTGAGTTGTTAAGGGTAAATCTATTTTTCCTACCCTGTTTCTAACTTTCCCAATCTCATTTGAAAATGGAAGAAGGATGAGATCAGCTTGGCCATTGAACTGCCTGATCCTATTAATGGTGTTTTGTGCATTTTCCCTACAAAGCTGGTACACAGATTCTTTATACCTGGAAACCCAGATTCTGATACCTACTTCTCAACCATAACCTACAAAGTACTCCAGAACCCAGCATCTTGTCTTCTCATCCAAGTGTACCTGGCACTGGCAAATCTCTCTTAGAGACAAATTTTCATTTATGTTCAATTTACTTGGAATGAAGAACCTTGGGCAGAGGACTGTTGGAATTCATCCAGTACCATGTTTGCCTGCAAAAGGGCATTTATACTTGACATTTCTAAGATACTCATTTTACAACCCAATTTTCACACTCAAATAATCACCATCTGTGTTGTCCAGTTTAAAATGATCACAGAGAACAAGTGCAATTTGTTTTCGCTACATTTTTTTCTTCTGTTTCTTATGGTTTGTTCGAATAGGTGGGAGCATAGTTAAATTTAGTACCTCATTTCTAAGTACCGTTGCTTTATTCAAAAAGAGAAGAGGAGGGATATAGGAAAGGAAGGAGGAAGGAAGGGAGGGGAGAAGGACGCCTGGTAAAGAGTAACGCACTAAGCCCTAGCAAGCTTTTTCTCATAGAATATTATCATTATTTTTGCTGCACTGTTGTACCACTTTTGCACGCATTTCACCATAATCCACCAAGTCAGAAAGAGGATCAGTGTTTATTCCTATTTGAAATTCTTTGATGCCTGAGAGCCAACTTAGTCTACATATAAGTGGTACAATGATAAACAATCTGCCTGCCAATGCAGAATACACAAGAGACTGGGATTCAGTGCCTGGGTGGGGAAGATCCCCCGGAGAAGGAAATGACAACCCACTCCAGTATTCTTGCCTGGGAAATCCCATGGGCAGAGGAGCCTGGCGAACTACACCCCATGGTCGTAAAGAGTCAGACAGGACTGAGGGATTGAGCACACCCTACAATGCCTGAGAGCCAACTTAGTCTACACATTTGGTTTATAACTCAGTGCTCTTTAAAAATACTCTAATAGCATGTTGATTTTGTAATATTCCTGGGTTCTCCCAATCTGAGGAAGACATCTCCAAATGAAGCAACAGATATCCTAGGAGTCTGCAGAGTCAATATCTTCTTTTGTGATACTCATCACTTTTATAATTTGTTCTTACTACTTGTGCAGTCCTATTATAACATGTGCTATGTCTGTTTTATTTTCTCTTGGAGGTACAGGACCACCTCATATTATGTTTTGCACTTTCAGTGTGCCTTAAAAGCATTTCTTAACTGAATTAAATCAATCACTCAATGTTTATTCCTCTTCCTTTTCTTTCATAAAATTGAATCAGAACCCATTATGCCACAAAAATCTCCAAAAAAGGAGAACACATGAAATATTTTATATAAAACCAGTCAGATTGATTTCCTGAAAAATATATATATTTCATATTAAAGTTCATACAAAAAAAAAGGCACAGAGGTCAGGGTCGGGGAGACTGATATTCCAAGCAATTACAAAATTCCTTGAAACTTTCCTGTCTTCGCTGCTCTGAAAGTATTAAAGCTCAGTTTGGTTAAAAATATTCTTCAATGAATTTGTGTTGATTTCAAGATAGTGCTAACACAAGCTGAACAGAACAGAGTAAACATGAAGGTCAGTCTATTATCACTCTGCATGAAGTGTTCACAGGAGGCAGTGACCAACCCACAGTGAACAGATACTACACCAAGGCAAGCAAGACAGAGATGGAAAACATATGGGGTTGGTAGTACAATAACACAGTTTATCTCTGCGGGTGAGAGGAAGTACTGATGGGAGTAAACACTGTATGTCACTAAATTTAAGCCAAACACATATTAGGAGCTCTGTTTTGACCTTCACTGGAAGAAAAACAAAGGTGTTGGACAACTGGAATAAGTAAGCACCTCTCCATTCTCCAAGGGGCAGTGTGTTTTAAACTACACATTGCTCCATTTCAACAGATCCCTCTAGGAGCACGTCTGGAGAGGCAGAGCAGTTTAACATCTGTGCTCCTGAAAATTAGAGTTACTGCTGAAAACACTTCCGTGACCACGCACGGGTTTCTATTAATGAACCACGTGACTTACTAAACTGTTACGTTTTTATTATCTTTTTCCTAGGTCAAGATTTTCCTCCAGAAAGCAAACGCGTGATATCAAGCTTTCTGAGTACTACTGGCACAGGTGCTGGCTGAATGTGGGAAAGTATGAAAGGTCCAAATGAACTGGAATTTGTAGCATTCTTTCATAAGACAAAAGTCAATGCGAAATTTGGACTTACACTATGCTAATTCCATATGGGCATTCTATACACGGGCTCGCAACATCAACCTCTGTAACAATACACACATCAGAAAAAAATGCATGGATGTGCTGGATTTTAAAATACAAGATTCTTATTGTGAAGAAGGTATCCATTTGCCAGTTTTCATCTGCCTTTTTTAGAGTAAGATGAAGACAAAGTGTAAGAGAAAAGGTGACAGTATGGAAATGAAAATGGTTGGCTACTGTTTCTTGAATTGGACATGGTCCAATGACCATGGTCTTTCTCATGGTCTCAGTGACCTTCTAGGATGGTCTGCATCATCTTGTATTATGAATGTTCACAGTAACAAAATACCTATGCTTTTTTCCTGAATGAATTATTCATTTAAAATATAAAAATCAGACACCAACTTACTGGTATATTAGGGTCATGCTGGTTTCTGTGATAAATAAGTTCCAACATTTTAATGACTTGGGCTCCAAAGTCATTAAAAAAATCAAAAGTCATTAAAAAAATTTAAAAATCACTGTGGATTGTGATGGCAGCCATGAAATTCAAAGACACCCCTTAGAAGGAACGCTATGACAAACCTAGACATGGTATTAAAAACCAGAGATATCATTTTGCCAACAAAGGTTCATCTAGTCAAAGTTATGGTTTTTCCAGTAGTCATGTACAGATGTGAGAGTTAGACCATAAAAAGAATGAGTGCTAAAGAACTGATGTTTTTGAATTGTGGTCCTAGAGAAGACTTGAGAGTCCAAGGGACTGCAAGGAGATCAAACCCTGAATATTTATTGGAAGGACTGATGCTGAAACTGAAGCTCTAGTACTTTGGCCACCTGATGCAAAGAGCTGACTCACTGGAAAAGACCCTGATGCCGGAAAAAATTGAATATAAAAAGAGAAGAGGGCAGCAGAGGATGAGATGGTTAGATAATCACTAACTCAATGGGCATGACTTTGAGCAAACTTTGAGAGAGAAAGACAGGGAAGCCTGGCACTCTGCAGTCCATGGGGTCACAAAGAGTCGGACATAAGTGAGCAACTGAATCAGTGACAATTTTAATGACTGGACACAACAGAATTTATTTTTCACTTATCTAACAGTCCAATAAGGGTTTTGTTGGTCATTTGGGTGGTTTTCCTCCACTTGGTGACTTAGGGATCCAGGTCCTATATGTTTTGCCACCATCCCTGAGGCCTCAGCTTTCATGCAGGGGGAGGGGGAAAGAGAGAACAGAGAAACCCCTATGCACTTGAAAGCCTCATCTTGACAGTGACTACATATCCTCTTTACTCATGTATTATCACAGAGAATCAGTCACATGGCCACTTGTGGATGAAAGAGAAGTGGGACAGTGTCTCCTAGTGACAACTTCACATTATCAAAGGAAAGGCACAAATATTATTTATATTATTTTGATAAACCATCTATACTATGGTATCTAATACATTAAATAAATCAATTCTGGTTTCCTCATTAATGCCCAAGAGACTTAAAATTTGGCAGAGTCCCTTAAGAGCAGGGACTGGGTTTGTTTGTTTTTTTTAATCTCCTGTTCCTCCACCCATAAAATGTCTTGAGAACCAGATTCATTTGGAAACTGATAGTCTAAGTAATGATTCCAAAAGTGGTCAAATGTCCAAATGAGCCTTTACCAATTTCTTCTGGCTGCTCTTTAGAAACCAGGAATAACTTCTGTAGTTAAAAGTTATGAATTTTACATTGCTCTCTACCTGAACTTGGAAGCCCTTGCATCCTGCAAATAAAAAGGGGATCATTAGTTATTGGTTCAGGGTCGCTATAAAGAAAAGGTACTTGCTTTTACATGTTTCCACAAAAGAGCTACTCAAGCCCTAATGTCACTTGGCCCAATTAAGTATATAAATGGCAAGGGGCCAAGTTAATTACAACTCTGGGGACTTGGACTAGGCCAGGCTAGAAACAGAGTAGCAGGAAGAATGGCCCAAGCTTACACATTGCTTTCAAACAAAGCCTTTGCCTTCCCTTGCCCTTGAGGGCAATATTCCGACCTAGAGGGAAGGCAGAAGTGTCCTGAAGAGCCTTGGCTCTTGATCCTTATTATGGAAAAACTGGATGACTATTAACCAAACCAAACCTTAAAAGAGGACGAGCTGAAATAAGACTTGCTGTAGTGTTTGGAGAGGCAAATATAAAATGTTAACCTTTCAAACTTTTTTTTAAGCTTTTTTTTCATGATTATAACTCATTTTAATTTGTATTTTATAGTGGAATATAGTTGATTAACAATGTGGTCTTAGTTTCAGATGTACAGCAAAGGGATTCCGTTATATATATAAATATATTATATATATATATATATATACATACACATGTATCTATATAAACCCTTTACATCCCCAAAGAAAGGTCGCAGAGTTTCTGAGGGAGCCACTCTCCTAGGGAAAAGTGCGGTGACGTATAAGGGGATGTTTACATTTAAGCAAACTCTGATCCTTTCCATCTGGCTGAGCGCTCCTGGAGAGCATCTTGGAAGTCCTGCCCCTCACCCCTTCTGCTGATTAGGCTGCTCTGTGCAACAAGAGCTCTGCCCTGGAGGAGCGTCAGCAGAGCAGTGAGTGCGTCCAGATGTGGCCACTTCCTTAAAGGTGAAGTACGACGGGGAAGAGATTAATCGGCAACGCAGCAAAGTCAGACTCTCCGTAACCCAGGGACGTGTTAAATGAAAAGGAAAAGATGCTGTTGAATGCTATCTCCAAGTGGAATCATTATTTCCAACTAACATACTCCTTCAGGCAACCCAAATAGTTGGTTTTCCCGAAGCCCTTTTCCTCCTGTCGCACACGCCTACTTCTCGCTGGAACCCCGACAGCAGCTGAAAAAACATTCCATCGGGGGAAAGGGAGAGAAGGGCTGGTGAGATTACTGAGCCGGTTAAGCTGGCAGGTCGTCACACGGGCAGCGCTTGGCTCAGGCTGCATCAGGGGACAGGGGGAATGCGGTTGGGGTTCCGGGGGGCCTTCTTCTTGGTTCTGTGAGTCACAGGGGGTTAAAGTTCAGGGAGGTTTTCTTGGAAAAGCAGAAAATAAAATCCTTAATGCTATGTATAGTGCAGCTGGAATGTGATATTTCCTTCCACTTGTTAAATTGGGATTTTTGTTTTATGTGCTTCGGATTTAGCTCCTGGGTGCTCTTGGCTTAGTTTAAAAGGGTTTCCATCTCCACGTTGTCATACATGGAGAAAATATACTGAGGCAGCGCACCGTACATCGTGACTTTTATTTTGCTGTCAGACTGCAAGTTACAATATGCCTGTGTGCATTAAAGACTCGGGGGCTTTTACAGGGGGGAAGGATCCCTTCACACGTCCTACAAAGAGAGCTACAGCCCTAGAGGGAAGAGCTGGAAACAACGGCCTCCTTCTTACGTGCGTCAACCACATATCCCCAGTTTTAGCAGCGGCTCCAACTGCCCGTCACTACATTCCTTTCAATAAAGGCCATTTATTAAAAACACAACTAGAAAAGTTTTTGGCCGATAGCATGGACTGACTTGGGGTTCATTCAGAAAACACACTCGTCGTATGTATGTACCAGCCAGCCCCAAACTTGGAGTGGCTTGGTGGTTGTTTTCAGGAGCTAGGTAGGCTTTCCAGGTCCCTTGACATTCAAGGACCTGGTCCCCCACGACACCAAGAGCAGGCTGGCCCAGCAGCTGCCACAGAGAGAGAGGTGCTATCAGACCCCAGACACAACCTCTGCAACTCGCCACATGCGCCCCACCAGAATCCCAAGGGCTCCACATACACGTCGTGTCTGGAGATGACCAGATGCTGCCCACGTCTGGAATGTTTTTTATTACTCTAAGTCTTATCCTCACCATCCACTTGGCTCCCCGGGGGCAAGAAGCGCTGGCAAAGGTCAGAGTGCTCCCTGAACCCCAAGAGTCTGGAGAAGCCAGACACTACTCACTCCTCAGCAATGAACTTCTAGCCTCTTTCCCTGTGACAGGTAGAAGCAAAGGCTCAGTGTGGACTTCAGGTGGTCAACCAGGGAGCTTAGTCAGAGATGCTAAAGACAGGAGAACCACATGCACACAGCAGACCCCTGGCCACTGTGTGGAGAGGCACTGGTATGAAAGTGAGGGAGCCGAGAGGATGAGCTCAGAGTTTAAACAAAGAACGGGTGGCCTGTCAGTCATAAAGCGAACGTAAAAGGAAAAATCCACCCCAGCCAGCCAGCTACAAGTTTTCTGTTCCGTAATAAGGTTTTCAGGAAGAGAAACTATTTGTAAGGGGAGATTGAGAGAGAGAAGAGGAGATAAAGAGAGGAGATACAGTGTGTGTGTGTGTGAAAGAAATAATGTGAAATATACGAGAAAGCCCAAAGACTCAGCTGAAGCGAATGGAATAGTGAGGGAGGAAAATGTGATTAAAAAATCTTTATGTCTACTGAAAGAGGGCCTTAAACTCATTTTATACACCTTTCTCCTAGCTTTTGGATTCAAAGATACCCAAAAGAGAGCAACACCTAGAGCTTGAGGGTGGTTTTATTTACACCACCAGGCTGTTTAGAACTCCCATTTTATTCCTGGTAATTTGATTGTTTGGTCACGCCTCCTAACAAGTGAAATGTTACACTGGAGTATTTGTTTAAACCTCGCGGCTTCAGATACAGTGAGTTGCTGAATGATGTTTGCTAATGGCACACATTCGATAATTCCTATAATGTGAAATCTCAGCCAGATTTAATGTTTAATTTCCCAGGGATTCACTCTGAAATTATTACAGACATTATGTATTCCACTCCCTGGACTTGGAATTAATTTCAAAACAGAGTAAAAGTGCATCCATTTGGGTGCCTTGGGGGAGTTCAGATCAGTAACATTCCATTTATCCTGAAGTTTCTGAAGTTTAAAATACCTTTTCACTTTATTGCATTTGATCTGGGTTCAGTAGCTACATGGCACAGTCACCCAGAACTGCATTTTTGCTTTTGTTTGTGATTCTGGGTGTGCCATCACTTAATAAATTCACACTCTTGCAAAAACTATATTGATCTTCCAAGGGTTTGTCTGCCTAAATAGAAGAAATCCTTGTATGGTTATCATGATATGAAACAATTACTAACTTGCCATGATCTGGTTAAAAACATCATTAAACAGTTACATCTGCATCTCCCTTTTCTGAATATCTGCTACAGAAACAGAATTCATGACATGCATTGCTTTGATTAATCAATCAGTGCATTGGCTACGCTTCCAATACCTGGCCCAAGTAGAAAGCTCAGTGGCTGGAAAACCTCCAAACATTACAGAATAAAACAACCAGATCTATGTTAGGTTGTGATCCAAAAATTCCCAGACAATAAATCTTTAATTTGCTACCCTGGCAACTCTCACCAAATTTGAATTAAAAGAATATTTTCCACACAAAGCTTTGAAAGGATTTGTCTCCTGAACAGTTTTAAAAGTGTAACCTTTAGCTGAGGCACACTTCCTATAGTCCAAAAGGAGACTGAGTGTAAAAAAGACATCAAGGGATTAATTCACAAGTTTTACCCCAAAATGAATGACAGCTGTTTGGGAGTTCAATTGCACTGACGTCCCATTAGGTTCAAAACATCCTGGGTCTTGCAATTATCTCAAAGATTTAATAAAACCTTGTTAATAAAAACTTCACCTCCCTAGTCTGGTCTCAGCCACTGAACTCATATGCCTATCTTACACAGAAGTGCTTCAAAAGAACTCCTAAGCAGGAGGGGAAGGCAAGCAGTTAGTTCTTTCCAGAATTTTTTGTTTTTGTCAGATTGGTCTTATTTTACCATCTCTCTCTCACACAGGGTTGGAGAGAATGAGAGACAGTATCTATGGTTTTCATTTCCAGGGAACAGACCAATGGATTAAGTGTGACCTAGAAGCTTGCAGAAGTGGCAAACCACAAGCTTTGGACATTTGTAACTGCTTTGTACCCATAGAGCTTAAAATGATGAAAGAATTTTAAAGCCTGAAGATACCTAGAGGTCTAATCCTCATACTTCTCAACTGAAAGAAGAACTGGTAGCCACAGTCACGCGGCCGTGAGAGGCGAGGCAGGGGTCCCCCCAGATGGGCGTCAGGGAGGTGTTTCCTCTGTCGCTCGACCCCTCTGTGTCTATCATCCCACTCAGCACATTGGATGGTTCTCATTTTTGACTGTCTCCTTGGTAAGACCAAGCTCATGGTCAGCTAGAACAATGTCTTTCTTGTCTCTGTATTTCCAGAGCAGTAAAGATTTTTTTATCCCTTCATTTCTTCTGTTCCCAAATAAAAATAACTTAGTCTTTCTCTTACTATATATATGCCTTATTTACATACATTCTCAGAGTTTGGTTTTTTTTTAAAGTTTAAAGAAAGAAACCAAGAACTGCTGGAAAGTTCATTAGCCATATATGCCTATTGTTTAGTGTTAAGGCTTTGAAAGGAACACCTGAATGATGAGTGCCTAAAAGGGGGATGAATGGAGAAGGAAATGGCAACCTATTCCAGTGTTCTTGCCTGGAGAATTCCATGGAGAGAGGAACCTGGCAGGCTGCTGTCCATGGGGTCAGGTCACAAAGAGCTGGACACAACTGAGCAACTAACACACACACCCAAGAGGGGGATGAGACTTGAGAGAAATGGTCAAGGCAACATATATCTAATGAATAGTTCTGTGTGTTGGCCTTTCGTCTAGTTGTTGTATACACAAGGTATTTAATCCTACCACCCAGTGAAGCAGGGTTATTATTCCCAGTTGACATTCATTCATTCAACAAATAATTATTGAGCATGAATTATAAATGCTTGGCACTCTTCTGTGCACTCTTTTGATACTGCAAAAATCAAACAGGTAAAGTCCCTGCTTTCACGGAGCTAATTCAAGGAATTTAGGGGAGAGAGATAACACATTAAAATGAATCTATAGTTTAGCAGATGGTGACAAGTGCTGATGAGAAAAGCAAAACAGAATGAAGAAATAGTAAACTATGTCAAGATCATACAGCCAGCAGATACCTAAGCTAGGACCAAATCCAGGGTCTGCCAGACTCAGCCCTGCCCACCCTTCCCTGTGCCTCCCTAGAAAGAGCACCCCACCTGACAGTTCTGCTTGGTGTTACCCTGCCAACACCACCCAAATATCCTAATGGGTAAGCCTTTGGTAAGCTTAGCCTACTGTGAGTCAAGGAAAATCTATTTACCGGTAATTGTTCAGCTTAATTGGTTTTTTGTTTGTGCTTGAATTCAAAGTTCCTTTAATTGTACTGACTTACGAAAACAAAAACAAACATCTAAGCCCATAAGTGAAACAGAATAATTATCCTCCGAAATTTTTGGAGCCTCAGACTCCACTATGTACACACAAGATCCATTTCCATTTCTGTAAAAAAAAGAAAAAAGAAAAAAAAGATGTGAACACATTGTAAACCTCACTCTTAAGAGGTTTTTGTTTTCCTTCTCTTTTTTGTCAAGCATTCTGTTAAAATAAGTTTTCCTGATGCCAAGCAGAAAAAAAAATTTGTTTAGTGCAAGGACTGGCAGAGGGGCAGGTGGAAATGAAGTAAAGGTTAATATTTTGTTGTTCAATGCATCTTTAAATGCCTATAAAAAATGTATCTTCAAAACATCTCGCCTCTAAATACAAGGCATTCAAAATACAGAGTTTAAACCCATCAGTGGCATAATACCATTGAAATGTCAGGCCACCCACCTGGAGTTTCTAGCTTCTTTGTGGACAAACAGGGTCTGATCATGAGCTGGGTGAAAGACTATAAACCTCTACTGTATCTTAGCAAAGAGAAGAGCAGGGGCAAACAGAGAGAATATTAATTTTCATCAAGAGAAAATCAAACTCATCCAAGAACTTTATTGGCAGAAGTGAAATTAGTTTTTCTATAGCAAATAGTGCAGTTGAGGGATTAATCTATTGCCCAAGAAGGAAAGTAAACCCACAGGAACCCAGAAGCATCCTTATTCTCTATAATGCATTTAACTCTCAAAAACAAATAAGATTCATCTCTGCACTTTCACTTAAAAAAAAAAAAATCTAAGACAAGATGATCTAAAACTGTCCCTTGCTAAAAATCAAATTATTAAAGCAAATTCCCTAAACTCATAAAGCTCAAGACAATTCTTAATGTTTTTATGGAATGTAAAGTGCCAGCCTGGGTGAGCCTTCCCCGATTCAAAGTTCAATGTAGATCTTAACAGACACAGTACTTAGCAATTGATACACTACAGAATTTGGTTACTTTCTACCATGGCCCAGGGGCCCAGTACACAGCAGCTATTTTTGAAGGGAAATGAAGTAGGATTATTGTATTATCTGAAAGCTCTCAGGAGTAAGCTGGTAAAAGTGATGTTGTAGAATGACATGGCTTCAGACCACCTTGTTAATATTCCTGCAAAATATACCATCCCAGCTTTTGGTGATTCAAGTACAAAGGTGGCCAGGTAGAAAGCGGTGTCAGTTAAGTGGGTGGGGGAAAGAATGCGAAATCTTAACGGCCAGATATCTGGTTCAGAGAGTTTGTGGATTTACTTGTAGTGTTGCTTGAACCAATGCTCTAGCCAATTAAAAAAGAGCAATCATTAGACTCATCAAGATAGAATTATGGAAAATCTGAACTTATCCTGAACTTTGAGTAAATTCCATCAGAAGATTTCTATATTTCTTCTTTGTATCTCCCCTCATCCAAGTAAGTAACCTGTTTGGGACACAGGATAATGGTAGACACAATGGATCAGCAAATGATACACAGTTAGCTCAAAGAAGAGAATCTAGCCAGAACTCTATTCTGTTTTGCCCATTTCCTGGTGAAGAGAGGTTGGAGTTGAATCCATAGTTTACTTGATCATAACTGTCATGTAAAGTATACGTACTTCACTTTGAATTAACTGTTTGGTCAACTGTACACTGTGCACTCCAGAAGATGGGTTCTATCCATTTCAACAAATCCCTTTTCTCTTTGTCAAAGTTAGAGAACTTCATCTACTGTTAAAAGATTGGCCTGATACCCCAAGTGGACTATCAGGTTAGCAAGGATCTTTGCAATATGACTTAACATCTTTTTATTTCCTGCTTCTGTGCAGGAAGGGTATACTGCACACTGAAGGATACAGCTAATACATGTTAAAGGATTTCGTAAACTGTACCAATACTTAAATGTTGTTAACATGTTGTTATTAATCCTCCTTCACAATATCGGTTCCAAATGCTACCCAATTTCCATTAAGAGTTGTCATGTATTAAGGAAACTTACAAGCTCATCAACCAGATTCACCTCCCTGTAAATCAATCCCAACCATAATACTGTGTTTATATCCATATTAATTGAATATAGCCTGTCTGGGTAATATTCACTTGGGGTTATAAAATAATAATGTGCCCATCTGCAGTGATACTCGTTTAAGTTGAAGAGTAAGCACGCATAGACACAGACACACAAAACATACCTTTTTTCCAAAAAGAACACTCTGATAATTTGAAAGCAGGTATTCAATATGTGATGTGTTTTTTAAGTCTATTTCCTGTTTTAATTGCCTTCAAAACAGTGTGCTGTTTGATTGCACCTAGCAAAGTTGTCCTGATAAATACAGCTGAAAGCCGTGGGCAGCAGTAATGAGTATGGGAATTCCTCATCTTATAACTAACTTCTTCTGTTCCTTTCTTGGGGTTTGAAATGATAGAATAGACCCCCAAAACTACAGAGAATAAATCATTATGAATCAACATATTACTTTTGTTGATATTTCTAGAGCTGTGATCCACCAGTTACCCAGTGTGGGATTTTTAAAAGTTTCTTCCAATAATTTCATTCTCCTTTGTCTCCCAAATGAATAAAATACAGTGTAGAGAAAAAAAAAAGAGAAAGTGCAAATGGAATTTTGAAATTCATCCCCAAACCATATGACGAAAACAGCTCCCCTTTCTTTGGTAAGCAACAGTCTTTTACCCCAGAGCAATTTAAGAGGTATGTGTGTGTGTTTTTCTCTTATGTGAAACATCATTTTAACTTGATCTCATCCTATACAATGAAAAGGAATAGTAATTCATGATCTGTTAGTATAAGGAAGACGGTATCACAGTAAGGACCTACGTAACTGTGGTTACACCTACCCAGGGACAGAGTAGCTAATTTTGTTGTTGTTCAGTTGTTCAGTCTTGTTACTCTTTCTGACCCCATGGATTGCAGCACACCAGGCTTCCCTGTTCTTCACTGTCCCCCAGAGTTTAGGCTCAAACTCACATCCATTGAGTCAGGGATGCCATCCAACCATCTCGTCCTCTGTTGTCCCCTTCTCTCTGAGTAGCTGATTAGCTTTCGGTTTAAACATGCAAGTGGAGGCAGAACAGCTGACCACTTTATTAGCATCAACTCTCACATTTCTGATTCCCTAAAATCTATCATCATTACCCTAAGATGCCAACATGCTGGCATATGAGCTACGTGTAGGTAGTAGGGTCTGGTTCCTGGGAATCGCCCACACTGAATTCAGGTGAAAGTTTTTCTCTCCAACTAAAAGAGGAAAAAAATACATATATGGTGTATATATATATATATATGTGAAATAAGCCTTCCCTAGTGCCTCACACAGTAAAGTATCTGCCTGCGATGAGGAGGCAGTTCGATCCCTGGGTCATGAAGAGCCCTTGGAGAAGGGAATGGCAACCTACTCCAGTATTCTTGGCTGGAAAATTCCATGGACAGAGAAGACTGGCAGGCCATAGTCCATGGGGTCGCAAAGAGTCAGACACAACTGAGCAACTAACACTTTTATGAAATATATATTAATATATATATATAATTTAAATACATTATACAGGAGTATGGGAATTCCTCATCTTATAAATAACTTTTTCTGTTCCTTTCTTGGGGTTTGAGATGATAGAATAGACCCCCAAAACTACAGAGAATAAATCATTATGATTCAACATATTACTTTTGTTGGTATTTCTAGAGCTGTGATCCACCAGTTACCCAGTGTGGGATTTTTAAAAGTTTATAGTCTTATCCTAATCCCAACTGCAAAGACAAAGACTCTTCTTTTAAAATCCCAAATCTTTCTTTTCTAGAGTTGATGTCCAACTACTCTCCTTTCCTCACCAAGAGGCCAAACTCCTTAGCCTGACATTCAAGACCTTCCATGATATGTCCCTAAATTTAAATCTAACTTTATCCAACTCTTTCCCTACGTGTATCATAATTCAAGTCAAGCAGAACAATTTAGGGCTTTCAAGGAAACCAAAATGTTTCCAAGTTTTACAAGTCATATTCGCCACCTATCAAATCCTTCCTTCTACTTTTTCCTGTTAAAATCCCACACAAACTTTAAGGTGCAATTCATATACACCTCATTGGTGAAGCATTCCCTAATTCCCTGAACAGGAATTTTCTTTCTAAACTCTTACAGCAAGGGAAACAGCATCTTTTCTCAAATACAGTTCCTCCTTTTTGCAGAAGGTCAGAGAAAAACAAGTCTTGACATTCAGATAAAGAAAGGCAACAAACTATAGCTCTGTTCATTGCTTTACAGCTGTCTCATGTAATCCTTATACAATCTTAAAAGGAACAAACTAGTATCGTCATTTAACAGATAATGAAACTGAGGCTGTTTTTTCCCAAATTTCTTGAGTGTGGTTGACCACACAGATGGTATGCATTTAGGGTACACAGTGTGAAATTACATATGCATATGTATATACATATATGTATGTATATATGTGTGTGTATATGTATATTGTGTATGTATATATGTATATTATGTATAGTATACATATATGCATATGTGTGTATATATATATATATATGCATTGTGTAATGATTCCCACAATCAAGCTAATTAACATATCCATCACTTTATGTATTTCCCATCTTACTGTGCAGTGAAAGTACTTGAAATCTAAAAATTTCAAGTATACAATACACTATTAACTATATTCACTACACCATACATTAGGTCTGCATAAGTTATAACAGGAAATGTGTACCTTTCAAATAACATCTCCCTATTTACGCCCTCCCCCAGCCCCTGGTAACCACCATCCTACTTTCCAGTTCTATGAGTTCAGCTGTTTAGCGTCCATATGTATCATACACGTATGTAATCACATCTTCTTTGTCCACGCATCCATCCACAGACACTTGGTGTTCCCATATCTTGGCTATTGTGAGTAGTGCCACGGTGAACATTCAGGTGCAGACGTCTCTTCAAGACAGGGATTTCAGTTCCTTCAGTTATCTACCCAGAAATGGAACTGTTGGTTCATGTGGTAGATCTAGCTTTAATTTTTTTTGAGGAACCTCCATATGGCTTTCCATAGTGACTGCATCAATTTACATTCCCACCAACAGTGCACAAAGGTTCCATCTTCAAAGAACTTCTCTGAAGGAAAGCTTTGCCTGTCAGACTTGAAAGCACATCTTTTCCACCAAGCAACCCTGTCACATGACTCATCTTTATATACCTCTTAGAATACTGGCCACATACTGCCGTGAATCTAGTTGTTGGCACATATTTCTTTTATCTTACCAGAACAGAAGTTTATATTGCTGTTATTGTTGTTGTTATCATTGCTGTTGCTGTTGAGACAAGACGCATCTCTCTTTGATGTCTGTTTCCTCTCCCCCTTTCACAGTAAAAAGTGAGAGTGAAAGTCGCTCAGTCATGGCTGACTCTTTGTGACCCCCTGGACTATACAGTCCATGGAATTCTCCAGGCCAGAATACTGGAGTGAGTAGCCTTTCCCTTCTCCCAAACCAGGGATCAAATCCAGGTCTCCTGCATTGCCGGCGGATTCTTTACCAGCTGGGCCACAACGGAAGTCCTTCATACTAAATCTCTTCTTCAAATATTTGTTTAATTAATACACAATATTTCAGGGGGAAACTTTTCAAAAGAAAAGTTTAAAGATAATGTCTCTTTCTAACTATTCATCTTAGGAATTAAAAAAAAAAAACTTAAGAAATCTTACTTAGAAATTGGCTATTTTGACATTAGAAAGTAAGGCAAATATTTTTGGTAGAGCAACTTCCATTTTTTGAACATATGATTATGTGCCAGATGAGGGAAAACAATGCTACCCACCTCTCTGCAAAATAATGTGATTGAGAAGAAAAGAATCCTTGTATCCCGTTACAGCAACACCCGTCCTACAATCGGTACTTCCACGGTGTAAGTAGCCTGACCCCTAGTGGTAAGTGGTAAGTATTCGCATATTAGTACAAATACAAATAAAATGGTTTCTTTTTACTAGGTGGATAGAAAAATAAATGAAGATGTTATAATATCAGTTGTATTGATTAATAGGGCTTCCCTTGTAGCTCAGATGGTAAAGAATTCACCTGCAATGCGGGAGACCTGGGTTCGATCCCTGGGTTGGGAAGATGCCCTGGAGAAGGGAAAGGCTACCCACTCCAGTATTCTGGCCTGGAGAATTCCATGGACTGTATAGTCCATGGGGTCACAAAGATTCAGACACAACTGAGTGACTTTCACACAAGGTCATATATTTTTGTTGACTACGAAACATGAAACAAAGCAAAGGTAACAAAATATTAAGTAAATTTTATTTTAAACTTTTTGCTATACTAAAGTAATATATTTCAAAATATCCAATTCTAACGTGAGTTTTTTTACATTTTCTTTCATTTACAATCTTTGGTTTCTGTAACTCTTAATTAAATTCTCTCACTCTCCAACAACAGCTCTTCAACAAAGATAACTCGCACAAGAGTGCTTTCAAGAAAGGATTAAAAATAGTGGGGTTGGGGCATTTTCAGTTTGTCTAGATAAAATACTCTCATGAATCTATCATTTTAAAGCATCCCAATTCGCATTCAATGTTACTTGCAATTTCACCAATGTTTAATTTATTTTACTACATATTATAGTTTAATTAAACACCAGACAGGAGCTTCAATGGGAGAATTCCTTCTCTCTACCCAGCAGTGTTTACATCTCATAGTTTGAAGTCTAGCTACAAAACTGGTAGTCAAAGGGAGAGTGAAGTAGGTTTCTTTTCAATAACTGGGCCATATTTATTTCCTTTTTATTACTGAGAGACACTCTATATTAGTCCCCTATCTCCCAGCTTTTTTGTTTTAAAAAGTAAATAGTCATTCTTATTCATGGCAGTGGCACCTGCACAGGGTGGACAAATCTGGTCGCCAGGAGGTCCCCCTGCTGTTTCACTCAACTGGCCACATGCTCTCCACCCTGGCAGCTGCTCCGGTTTTGTTTTTCTCCCTCAGGCAAATAGGAACTGCATGGACATTTAGAAATTCTTCTTTCTGAACCAAAACTTTGGTTTCAAAAAGTAGCAAGGAAATTCGTAACAGATGATAAACTTCTATATACATATTTCATTACACAAGAAACACATGAACACACTCCCATAAAAAATTTAAATATAGAAATGTCTAAACCGTGAACACTCTTTTATATTGCAACTCCCCTCTCATCTCACTCCCCCTCCCCAAAACATGAAGGAGTCAGGGGCATCCCCTTCACAGAATTAACTATGAAACTGGACAACTGTGTTAAAAAATAGTCATTTCTGATCACTGGGAAATGACCCAAGACAAAAAGCAACTCACATTTGTCTGTTTCCTTTCAAGTTTCATTATATCACAAATAAACAGATTGGTTTTTTCCACTTTACAGAAAAAGGGACACCACCCACCCCCCTCCCCACCACAACCAACCCTGTGGCTCAGCGGGTAAAGAATCTACCTGCAATGAAGGAGACCTGGGTTTGATCCCTGGGTTGGGAAGATCCCCTGGAGAAGGGAAACGCTACTGGCTCCAGTGTTCTGGCCTGGAGAATTCCATGGACTGTATAGTCCATAGAGTTGCAAAGAGTCGGACATGACTGAATCACTCACTTCACCTAACCAACCATGTCCCACTGCATTTTGCTTAACATTACGTACTGATGTGAGATTTATGTTGGTAGCTATAGACCTCTCATACCTCTTCGTCATGTCAGCCCAATAAATATTTTCTTATTCTCCCTTTATTTTTTTTATTGGAGTATAGTTGTTTTACTTGTCTTAGTTTCTGCTGTACAGCAAAGTGAATCAGCTATGAGTTCAGTTCAGTTGCTCAGTCGTGTCCAGCTCTTTGCGACCCCATGGACTGCAGCCCGCCAGGCCTCCCTGTCATCACCAACTCCCAGAATTTACTCAAACTCATGTCCATTGAATCGGTGATGCCATCCAACCATCTCATCCTCTGTCATCGCCTTCTTCTCCTGCCTTCAATCTTTCCCAGCATCAAAGTCTTTTCACATGAGTCAGTCTTCACATAAGGTGGCCAAAGTATTGGAGTTTCAGCTTCAACATCAGTCCTTCCAATGAATATTCAGGGTTGATTTCCTTTAGGATGGACTGGTTGGATCTCCTTGCAGTCCAAGGGACTCTCAAGAGTCTTCTCCAACACCACAGTTCAAAAGCATCAATTCTCTGGTGCTCAGCTTTCTTTATAGTCCAACTCTCACATCCATATATGACTGCTGGAAAAACCATAGCTTTGACTAGACGGACCTTTGCCGGCAAAGTAATGTCTCTGCTTTTTAATATGCTGGGTTGGTCATAGCTTTTCTTCCAAGGAGCAAGCGTCTTTTAATTTCATGGCTGCAATCACCATCTGCAGTGATTTGGGAGCCCAAGAAAATAAAGTCTGTCCCTGTTTCCATTGTTTCCCCATCCATTTGCCATGAACTGATGGGACCGGATGCCATGATCTTCATTTTCTGAATGTTGAGTTTTAAGGCAGCTTTTTCACTCTCCTCTTTCACTTTCATCAAGAGGCTCTTTAGTTCTTCTTTACTTTCTGCCATAAGAGTGGTGTCATCTGCATATCTGAGGTTATTGCTATTTCTCCCGGCAATCTTGATTACAGCTTGTGCTTCTTCCAGCCCAGCATTTCTCAAATTGCATATAAGTTAAATAAGCAGGGTGACAATATACAGCCTTGATGTACTCCTTTCCCTATTTGGAACCAGTCTGTTGTTCCATGTCTGGTTCTAACTGTTGCTTCTTGACCTACAGATTTCTCAGGAGACAGGTAAGGTGGTTTGGTATATCCATCTCTTGAAGAAATTTCCAGTTTGTTGTTATCTACACAGTCCAGGGCTTTGGCATAATCAATAAAGCAGATGTTTTTCTAGTATTCTCTTGCTTTTTCGATGATCCAATGGATGTTGGCAATTTGATCTCTGGTTCTTCTGACTTTTCTAAATCCAGATTGAACGTCTGAAAGTTCATGGTTCACGTACTGTTGAAGCCTGGCTTGGAGAATTTTGAGCGTTACTTTGCTAGCATGTGAGATGAGTGCAATTGTGCGGTAGTTTGAGCATTCTATGGCATTGCTTTTCTTTGGGACTGGAATGAAAACTGACCTTTTCCAGTCCTGTGGCCACTGCTGAGTTTTCCAAATTTGCTGGCATATTGAGTGCAGCATTTGAAATAGCTCAACTGGAATTCCATCACTGTACTAGCTTTGTTCATATTGATGCTTCCTAAGGCCACTTGACTTTGCCTTCCAGAATGTCTTGGCTCTAGGTGAGTGATCACACCATTGTGATTATCTGGGTCATGAAGATCTTTTTTGTACAGTTCTGTGTATTCTTGCCACCTCTTCTTAATATCTTCTGCTTCTGTTAGGTCCATAACATTTCTGTCCTTTATTGAGCCCATCTTTGCATGAAATGTACCCTTGGTATCCCTAATTTTCTTGAAGAGATCTCTAGTCTTTCCCATTCAGTTGTTTTCCTGTTTCTTTGCATTGATCACTGAGGAAAGCTTTCTTATCTCTCTTTGCTATTCTTTGGAACTCTGCATTCAAATGGGTATATCTTTCCTTTTCCCCTTTGCCTTTAGCTTTTCTTCTTTTCTCAGCTATTTGCAAGGCCTCCTCAGACAACCATTTTGCCTTTTTTGTGTTTCTTTTTCTTGGGGATGGTCTTGAGCACTGCCTCCTGTACAATGTCATGAACCTCTGTCCATTTTAATTGTTACACAGCATTGAACAACAGGATGTATCACTGTTTCTTGAGTCATTTTCCTATTAATTTAAGGCTGTTTCTAAACATTTTCTTGTCATAAATGACACTGTAATGAACACCTTGAACTATCTTGTGAACAAATACAAATGTTTCCATTGACTAGATACCCAAAAGTGAAACTCCTGGGCTGGAGGATGTGCCAATATTAAATTTTGGAAGATAGTGCCAAACTCTGTTCAAAAGGCAGGAATATTTAAGAAGCTGTCAGGTCTTTAGAGCTAATCATACATGTTGACACTGGAAGGATTCTTAAAACTGTCCAGTCAAAATCTTTTGTTTTCTAGTACAATAATGAGGCTTCTGGAATTGGTGTCACATGGCCCAGGTCACTGGTCCAGACTCCAGTGCAGGTTTCCTGGTTTCTCAGCCCAGTACTTTCTCTAGTATGTGTCTTATGGGGCAAAAATCAGACTTGAATTTGGGAGTAATCCTTTCCAGCAAAATAGAGATGTTTTACAAATAATTAAAAACATGGTTTTTTTTCTTTGGATTTTTCAGTAGTACTAAGAGCAATTCAGCTTTGTGTTATGAAGCAAACATTCAGAGTGGAAAGATAACTCTCAAAGAAAACAGGCAGATTCTGTATCTAATACAATGCTGTCAGTAAAACATGCAAATGGAATCTGATTTCCTTATTAAATGATGTTGGCAAAGGAGACTGCAGTTCTGTCCTCAGATGCCCACTATTTTATGAAAAGTATTCCAATCGCCACACTAAGCTACTCAAATTATCCTCCACCACATAACAATCAACTCTGAGTTAGTCGGAAAACAGATCATTTTATTATATTCCCAGTACAGTGGATCAGCCTTTTGGGAAAGGTACAGCAGAGGTACCTCCTCTGGGAGCTCAGCTGGGAAGACTCAGTGCTGGGGGTGACAGCAGATGGGGCCAGATCCAGAGAAAGAAAGACATGCCCTCTCTCACGCCTGTCATCTGAGATCCCAGCTGGGGCTGTTGGCCAGAGCACCCACACAGCATCTCCAAACAGTCCCTGTGCTTCTTTACAGCATGAAAAGGAGTTCCAGAGGCAAGTGTCCCAAGACTCACCTTCCACTAATGGCAGTGTAAGAAGATCAGGAGAGCCACTGCCACAGAAATAAGTATAAAACTGGACAACCTTAACAAAAACAACCATCTCAGGCCTCTGGAAAATGACCAAAGATGGAAGCAAACTTGAGATGTGCTTACTCATGAAAACTGCCACTGTGTAGGTAAGTTCAATTACTCTTGGCTTTCTCACCTAACAGAATCCCCAGATCAGGTAATAAAACCCTCAGCTTTACCTGCCTAAGATGATGGTCTTTTTCATCAAATTTGGAAAAGTTAAAGCCATTATTCCTTTGAACATGTTTCCTGTTCATTTGTCTTTTCCTCTCCTTCTAGAGTCTAAGTAGGTAAGTCATGTCCGGCTCTTGTGACCCCCATGGGCTATACCCCACCAGGCTCCTCTGGCCATGGGATTTTACAGGCAAGAATACTTGAATGGGTTGCCATTTCCTTCTCCAGGGGATCTTCCCGACCCAGGGATCAAACCCAGGTCTGCTGCACTGCAGGCCAATTCTTTACCAACTGAGCTTCTGCTGAATATACTTCCTGTTCCTTTGTCTTTGTCTCTCCTTCTAGTATTTCCCTTTTTGTCTATAGGAGAAGGCAATGGCATCCCACTCCAGTACTCTTGCCTGGAAAATCCCATGGACGGAGGAGTTTGGTGGGCTGCAGTCTATGGAGTCGCTGAGACTCAGGCACAACTGAGCGACTTCACTTTCACTTTCATGCATTGGAGAAGGAAATGGCAACCCACTCCAGTGTTCTTGCCTGGAGAATCCCAGGGACGGGAGAGCCTGGTGGGCTGCTGTCTATGTGGTCACGCAGAGTCGGACACGACTGAAGCGACTTAGCAGCAGTGTACTTAATGCTGTCCACATTTCTCTGAAGCTCAGTTCACTATTATATGTTCTTTGTTCTTCAGATTGTATAATCTCTATCAATGTCTTCAAGTTCACTGATCCTTTCATCTTCCCCCTCAAATCTACAGCAGAGCATCCCTTGGTGAAATTTTCATATTAGTTATAGTACTTTCCCTTACAGCAGAAAGTGAAAAAGAATTAAAGAGCTTCTTGATGAAAGTGAAAGAAGAGAGTGAAAAAGTTGGCTTAAAGCTCAACATTCAGAAAACTAAGATCATGGCATCCAGTCTCATCACTTCTTGGCAAATAGATGGAGAAACAGTGGAAATAGTGGCTGACTTTATTTTGGGGCTCCAAAATCACTGCAGATGGTAATTGCAGCCATGAAATTAAAAGACACTTACTCCTTAGAAGGAAAATCATGACCAACCTAGCTGCTGCTGCTGCTGCTAAGTCGCTTCAGTCATGTCTAACTCTGTGCGACCCCACAGACGGCAGCCCACCAGGCTCCCCCATCCCTGGGATTCTCCAGGCAAGAATAATGGAGTGGGTTACCATTTCCTTCTCCAATGCATGAAAGTGAAAAGTGAAAGTGAAGTCACTCAGTCATGTCTGACTCCTAGCAACCGCATGGACTGCAGCCTACCAGGATCCTCTGTCCATGGGATTCGCCAGGCAAGAGTACTGGAGTGGGTTGCCATTGTCTTCTCTGGACCAACCTAGACAGCATATTCAAAAGTAGAGACATTACTTTGTCAACAAAGGTCCATCTAGTCAAGGCTATGGTTTTCCCAGTGGTCATGTATGGAGGTGAGAGCTGGGCTATAAAGAAAGCTGAGTGCCGAAGAATTGATGCTTTTGAACTGTGGTGTTGGAGAAGACTCTTGAGAGTCCGTTGGACTGCAAGGAGGTCCAACCAGTCCATCCTAAAGGAGATCAGTCCTGGATGTTCACTGGAAGGACTGTTGTTAAAGCTGAAACTCCAATACTTTGGCCACCTCATGCGAAGAGTTGACTCATTGGAAAAGACCCTGATGCTGGGAGGGATTGGGGTCAGGAGGAGGGGACAACAGAGGATGAGATGGCTGGATGGCATCACCAGCTCAATGGACGTGAGTTTGAGTGAACTCCGGGAGTTGGTGGTGGACAGGGAGGCCTGGTGTGCTGCGATTCATGGGGTCACAAAGAGTCAGACACGACTGAGCGACTGAACTAATTATACTTTCAACTCCAGAATTTCCATTTAGTTCTTTTTATATAATTTATATTTCTATTGAAATTTCCTATTGTATAAGGTCTCACCATCATAGATTCCATTACTTCTTTTAGCACCATTTTCTTTAATTCTTTAAACATATTTACAATAGTTGATTCAGGATCTTTGCTAAGTCCAACAGCTGGGTTCTCTTAAAGGCTTTTAGGGTGCCTGCTCTTTTTTCCTGCATAATGAATCACATCTTCCTGTTTCTTTGCATGTTTCATTATTTTTCTTTGAAAACTGGCATTTCAAATAATAGATTGTAGCAGCTCTGCATACTGATTCTTCACCAAAACCTCTTCAGGTCTTGCTTTGTTTTGTTTTTAATTGTTGTCTGCTTGTTTGTTTGTTTAGTGATTTGACTGGATTATTTCTATGAAGTCTACTTCCACCAGTGTGCAGCTCCTGAGGTCCCTCCTCCTCAGGTTCCAGTGGCAGCCATGCTTACAATCACCCTGCAGGGGGGTTGTTTTATCAGGACTTTCTTTGATTGTTTCCTTCCTTGGTCTCTTTTTTAGCTTCCTGTTTATCTGCCTCTGTTGGAATCATACCCAGATCTTAGCCTCCACAAATTGCTAGCTGATTTTTCTATTATTTTAAACAATACCCTATGTCACAAATTTCTCCACAGCCCAATCCAATTAAATTCAGACCTCTTCGCAAGGACAACCCTTGAGGCCAGCCTTTGAAGCTTGTTGCAATCCCAGGAGGGCTCTTCTTAGCTGTCTCTTTTTCACTCTTTCAGCTATCTTTCCAGCTGCTCTACAGTTTAACTTGTTGCTATCATGGCATTCTAACTTCTTCATAATTATTGACTATCAAAATCCTCACTGTTTTTTGGTCATTTGTTTGCTTTGGGGCCCTGCTGCATGGGTGGTGGGATGCTGGTTCTCCAACCAGAGATCAAACCTGGGGCCCCAACAGAGAAAGCACCCAGTCCTAACCACTGGACCACCAGGGAAGTCCTGAGTCCCCACTGTTTTTGATAGCATTCTTAGGTTTACCACACTCTATTTCAAATAAAATCAGTGCCCTTAGGGAAAGCTATGGAGCTCTCTGTTCTTACAGCTTATCTCTTGCTGACAAAACCTCTGTGCCACAGCACTTGAGTTAGGACAAGGACAGGGGTCTGGGGGAAGTGGAAGCCCTTCTTGTTGGCTACTCCTGCCTGAAGTAGAACTTCCATCACACAGAGCTGGGAGGGGAGAGATGGCCCATGGCTCATGTGACACAGATTCATTGTTCTTAACAGCAATTTTGTTGTTGTTCAGCCGCTAAGTCATCTTACTCTTTGCAACCCCATGGACTGCAGCATGCCAGCCTCTCTATCTCCCTGAGTTTGCTCAAATTCATGTCCATTAAGTTGGTGATGCTATCTAACCATCTCATTATCTGCCACCCTCTTCTCCTTTTGCCTTTAATCTTTCCCAGCATCAGGGTCTTTTTCAATGAATCAGCTCTTCACATCAGGGAGCCAAAGTATTAGAGCTTTAGCAACAGTCCTTCCAGTGAATTTTAGGGTTGATTTCCTTTAGGATTGATTAGTTTGTTCTCCTAGCAGTCCAAGGGACTCTCAAGAGTCTTCTCCAGCACCACAATTTAAAAGCATCAATTCTTTGGTGCTCAGCCTTCTTTATGGTCTAACTCTCACATCTGTACATGACTACTGGAAAAACCATAACTTTAACTATATGGACTATACAGCAATTTAGATTTTCTCAAATAAATATTTTTCCATTTGCTGTGTGCCCTTAAGAAAATTTCCAGAAATGTCAAATGGTTGCTTCTTACATGTTTCATGGGTTAGAGTTGCACAGCTGAGGAGATCAGTGGAGCTCTTCAAATTGCCATTTTAGAAGTGTTCCTTCTCTTTTTCTTTAATGGGTGAGATTTGCACTAAAGTCAAGACCCGGGAGAGACCCTTAGAAGAGGAACTCTGCCAAATCAGGAGACTTGAAGAGGAATCTAAGGCCAGAGGCCACCAGGACTAACCTACAGAGTTGTGAAGATTGTGTATTTTCCTCACCAAGCTATGTGCCCATGGAGCCCATAGAGCTTGTCAATTCAGAAGAAGTAGCATATTTGTCTAACATGTCCAGGCAAAGGGACCTTTTTTCTCATTCACACAAAGGCACCAGTGTACTTGCACGGCTTCAGAAGCCACAGAGTCGCCAGATGACAAGTTATGTAGACTGAATCAACCATCCAGAGCAGCAGTTCCCAGTTTTGGTTGTTCATTAGTCTCATTTGGGGAGGTGTTGAAAAATATCAATGTGATGATGGCCCCACCCATACCAATTAAGCCAGATTCTCATAGGATGGGGCCTAGCCAATAATATTTTTAATAACCCCTCAGGGGAGTCTAATGTACAGTCAGGACTGAGAACCACTGCTCTAGAGCTTGGAGCCAAGGGAATGGGATTCTTTGTCCCCATACATGTCAAGAGGATATAAGCAGATGACCGAGTTCCAGTGTTGGCAGCTATAAAATGCTCTAAGTGAATAGTGGGTAAAATTGGCACAGCAAAGGTAGTCAAATTACAACAAATAATGTCTGTCCTAAAATTGTCCCCTAGCAGTAAGAAAAACAGACAATGACTGCTGCAAACATAGTTTCCACCCCCCGCCCACTGTGGGTCCTAATTGCTATGGCTCTCCCAAGCCAGGCTGTGTCCCTTCGTGTCATGGTGACATACACAGTGGCAGATTTGCCCACTCCTTTGGCCACACGGAGACTCCATGCTCTTCTTGGCATTGATATAGACAAAGGTTGTCTTTATGGAGGCACTAACTCCCAGTGCCAGAAAAGATGGTACCTTATCCCAGGGACAGACTCTCATCCTTTAACGAAAGGAACTCTGCTTCATTCCCATTTTCTGGCCCCCCAAAAAGAACGCAGCGTAGAAATAAGTCATTGGGAAAAACTGGTGATGAGAGAATTTATGAAACATTGAGAGAATTCTCTAGGTTAATTATGATTTCTTCTTCAAATTTTGGATGTTCAGGCTGGGAGGGAATCCTCTCTGTGCTCCATAAATGTTTCATTTCCTCCCTTCCATCTTTCAGAGAGTCATGACTCACCCAAAAAGAAGCATGAGACATTCAAGTTGAAAAGCTTAGTGAAGAAGATCTTACAAACAAGGAGAGGCAGATACATGGCTTATGTGACCCACTTCCCCATCCTTTACTGCCTCAAATAAATGAGACTGATTCACAGTGCTCTTTCCTGGGTGCCCACCTCCAGGCAGCCACTCCAGAGTTGAACAATGAGTAGAACCTTTTCGTCTAAATCAAATCAAAGTAGTACAGTGGGAAGAGTTTGTCCAAGAATCAGACATGTGTTCAAATTCTAGCCTAACTACTCTAGATTTGACCTTTAAAAGTTCTTCCACCTCTCTGCATCTTGTCTGTGAAATGGGAGAACTGATGCCTACTGGGATTATTGGATTAATTGATCTCAGTGTTCCACCTGAAGTGTACCTGGCATATATCAAATACTTTCCCTGCTCTTGCTCCCCACCTCAACACAAAGACATGTGTGTGTGTGTGTGTGTGTGTGTGTGTGTGTGCGTGCACAGACATACACACACGCACGCTTCTTCCCAGGAGAAGAAAATGAATGTAGCCCTAGGGATGATATGACTTGCTCATTAGTGACACCACGGACAGTGGCAGTTCCTAGTATTCAATAGAGGAGACTCATTTAATAAAAAATGACTACCTCAACTCAGGATAAATGGCTTTTAAGTATTAAGTGGATTGGTCTAGTGAAAAAAAAATTTGTTCTTTCCACACAACTGCCCATTTAGAGAAGAAACACACTAGAGGCCATTGTGTGCAAAGAGTCTGGGCTAGGCAGGTTTTTCTTGTACAATACAAAGAAAAGGACTGGATTCCTGTGCCTGGTGATGAAGCTTCTTGGAAGGAGTGTGTCACTCTTTAAACGATTAAAAAAGACATTTCTCTCAGCGGCCTTAGCTGGATTTCCCCTCTTATCTTTCAGAGTGCCTGGCACATAAGGAAGTGCCCCCAGGAATTCTAAAGTCATCAGGAGACCCGCGCAGATCTGAGAACAGCCTCCCACCCTCATCCCCTGCCTCACCCCCTGTATTTTTCCATCTCCCCAGCCCTCCTGTTTTCTGCATTTTTAAAAACTTCTTTATATTTATTCTAGCAGTAGCCTGCCATACAATAAAAGAATGGGGGAAAATCTCATTAAAATTATATCAAAAGGAAAAAGATGGGAGTAGAGCCTGAAATTCCTGCGATCTCTACACAATAACCTAATCAACTAGAACACACGGGTTAAATAGAGTCCACCCTACGGTGAGCCCAGATGATTAAACCCGCTCGCAGGGAATTGCTCCCTTCAGGATACCTAGTGGTGAGTCCTATTAAAATGCAGCCATGAAAATACCTCACTTTTAAGAGTACTTTTAACCTTCCCATTCACTTTCACAACTATTTATCTTACTGACTTCTGCACAAGGACCCTGGGAGGTGAGTAAAGTTATTGCTATTATCCCATTTCAACAGTTAAGGCAAAGGAGGCAGTAGGGTTTCACGGAGGTCCCCTGGTTAATCAAGGAAAAGACAGACTAAGAGCTCAATATTGGTTAAAACAGACTCAGGCCAAAAAGATATCAGATGACTGACCTAAAAAGTATAGTAGCATATTCCTTATCCTCAGGGCTTCTCATTTGAGCTTGATATGAGCCTGAGTAAGTGGGAGAACTCAGCATTTGCCCCAAACTGAAAGTTAGGGTTCTGAAATTAATCTTAGCCTGGAAATACAGAAGTAACCGGAATATCAGAAATCTACACGCACACTGTCACAGCCAGTAAACTGAAGAAATACACCTCTTACTGATTTCGTACTGATTCCTCCAAAGCTAATTCATACTAGTTTCAGTCAAGGCATATTTCTCAATCAAAAAATATTAAAAGTAGAAATGTGTGGGTCAGTTGGAAATTTGGAGAAAAAAAATTTAGCCTTAAAAAATGGCCCCCAGATACTAAAGGTTTAGAAATCACTTCAGACTATTTCTTTGCCGACCCTCCACTCAAAATTCACCAGCTCTGATTTCCATTCCTTCAGGGGCCCGATCTCTGCTTTAAAATGATAGTAAGCTAATATGATAATATAATATGTATTAATAATTTAATGCTTACCCTTGCTAGGTAATATATGTGCATTTTAAAATGGGTCTTTTTAGACAACACACTTTAATCCGAAGCAAACTTCCAAACCCATCGCTCTCTAGCTCTGACCTCTCACCTGAGTTCCAGACCTGTATATCCTTAGCTTACTAAACATCTCCACTCGAATATCCCAGAGGCATCAAACTCAATACATTCAAAATTGATCTTCTATTTCCCTTCTTCATCTCAGTCAGTGACAATACCAACCATCCATTTATCAAAGCAAAAACCTGGGAGTTTTCCTAGGTCCTTTACTATCCCACCCCTAGTTTATAGCTGGATCAATCCATGTAACTCAGCATTTCCCAAATTGTGTTCTCTGAATATCCTGTCAGTAGTCAAGGTAGTTTCCTTGACTAAACAAGTTTGGAAAACATGGAATCAGACAAAGTTAAACCTTTATTATAAGATTTAAGAGTTTCTAATACATTGCCTTACATTACAAATAGTCAAAAGGAAAACGTACCACCTAGTATTTCCCAAACTCATTTGCCCAAGGAAACATTTTCCCTGCATAATTATCTTGCAGGATCTGTGTTTTATAGAACACATTTTGAGAAATACCATGATAAGATAGATTCAAACTGTGTTTTATTACCATGAACTGTCTCATGCAATGTCTGTGACATACATGAGTAATGTACATATTTTTTAAAAACTGAAATACTAAGTGATTATATGATTTGAAAGCCAAAAATGTGAAAGAAAATATGTCTTTCCAAATATTTATTCTGAAATCCTAGTCAAAATAGCACCGATATTTTGAGGGCACTTCATGAAATGGTTTTTGTACATAGGAATGGGAGAAAGTACAAATGGATGGATGGTCAACAAAGGGAAACAGGAGTTGTCTCCGAGCTATGTTGTGTTAAAGAGGAAGAGGGACTTCCCTGGTGGTCCAGTGGTTAAGATTCCATCCTTTCAGTGTAGAGGGCAGGGGTTCAATCCGTGATTGGGGAACTAAGATCTCACATGCTGTGGAGGCAAAAAAAAAAAAAAGTGAAGAGGAAGAGAGGAAGGTTGTCAAGGCATATTTTGTACTTGTCTGTATGGTTTGTTATAGCAAGCATATGTTACATTTGTAATTTGTTTTCCTGAAACATCAATATAGGAAAAAAAATAAAATAAAATGCCTGGAATAGTAAGTACTATTTTTAAAAATCGATCTGAAAGAATAAAAATGCAAGAGGAGCCAAGACGTCTCTTAAAAAGTAAAATAAATTGTGAGAACTTGAAACACCAATTTTTGTAATGGCTTTAAAGTCATTGTCATTTTTAAAATGAGAGTGGCATGGTTACATAGACAAACAGATGAGTGAAATCAAAAATAAATTCCACAAATAGAATCAAGGAGGTATGAAATTCAGGGTAGAGTTAGGGTGGTATGTCAAAGCAGAAAAGAGATAAACTCAGTAAATTTTATTAAAACAAAAGATCGGCTATTTCTCAAATAAATATGCCTGTATTCCTAACTTTTTTATACCAAAATAAATTCCAGATGGCTCAAATATTTAAAAGTTATCCACAAAGCCATGAAAATAATAGAAGAAAATATGTGTAACTATTTTTATAAACCTGGTTTATATTCTCTAAAGAAAAATCATGGTAAGGTTAACATACAAATAACACATAGAGAAAAATGCAACATATATGATAGAGGGTTAACATCTTAATGCACATGAGTCCCCTTTCAAATCAGTGAGAAAATGATGACTATCAGCAGACCCCAAAAAATATAAGCCCCAAATCTTAAACTTAACTTTAAAATTAAAGTTAAAATCAGAAATCACAAGCCTTTCATAGCAGGAATACTGAGAGAATATTGAGAAAACAAATCACTGAGAAGGGCTGTAACATTTTTTTTAAAGATAAGGAAGAAACTGCAGGAAATTTAAAACTCAGATACTTATATTTAAAACTTAGATGATTATATTTAAAACTCAGGTACTTATATTTAAAACTCGGATAAAGATAAGGAAGAAACTGCAGGATATTTAAAACTCAAAGAAATTAAGACTAAAAATACTACCCAGGTTGGAGTGAAGGTTCTTTCTTATCATCTTAATGCTTAATCAGTGTCTTTTCATTATAAAATTGAACCCTGGATAGGTCATTTGCAAGAAGCTCTCCTGTGAGGGTCTAGTTTCTAAATAATAGTTTATTATTATATAACCTTTAATACTGAGATTAATATGTATGCTTATTTGCTTGTTATAGAAAACTATTTATTCATTATACATTTGTTATGTAAGGAATGAATTTAAGTTAATTTGTCAATATGATACTTAACCCACTGATATTTACTGACATTTTGAATAATTCCAATAGGAAGGAAGGGAAAAGGAAGGGAAGAAAAGAGGGAGGGAGGAGAAAGGGAAGGAAGGCGAGAAAGAGGGGAAAAAAAGAAAAGTCTGTTCCAATCTTCCTAGAGTGAGAAAACCAGCTTTTTTTCTTCCTGTAAAATTGCAGTGCAAATAAAAAAGAATGGTAATTACAGTCAAAAATTTTTCTTTTTTTCAACTTTTCTTCTCAATATGCTTTAATACAAAAATTGGCAAATATATATATATATTACATCAGTCAGGATTGCTTTTGGCTGAAAGCTGCAGAAAATCTAACATTATCTAAGCAATAAATACATTTAGTTACTTCAAAGGACAAGATGTCTGTGACAGAAAATTCTAGGGATTGATTCACCCTCTCACTAATGTCTCTATGATTCTCTTGCAAAAACTACCTCCTTAAAAAAATTCAAAGCAATTGGGAATCTGGGACACCCCTGTCAACCCCGAAAGGCTGAATCATATCCCTCCTTAAGCCCCTAGTGCACACATCTAATCCTAGCACTTGTCACAGTGGTCTGTGATTCTCACTTTTCACTACTGTTCTTATGAAAGACAGGCAGAGAGGGGACTTCCATATGATTTCTAGGGCCAGACAAGTGCCGGGTACATGTGGAGGGCCTCAGTAACTGTTCTTTGGATGATGAATACAAGAAACAGCCTCTCAAGCAAGTGGAAAGAGTTAAGGAGCCCATGCACTTTTCATCATCTATCAGAAACTGCTTTGAACCTTGCAACTAAGTGGGACAAAACAAAAGGGAACCAGTCTGTATAACAATAAGGGAATTCTGAAATTCTAAAGCCAAAAGCAATGGGATCTTTCAGAACATCAACTGGAAGCCCACACAAGACCAGAAAGGGCACAGAAACACTGGCCTTGCCAGGCAGAGTCCAGTAATAACCCTGAAAAATTAAGCCCAAACTTGTCCTTGCTGCCAGCATCACTTTTCACATGCAAGAGAATGTATGAAACATTTAGGGGAATGCTTCATTCTCTTCCTTCGAGTTTCACAGGAAACCCCTTTTCACCAAAATCAGACCTTCTGTCTTTTACCCTCTCCCTTCCTTGATAAGCAGCCCAGGGATCCCTTTACTGACCCTCTTGGAGAAAATTCTTAATCAGTTCTCCATTATGAGAACTTTGCTCCTAAAGGTTTAGCACAGATTTAGACTTTAGAAATACAATAATCAGACTAGAGTCTGGCAAAGAGGGAGATCCTGAAAGGGTGAGAAAGATGAAAAGAGAAATGAACATTGGTGCAAAATTTTTCTCACCATGTTGTTCTAATAAATCTTTGCCTTTTTGCAAGAGTTCCTCCAGGTACCCCCAGCAAACTGGATCTCTGTCCTACACTAGATTTTTGAAACGGTAATTCTCTCCAGCCACATACCCCCATGGTCGTATGGGCACTAAACATCTCAGGCTTGAGTTGGCAAGCCCTTTTTCAGAGCAAATTTCTTGTCTCAATGAAGTGGGGATCACTTAACATGGGAGACCCTCAGTATCTTCCTTTTGCATTTACAGCCCCCTTCACCAGAGAGAGTCTGGATGCAGGTGAGACTATTTCATGTCAGAGTTTGGCTTCAAGATGGTGAGTCTTGTGACTGGCAGGTTCCCCAGCTCCGTCGGCTCCCTTCCTCCTCAGTTAAATATGGGAGGGTGCCTGGTGCCAGAGGTGAAACAATTCTCCCATGATTCTCAAGTCTCCTAAGTCAAGAAGCCAAGAGTCAAGAGTCAAGACCTGAATCTGTCTTTCCTTTCCCAAGATCCCCCCAACCCTACTTCAGGTTTGTCATTATCAGCTGTGGTTCTCTACCATCTACCATGAAAAGTTCACTTTCATGGAAAGAGAAAAGGAAAGAGAGGGGGAACTTGTGTTTCTCAAATCCTTGGCACTGTCTTCAAAGTGTTGCACTTCCAAGCCTGAGCATGTTTTGCAGACAAGTCAGTCTCCCCCAGCTCATGGGCCCCAGGCTCCTGCAGTAGCTGTGTGCCTGTTTGTGTGTTGTGTATTGGGCCAGCGTTAAGAAAGAGGAATTCTACCTGCTTTTCCAAAAAGCCCCAGAAGTGTCCCATGGGACTTATCTGTCGTCCCCATCAGGCCTGTCAGGAACTGTGATGGAGCCATGAAGTTCAAGTCTCCTTCCCTTTCTAGAAGATTTTCCTGAATATCAAAAATTTCATCTCTTCTATGGATCCCATTAAGGCACCTCCTTCTGTTCTCTGCCCACCTCAACCCCTCCTCTCCTGCTTCCCTCTACTACCTTTTTCTGAGTCTGTCCCTGGGGATTAAAATACTCTGCGACACTCTTAAACTCAATTTCTTCACAATCCACTTCAACCTCCATGGTTACTCCCAAGAGTCTCCCTCATTTTTGCCCACCCACTCTCTGCCCAGGTCATGGCATTTGCCTCAAAATTAGTCAGTTCGGTTCAGTTGCTCAGTCATGTCCGACTCTTTGCAACCCCATGAATTGCAGCATGCCAGGCCTCCCTGTCCATCACCAACTCCCGGAGTTCACTCAGACTCATGTCCATCGAGTCAGTGTTGCCTCAAAATAGTTACCCTCTAATTTAAGGGGGAAATCAACCTCCCAAAAACTTCCTTAAGAGGCTTAGAAACCCTGGATCTGGTCCTACTCATGGTAAGCACAAATTGTGGTTTATAACTCTTTATTTTTACAAACCCTTTATTTGTTTTTATATTAACTCAGTTTCTACATTGATACCATATTCTTCCAAAGTGTTAGAAATTTAGTCTCAGTTGTTTTAGAATCTGCCTTAAAAAAAAAAAAAAAGAATCTGCCTTACTTCCCCAGGGTTGTGTTTAAATTCTAAGGAGGCCTCAGAGTGCTAGCATGTTTAGTGCTCATATGAAGCTAGGAAGTGTCTGTTCTTTATTCTTTTGTGTCCCTCTTGGGCCCAATGGCTCTCTCCCCAGCTGCCATGGCACTCGCTGGGGCACAGGAACTCCTTGTTTTGGGGTATCACTCTGTGACTCAGAAGCTTCTGCAAAGTTGTGCACAGTCTCTGAAGACTGGCTGTCTTAGCATCTCCCCTGGAATTGTCCAAACAGCAGGGCACTCAGCCCTTCCTTCAGCATGCTTCACCATCTCTGCTCTCCTCCCTTCCCCAAGCAGTCCCTTCCATTCCCCCAATCTAAGGGAATCTTCCTCCAGTCCAACAGAAAACTTTCCTCAAACATTATTCTACCAAATCCTATCTATATCCCAAATCTTCTGGGTTCTTTCCAGGACTCAGATTTTAGAAACCAAAGCTACTACTACCTCTTTCTCTTTGATAGCTTGTCATATCCTTCTCTTTGGGCAATGACTCTAGAGGACTTAATCAGGTAAGGCAGTACAGGAAAAGGAGAAAATAAAAGCAAGGGCGAATGAGAGAAAAACATCTGTTAATATTTTTAAATACCATCACATTTGTATCTGCTTTTATTAATACCTGATTTGGAACTGTCTTGTTCTTAAATCTCAGGAGATATTAATTGAAAGATGCCTTCCCTTCAGGCTCTTTTCCTTGTTCTCAGATCATGAGCCTTGCTCTTTGCTTATGCCCAGCCTGGAAGTCTTTTATACCTTCACCAAGAAGGCTGTACCCATTTTGATAGCAAATACCTCTCTCTCTATTATTACACCAAGGCATTCTTCTGCCTACAGCTCCTGGACCACTTCACATTTCATTAGGTGCTTCATCAGGAAGGGAAGAAGTGGAGTAGCTCAGAATGACTGCCTTCATTTGCTGATTTCTTTGTTTTGCACCAGAAAGCATTTCTGCATCTCAGTTGGCTATTCAAGAGAAACCCCTCCTGTCAATTCTAATTCCACTCCATTTACTGGCAAACACAGCTGAATGAGCTGTTTAAGTGGGATTGTTATGAAAAGAAACAAATTTGAATTTGCATTTCATATTCTTTCAATCATTTATTGGTTGGGGTAACCCATATCTTGACTTTTCCCCTCTACCCTCCAGAATCATCAAGAGAAAGTAGGAAAAGTAGCTCAGCACTTTTTGCAAGGCCTGATGGTGATTATTGCTTACTGTGCTGAACTGATCTTCATTAAGGACGCGTGCCCTGGCTTCTTACCATAGCCTTCAGACCTGTGAAGGTCTCTGGTCTAGGGGCACCACTCTCTGGAGCTAAAAGAGACCAAGTGTGATTTAAGAGGCCCCACCATATACCAGGTATTCTACCCTCATGAAATCCCAAGTATTAAAATCACTTTTTCGGCTGCTTTCGGAAAAAGTCTTAATTATTCACTACTTGAGTGATTCTTCGGGGGGTTGTTGCAGGCTCCTTAAAGGTCACTATTATTGAATGTACATTTGTGGCCTGCCTGCCATGGGGCGTCTCCCCTAATTTTCTCTCATCAGCTTAACTAACCATCACCTAGGAAGGCTCAGAGAATCTAGCCTGCAAAGGAAGCTTTTTGTAAAGAACCTCTGGACTATACCACACAGTGAAAGGATAGAGGTTGACTATCCATTATTCAGTCACCTATTAAGTTCATGCACAGATTCCAGGAGAATGTACAAAATAGGGCCTTCTTTAGAAAACAAAGTGTCTGTCTCCTCAATTACACCTAGGATGCTAAGCACAAAGCGATCAAGGTAGTCACCCTCTCATTCCAGGACTGGACTTTGTTACCAAACCCATATTGTTAAGCCAGTCCTCTCCCCATTTACTCCATTCTTATAACACTTATTTCCACCTAAGTTTACGCAGCTGTTTTGATGATTTTCTTATACTGCTTTTTTTTTTTAAATAAAGAAGGGCTATATTAGAAAATGAGGGTGGTGTATCTCTAAAAAACAAATAGAAGGTTATAAAAAACTGACATGGTATCTAAAAGTAGATTACAGAACAAAAGCCTAGAGACAGTGAACATAAAATCAAAGGGCAGCATTTGGAGGTCCTTTAATTGCATGGTAATTGGGAGTCAAAGCAGAATATATTTAGAATCCACAAGGCCTATTAGGAGTCCAGAGGACCAATAGCGAGTCAACCAAAATTAGGAAAAGAAATCAGACTTTAATTGTAAACAGAAGACTAATCATTAGCTGTTCCCTTTCCCTGGAGTAGGTCATAGATAGCTGCCTGACATTTTACATTTTACTTTAAGTACAAAAAAAAAATTAGCCTCATTAGTAGGTTTTTCTGTGTTAGGAGTCATCAGAAATCCAGCTCAAGCCCAAGATTAGAAAACATCTTCCCAGTTCCTCCACAATAGCATACTCCTTAAATTGTCTCGTACCCACCCCAGGTCTGCAGGTGGACAGGAGAATCCACTTTGCATATGTGCATGACAGCTCACCTGTGGTTTCATGCCAAGTCACCACCTGATATGCAGACCAACTCCATGTACATTGAAAATATACTCAGTCAACCCAAAGACTGTTATAAATGTGTCTCACTGCTAAAAAGCAAAGAACCCTCTTCAATAGCTGCCAGGTTCATATAATACAGGACTTCCCTGGTGGCTCAGATGGTAAAGAATTTGCCTACAATGCAGGAGACCTGTGTTCAATCCCTGGGTCGGGAATGTCCCCTGGAGAAGGCAATGGCAACCCACTCCAGTATTCTTGCCTGGAAAATTCCATGGACAGAGGAACCTGGTGGGCTACAGTTCATGGGGTCGCAAAGAGTCGGACACCACTGAGCAACTAAGTATGGCACAGCATAGTTCATTAGAGCAACCTGCTGTTGAGTTAGAAATGAAGTTATGACATCATTGAAATAGCAGATTATGCTGGAAATTACCAACTACTAGTATATGGAAGTAGAGAAGGCAATGGCAACCCACTCCAGTACTCTTGCCTGACAAATCCCATGGACGGAGGAACCTGGTAGGCTGCAGTCCATGGGGTCATGAAGAGTCGGATATGACTGAGCGACTTCACTTTCACTTTTCACTTTCATGCATTGGAGAAGGAAATGGCAACCCACTCCAGTGTTCTTGCCTGGAGAATCCCAGGGACAATGGAGCCTGGTGGGCTGCTGTCTATGGGGTCGCACAGAGTCGGACACGACTGAAGCAACTTAGCAGCAGCAGCAGTATATGGAAAACAGGGTCTTCTCCAGTGGCTCAGCAGTAAAGAATCCACCTGTAATACAGGAGATGCAGGAGACGTAGGTTTGATTCCTGAGTCAGGAAGATCCCCTGTAGATGGGCATGACACCCCACTCCAGTATTCTTGCCAGGAAAGTCCTGTGGACAGAGGAGCCTGGTGGGCTACAATCCATGGGGTGGGGGGTGGGGGAAGCCAGTCATAAAGAGTTGGACACAACTGAAGCGACTGAGCAGGCATGTGTGCAATATATGGAAAACTACCCCAATCTCTTGACCTTATTTGGCTTTACTTCAATATTCTACTGCTCCTTTGCCAGATCCATATACTAATCTGCTCTGTGTAGGTTCTAGGAACATTTCTATGGTGTTAAAAAAAAAAAGAACTAGGTCTACTTTTTAATTTTAGTCTACTAAATATTAAACTATTAAGTGTTTTTTAAGCTTTTCAAGGGGGCCCACAAAATTCATATCCCAAGGATTTTGTGTTACATAGTTTGAAAACGGAGAAGGCAATGGCAACCCATTCCAGTACCCTTGCCTGGAAAATCCCATGGACAGAGGAGCCTGGTAGGCTGCAGTCCATGGGGTTGTGAAGAGTCAGACACAACTGAGTGACTTCCCTTTCACTTTTCACTTTCCTGCGTTGGAGAAGGAAATGGCAACCCATTCCAGTGTTCTTGCCTGGAGAATCCCAGGGACAAGGGAACCTGGTGGGCTGCCGTCTATGGCATCACATGGAGTCAGACACGACTGAAGCGACTTAGCAGCAGCAGTTTTAAAAAGACTGAATTAAGTCTTTCATTTAATAATCATCTCTTGGGTATAAGGTATCATGATGGGCACTGGAAAGACTACAAAAATGTATAGAGTGACATAGGACTAATATAAGAAAACAATACCACAGGAGCTCAAAGGAAGAGAGATGGTCTCCAGCGAAATGATCAGGAAAGACTTCATGGAGGTGATAGGACAGGAACTAGACTGAGAAGAGTGAAAAGAGCTCCATTCGATAGCTGAGCAGATACTCCATTCATTTATTTAGTGGCTATTTCTTGAGCCATAACCTGTGCTGAAAGTGTCATGAATGACAGTGCAGAGGCAGATACACTCAAGAATGTTGGCATAACTACTAGCAGACTGGCTAAATGAGGGTTGTGATGAGAGAGGCTGTCTCAAGGAACTGACTAGACTTGAAGTGACTCATGACGGGCCCTGAGTGCCAGCCTGAGGAGTCTGGTCTTCACTTCTGAATAATATGAAGCCATCAGATAATGACAATCAAGTAATCTAACCTCCTGGTTAGGTTTATAACTGGGAGAGGAACCGTAGTGTCAGGTTTAACTTAGGTAGAGAGAGGAGTCAAGGAAAGAAGGCAGAGGCTGCTAGAAATGTTTCTGGACATGAAGACATCAGAACTAGTGTTACCAGCTTGGAAGTCATGTGGAGATGGTGTTTAAAGCCACCAATTTGCAAGAGATTATCTCGGGAGGACAACTGTATAGACCAAAGTGACAAGAAAAGAAGATCAAAGAGACCACACTGGAAAACAGAAAACGGAAGGAGTGGACAGTGGTTAGAAAGAGAAGTGGGGGAAATGGTGTCTTGGGCATCCAGAAAGCAGAGTCTCATCAAACAGGGAGAGAACAACCCATCTTATGCTACAGAGAGGAACTGCGAGTACTTGATAAACCATATGTGAGCAGCTTTGTAGTTTTGTGGGAGCTGAAGTGAGAATATTATGAATTTTGAAGAGTGGGTGAAAGGGAGGAAGAGATAAAAACCAGGCAGAATACTCACTGAAGAAATAGGGCTATAATGGGCTCTTGCGAGAGACAGCAGTATCTTGGCCAAGGAAAGAATTATTTAAGATAGGGGAGATCTGGGAGCATTTATGTGTTTTCGGGAAGAAGCCAGAGAAAGGGAAAAACTAAAGATACAGGGAAAATCAAATCAACTGATACACTAAGAATGTGTTGATAAAATCTAGGAAATACTTTAGAAGAAGCAATAGGAGAGCAAATGCCATGGTTTTCCAGGACCCCTGATACCCAACACCCCAGAGTCAGGCACAACATCAACACATTGAGAAAAAAAAAAAAAAGACAAAGAGAAAAAAAATTAAAAATTCCAATCAGGGCCAGGAGCATAAGTCATGAAACACACTTGTACAACATTTGTGATAAGAATCCTCACCCAGGGGGCCCCGAAGAACATTCTAGGATAACATCTCTGTACATGCCTTTTGCAGGCAATCCCTTGAAAAGGGATTTCCCAGCTGCAGTTGGATGGATTTAGCCAAGTCTGTGGAAGTGACAAGAAGTAGAAGGAAGGTGCCTTTATCCCAGAAAAGCAATAAAGGGTAGGCTGCCTTGGTTTACCTACTCTTGGCCAAAGTGGTATAATTCTTGATGATATTCTAATTAAGTAGAGGAGAATTAGAGTGAGCAAGTAAAATTTAGCACATTGCCTAAATGACTTCCAGTAAATTCCTCAAAAAGTAACCCCAAATATCTCACAGAGAGATGCAGCAAGTTTACTGTTGAATTTCTAAGGTGAAGACTTTGAGGAAAACACAGGTCCCTACAAAATCTCGTTGTTCCCACTTTCCAAAGGGCATCTTCCTACTGACCACCAAGCAAGGTTATGTTGTAAGAGACTCAGGCTGAGGAGGGGCCTGCAGAGAGGGCTACAAGCCCTCCAAATTATCCCAGGGACTCCTGGTCTTGCCTATTAGAAGGTTAACCCCAATTCCTGCAAATGAGCCAGATCTGAAAACAGGTGTTTAGGAGCAGAAGCAGCCCCAATGCCACGGCTCACAAAGCAGCCGGGCAAGTAGCAAGTTCAGCACACCGTTCAAGGATAATAGGTTTACCGAGTGAAATAAAGGCTAAACTGGGTACAGGGAGAGTATTTTACTCTATTTGACCTCTTAGGAAAGTCACCCTGGGCGGGAACAGAGCAGAAAATGCAGACATGGCGCTACCTTCACCTTCCCATATGAGTTGGTGGCCCTTGTTACGGAACTGAAATAGAAAAAAAGAAAATGTTTCCCCATCACTTTCGCAGTTATTTTATTTGTCATTATTTTATGTATTGTGCTGCGTGCATGCTAAGTACTTTAGTCGCGTCTGACTCTTTGCGACTGTATCAACTGTAGCCTGCCAGGCTCCTCTGTTCATGAGGATTCTCCAGACAAGAATACTGGAGTGGGTTGCCATGCCCTCCTCCAGGGAATCTTCCTGACCCAGGGATCAAACTTGTGTCTCTTACATCTCTTGCACTGGCAGGCCAGTTCTTTACCACTAGAGCCACAGGGGAAGCCCTTTTAAACACTGGAGTAGGTCAATATCTGTCAAGTTCTCCTGCCTGGTCTCCACTATTAGGACACACAGAGTTCACAGACACTACAGACACTCCTCCAAATCTCTCTCAGCCCACATCCCTAAGGCCACCTTATGTCCCCCACAGACCACAGCTACACAGGGATTCACCCCAAAATCCTGACAGCTCTTCTCAACCAGAGGCTAGGAAGGAAGGATGTGAGTGGAATATATCACAACTTTGGAGGTCTAAAGTTCCCACATTGCATGGCATTGTTTATTTCAGCAACCCCACATTTCTGCTTTTAAAAAATTAAGTCAATCTGTCTATGGAAAGAGAAAATTATATGGATTGTTAATTCTGTTTATGCCTTTTTGCATAAAGATCATTGAGTTTTCAGACCACTGGTTTTGCACATACATATACACATCACATTTTAGCAGCCTGAATGTGCTTCTTTGCAAATGTTAATGTCTCTTTGTTAATGGGAATTCTTGTAGTGTGTGTATATATATATGCATATATGTACCATATACAATTTTTGAGCAATTTTTGCCTTACTTCCCATTATTTTCTAAAATAATGTTTTTCCTACTTGCAAATGGAACAGTTGTTTATTTCAGAAAGTAAAGGAAAGCACAAAGGAGAAAATAAAAATCATTCATAAGCCCCTACCCAAGAATAAACACTCTCATTTTGGTGCATATACTTCTAATCTGGTTTTCTGTGCATACATACACTTTTTTTCCTCCAAAATAGTATTATTCTATGTATACTATTTTATAAAGAGGTTTTTTTTCATTGAACATGTAACACATATTTTTCTATGTATTAAATGTTTTTAAAGCATAATTTTCAAGAGTTGCCTAATACACCATACTATGCATATACCTAAGGTTATTTAACCGTCTCCTACTGTTGGATATTTAAGTTATTGCCAATATTTTGCTACTATTAGCCAAATTATGTTGAACATCCTCTTATCCTTGCTTAAATCTAAAATTATTTCCTTAGGGTAAAATTTTATAAATTGAGTTGCTGAATCATTGGGATTAGGCAATTATTAAGGCTTTCTATATATTGTACTAAAAAGCCTCTTGATGAAAGTGAAAGTGGAGAGTAAAAAAGTTGGCTTAAAGCTCAACATTCAGAAAACTAAGATCATGGCATCCAGTCCCATCACTTCATGGGAAATGGATGGGGAAACAGTGGAAACAGTGTCAGACTTTATTTTGGGGGGCTCCAAAATCACTGCAGATGGTGACTGCAGCCATGAAATTAAAAGACGCTTACTCCTTGGAAGAAAAGTTATGACCAGCCTAGATAGCATATTGAAAAGCAAAGACATTACTTTGCCAACAAAGGTCCATCTAGTCAAGGCTATGGTTTTTCCTGTGGTCATGTATGGATGTGAGAGCTGGCCTGTGAACAAAGTTGAGCACCGAAGAATTGATGCTTTTGAACTGTGGTGTTGGAGAAGACTCCTGAGAGTCCCTTGGACTGCAAGGAGATCCAACCAGTCCATTCTAAAGGAGATCAGCCCTGGGTGTTCATTGGAAGGAATGATGCTAAAGCTGAAACTCCAGTATTTTGTCCACCTCATGTGAAGAGTTGACTCATTGGAAAAGACTGTGATGCTGGGAGGGATTGGGGGCAGGAGGAAAAGAGGACGACAAAGATGAGATAGCTGGATGGCATCACCAACTCGATGGATGTGAGTTTGAGTGAAATCCGGGAGTTGGTGATGGACAGGGAGGCCTGGCATGCTGCGATTCATGGGGTCACAAAGAGTTGGACACGACTGAGCGACTGAACTGAACTGAACTGATATATTGTAAAATAGCTTCTCAAAGAGATTACATCAACTTACTTTCCTACCAGTGGGGTATAAAGTGCATTTCCCCCCATTTTCTAACACTAGATTGCCCACTCTTTTGACCTTCTGTCTTCTTGGAATAGAACTTGTTCTGACCATTGTCTCTAAAGCAGTAAATGAATGGCCTTTGACCTGTTAGGCAAAACTGGCCATCAACATAATAAATGTGATGACCGAACGCTATTCTAAGGTGTCTCTCATCCTCTCACTTTCTATGGCTAATCTGTCCTTTTTCATCCACACAAAATGTTTCTGATCATCTATCTAAATGCTCTTAAGTAAAAATAAAGGCAATTTCAAACAGTTGGGGATAGAGATTCCAAATATGATTCTATAAAATGTAATGAGGTTTTGAATTGTAAAACTCTCAGTTGAGGGGAGAGTTCTCAGCAACGACTGTGATACTAACAGCAAGATCTAAAAAGTAAACAGCTCAGATCCCTGAACGGACCTCTGAGGAATGAACGCCGGGTAAAAGCTAGCAGGAGTGAACAGAACAATATCAGAGTAAATAGACTGTACCGATTCCAAGAGATAAGATTGATGAAATCCAGTGTGGCACTAATATATCCCACCCACATGGTTATATAAATAGGACTGTGGAACAGAGCTTATGGAAATGTGTGCCCTAGGAAAAAAAAAGAAAGAAAGAAAAAAAGTACTGGCTGTGTCAGGTCACGGCAGCAGGCTTGCTTTGTGTAATGAACAAATCGTCTCCCCAAAGAATCCTCCTGAAGCTAGATCTTCAGCCTGTCAGGGTAATATAAAAATTGGATGTACTGAAAATAATTTCCTTTAACTGGTAATGCTAGTACATATGAAGTTATGATCTACATCCAATTTCTCATCTCAAACATTTCGGAACTCAGTAATTAGTCTGAAAGGTGACTTCTAGAAACGTTTGACAGAGAAACACATTATTTCTGTGGGTGGCTGCCACCTGGCCTCCATGTCTACCAAAGTAGTAAATGAGTCCCAGAATGCTTAGGAAAGCTGACACGCTGAACTAATCTTTAATTTATTGATTTGCTACCTCACTGCAAAAAAGTAGGATATCAATAAACGGCTTTAGTTAAGAAGTTAAGGTCCAAGAAGAAACGGTAAGGGTTTGCTGGAATACACAGAGTACAACAAGGTTTATAGAAAATGAAATCAAGGGCTTCTGGGAAAAAATTGATGTCTGGTAAGGACACCAGAGTATCAAACAATATAAACTTTAAGATCAACAACTTGAAGATCTATTTTATTATAGATCCGTCCTTTTTTTGCTGTCTTATTTGTACAAAATAAAAGGCAACAATAAACTGGAAGTTTTCAGATGAGCTAATCTAAAAACAGTAAGTGGAATGAATAATTTAGAACTCTAGATCCAGCAAAATATGACTTCGTAACTTATGACTTTATGCTTAATTATAATGATCAATTAAAGAAATCTCTGTATGAAAATTAAAAATAGGGAATCCTAAAATGATAAAACTAAAAAAGAAAGTAAAAGAGAAAAGGCAATGATGTAAAATTAAAATAATCCTTAATTCTGAAGATGAAAATGGTCCCTGAACATATTTAAATTACTTCTTGCTCTTGTAGTCTTATATTACACTTTCATAAGAAGAAATTGTAAAATTTTCCTTTATACCAAGGGAAAACGTTGTTGGAACATATTTTCTTGGTATCTATAATATGACATATTAATAATTTAGAGATGTGCAAAATTATTTCTTTTTAATAAACATGGAAAGTTGATTTTGAATAAAATTTTAGGTAGATTTTATGTGTATGGTATAATTTTTGAGAAGTTTTGATTAATGAAAAGCAGAGTGACTCATGAGGTCCTACCTCAACATAGATATGAAAATTTTTTATATTCATTTCCAACATTTTTTATTAACATTTGTTTCAGTGTTTATTGGGGCTTTCCTGGTGGCTCAGCAGAAAAGAATTCGCCTGCCAAAACAAGAGATGCAGGTTTGATTCCTGGGTTGGGAAGTTCCCTTGGAGAAGGAAATAGCAACCCACTCCAGTATTCTTACATAGGAAATCCCTTGGACAGAGGAGCCTGGCAGGGCTCACGAAAGAGTTGGACACGACTTAGCAACTAAACTGTAACAAATTAATATTTATTACATAATTACCATGTGTGTGCATGCTAAGTTGCTTTAGTCGTGTATGACTCTATGCGACTCCATGGACTCTAGCCCACTAGGCTCCTCTGTCCACTGGGATTCTTCAGGAAAGGACACCAGAGTCGGTTGTTATGCCCTCTTCAGGGGAATCTTCCCGACCCAGGGATTGAACCTGCATCTCTATGTCTCCTGAATTGGCAACCAAGTGCTTTACCACTGGCGCCACCTGGGAAACTACCATACTTACCATAGGATTCATAAAACTGGGTATCCTTTTTTCACTTAACCATATATCAGAAGCATTTTTAATGTTACTGCCTGAGAGNTATATATATATATATATGTGCATAAGCATATTTCCTTATGCTTCCAGGTGGCGCTAGTGGTAAAGAGTCTGCCTGTTCTATCCCTGGGTTGGGAAGATCCTTGCTACAATTTTCTTGAGACCCAGAACTCAGGTAAAGAGACATGTCCCAGGTCCCAAATCTGCTAGTCAGGTGGGAAGTTTCCTGTCCTTGGGTATCCATCCTTACTCTCGGGCCTGTTGAGTTCCACTCTAAAGCAGTAAAGCCACTCTATCTCTTTCTTTCACTCATTCATTCAACACATATTTACTTAGAATTTATATATCAATGAAGCAGGTGTTGGGAGGCAGCAAGGAAATGGTTCCTACGTTCAGGATGCTTATCTTCTAGAGGAAAGGATAAATATCTAACCACAGAGATCCCGGAAGCAATCTCTAGACTTTCTATAAATATATCCTGAAATATTCTGTTCACAGCCACCCAGCTCCTACCTTGATCCTAATTTAATATCTCGGCCTCAGTAGCACAGTAAAAGTGATATAGAATAAAGGTAATGTTTATATTGATAACATGGTAAAATTATACTATTTTGTATATACTGAGTGAAATAAAATATGTTGTTAATTTCACTTGTCTCTTTTTAAACGTGGTTCTTGAGAGTACCTTGGACTGCAAGGATATCAAACCAGTCAATCCTAAAGGAAATCAGTCCTGAATATTCACTTGAAGGACTGGTGTTGAAGCTGTAGCTTCAATACTTTGGCCACCTGATGCGAAGAATTGACTCATTGGAAAAGACCCTGATGCTGGAAAAGATTGAAGGCAGGAGGAGAAGGGGACCACAGAGGATGAGATGGTTGGATGGCATCACTGACTCAACGGACATGAGTTTGAGCAAGCTTCGAGAGTTGGTGATGGACGGGGAAGCCTGGCATGCTGCAGTCCATAGGGTCGCAAAGATTTGGACACGACTGAGCAACTGAACTGATCAGTAAAATTTAATATATGGCTCACATTTGTATCTCACATCATATTTATACTGGCCAATGTTGCCCTAAATACTGTCAAAGTCTAGGTGAAAAATATGGTAATTTAAACTATGTGCTAGTCACTCAGTTGTATCTGCAATTGCGTGGACTGTAGCCTGCCAGGCTCCTCCATCCATGGAATTCTCCAGGCAAGAATACTGGAGTGGGGTGCCATTTCCTTTTCCAAATTTAAACTAGGAAGTGAATAAATTAATTGAATGAGGATAACTGCGATTGGGCTTCCCTGATGGCTCATATGGTAAAGAACCTGCATGTAATGCAGGACACCTGGGTTCAATCCCTGGGTCAGGAAGATTCCCTGGAGAAAGGAATGGCTACCTACTCCAGTATTCTTGCCTGGAGAATTCCATGGACAGAGGAGCCTGGCAGGTTACACAGTCCATGGGGTCACAATGAGTTGTACATGACTGAGCAACTAACACACACAAGTGCAATCTGGACAGGGGTGAAGATTTAGATGAAATAACAAGATGGGGAGAGAGTGGATTTGAAGTAGATATAGAGACTTGGAAGATTAGCTCACCATTTGGCTGGTGATACAGAATCATCAGAGATGCATGTAACCCTCAAGCCCTACATCCAATCCTCTCCCACCTCTGACCACATCCTAGCCATGACTTGTCAACCCAATAACCAACTTCTCACCCACTAGAGGAAATAGTCTAATGGGTAAATACATTCTCCAGATTGGGAAAGGCCTAAATGAAATAAAAATATAATGACATAATTCAAATCCATAGTATTAATGATTTTGTGTTATATTCAAGAAAGGTTTTACCATTAGGACATTCAGTACGTATTAAAGTGTTTTAAAGAGAACTTGGTATATTATGAATTCTGACAGGTTATTAAGCTTTGTAATTTCAATATAAAACGTATAAACACTTTTAGAATTGTTTTGAAAGGATTAAGAGAATTTTTCAAAACATGCTAAATAATACCAGAATGGTTCAGAGAATTTCTTCATACTTTTCATTTGTTTTACCCTGCTTCCAAATTAATGTAGTAGATTTACAAGAGTGAAGTGCTTGGGAAGTTTCCTCTTATTAAAGTCAGTCATTTGCCCTGTGAGCATTCAAATTGGTATAAAAGAAAATAAAATCTATTCAATAACCGTGGATTTTTAAATGCTTAAGAATTTGATTAAACTAGAGTTAATGAAATAATACAAGTTTTTGTTCTTATTTTAAGAGTTTTGTATTTAAAAGCTTAATAAAATAGACTTATGTTTTTAAATTATTAAGTTAAAACTCAAGTATTATTAGTGGACATGAAAAGTCTGACTCAGGACATGAAAAAACCATCCAGAGCAGTAAGAGATGTCTAAAATTCTTGAGGGAAAGTCAAGTTCATCCTTGAATAGAAATTTATACTTGTTTACTGAGTAATATTTCCACTAGAGATTCAAAAACCAGTCTTCTCTTAGGTAATAAATTTGTGTTAGATCTCACCTCAGACTTAGTATCTGCCTCAAAATGGAAGCAGTTGCCTGGTCATGCCCAGGAAATGGTTGTGGGTTGTGGGCAAACCCTCTGTGAACATCTCTTCAACCAACAGGACAGTGCTGGTTCAAGGGTGCGGGATGGCTTATACTGTAAACCATTTCACTTTTGGTAGAGGCCTCAAATAGTACCTTCATACTGCCCAGAACTGGGAATAAAGGGACAATAAAAACCACAGGAGGGGTCTCTTGGAGCCCTTTTCTATCTCGTTCTTATTAGGAGAACCAAAGTAGGACCTATCCCAGAAAAAGGACTCATTTCTAATCATGGCAGTCCCTAAAGTATCTTCTGTGTGCCCACCCTGGCAACCATGTCAAAATTCACGTTCATATGTGCCTCGTATTACTCTGATGCTCCATACTTCCAGAGGGAAGCAGGAAATGATACTGAAAACACAGTTTGGGAACACATGGGAGAGAGCCTTAAACAAAGACCAAAGAGCATTTACTTTATTTAAAAGGCAGTGAAGTGTTGGTTAAGGTTTTAAAGCACAGAATCAATCTTTTCCCATAGCTTACATTCAGAGAGAACCTAGAGGCAAGAGGTCAGTTAGGAGGAATTCCAAGAGGGACTGAAGATCTGACCTAGTGTTGTGTACGTTGTAGGGCGACTGTCTCATCTACTGACCTAACCAGGACAGTCTTTTGGGTAAAAGAGGGTGCTAACAGAATGGGATGCTCAGGGTATAGATCCAAACCGTACGGGGAACAGTAGTGTGTATGGTCACCCTAGCCAGTGGGAAGGTAAAGGAAGAAAGATGAGAGAGAAATGTATATATAAAAGCAAAAGAGGGGTTTCCTTGGTGGTCCAGTGGTTAAGATTCCACACTTCCACTAAGGGGGCATGGGTTTGACCCCTGGTCAGGGAAATTCTGCATGCTTCAAGGTGTGGCCACAGGAAAAAAAAAAAAGCAAAAAGGAGAGTCAAATGCGACAGTGAGCTCTGGATAACTTGGAGAATACTAAGACCATTAACAAAAACAGGACACTCCTGGGTGCTGGATAGAGGGAGGAGGTAACATGGTGAGTGTAAAGCAAACCACAAATGCTGAATTAAAGCCTGGCCAGATCTGGGTATAGAAATATGGGGCTCATCTCCATAAGAAGAAAGGTAAAAGAAGACAGAGAAGGAGTCTTGTAAATACAGTTATTGTCAGGGGAGAAAAGGAAGGTGAGCAGAGAAGGAGAAGACAAAGCAGTCAGAGATACACAAGAGGAAAATCAGTCATGATCATTACAACCAAGGCTTTCAGCAAGTTTAGAGAAAACAGGAGAACAATGGTACCAGACATTACAGGAAACACAAGGTTGAGAAGAATTGAACCAAAAGCTACTGGATTAGGGATCAGGGAGTTACCAGTGAATGTCAACAGCATCTCTTTAAAGAAATGGGAACTACAGCCAGATTGCAAGAAAGTAAATACTGAGTGGTGATGAGAAAACAGAAACACAGAGGAGAGATTATTCTCTTTTAAATGTTTGATAGTGAAAGGAAGGAGGAAGACAGAAGGGTGTGGGAGAGAATCCACCCTGGTTCTCTCTCCAGGTAAGACCTAGGTGAAAACCACCAGACTCCCTTGGGCTCTGCCTATTCATTTTGGAGAGAGCCCAACAAAGCCCATATAATAACCTACAGCATGTCCACTTTTGTTTGAAGTCTCTCAGGGACTGTAAATTCTGGATCAATTGTTTTGGTTGAATTCAAGTCAAGTGGTTCTTTATGTTACTGGAATTTTGTCAAAACTCTTATGCCTCACTCAAATTTCCATGTTATTGCTATTTAGAAGACTGTCACTTTAGGTTTATCTCATCTTGTAAATATAATTTTAATTTGCAAGTTACCCAAGTAAAGCTTTACATTCATGTTAAAGGGAGAGTCAGGTGGGAAGAAAATAGAGAAGAATGGGAGCTCACTGCAACTTATTGTTTATATACTGTATATATATGTATACAAAAGCAAGCAAAAATCTCTCTAGATTTACTCATTTACAGACTGGGTCATTAATCAAGACAGTACCCGAAGAAAATTAAAATTTATTTACATTATTTATTGTCCTAAGTCCTGCCCACCTATCCCCAGTCTTTACCCCCTTTTCCTATTCCTTTCTAGCTCATGGTCACTTTCAGGTTACAGCAGAACATCATGGTTCAGCTCCTCATGGCTGCCCTTCACTGATTTAGGATTACATGCCATATGTCACTTTCCTAACCCTCAACATTCTTTATTAGCAATCGTTTTTTTACTAGCCACCCTCCAACCTATCTGGAGAAGGCAATGGCACCCCACTCCAGTACTCTTGCCTGGAAAATCCCATGGACAGAGGAGCCTGGTGGACTGCAGTCCATGGGGGTCACTAAGAGTTGGGCACGACTGAGCGACTTCACTTTCACTTTTCACTTTCATGCATTGGAGAAGGAAATGGCAACCCACTCCAGTGTTCTTGCCTGGAGAATCCCAGGGACGGGGGAGCCTGGTGGGCTGCCGTCTATGGGGTCACACAAAGTCGGACACGACTGAAGTGACGTAGCAGTAGCAGCTCCCACCTATCAATAGTCTAAGAGGGTAGGAACCATGGCTGTCTTGTGTAAGCAGTGTCCACACTTTGCATAGTGCCCAGCAAACAGTAGGTGCCCAATAATATTTAGCAAATGAATAAATGCTTGAAGCTCTGAAAAAGTGATCATCCAGACTTATGGTTGCCAAGAGGGGTAGGAAAGGGATGGACTGGGAGTTTGCAGTTGGTACATGCAATTACCAACTGAGGCACAGGGAAGCCCCCTATTACAGTTAGAAAGGATAAACAAGGTCCTATTGTATAACACAGAGAATGATATGCAATCTCCTGGGGTAAACCATACGGAAAAGAATATTTTTTTAAATGTGTGTATGTGTGTGTATGGAGTTGGTGATGGACAGGGAGGCCTGGAGTGCTGCAGTCCATGGGGTCGCAAAGAGTCGGACATGACTGAGTGACTGACCTGAACTGATATATATAGCACTATGTTTTCAATTCATAGACTCAAAGATCATAGTGCTTCCAAGCAGTAGTGATACTTAAAGATGATCTAGTTAAAACATCTGTTTTAAGCAATAGATCCTTTTTTAAAATACACACACCTGCAATCTTATAAAGGCTCTCATATCAAAGTGAAGTAAAGGAGAACTGCTCCAGCTCCGGGTTGAGGGAACCAGAGGCCTGTCTGTTCTGCCTCTCATTTTCAAGGAGATACACCTCTACGTGCCTCACACAGTTCTGCAGAAACTTGGGGCTCCATAAAAAGTTGGAGCTTCATAGACAGCAATTTGAAAACCACAGAACTAGATTAGTATCAGTATATTAAAAGCACCTGGAAATCAGTAAGAAAAATGACAAATGCTAACAGAAAAAAAGGGTGCAAAGATTATGAAAAGGAAATGCACTGAAGAAGGTATACTATTGGCCCACAAAGATACGTAAAGCTGATGAACTTCTCTGCTAATTAGGAAAATGAAGGTTGAAACGGCAAAGAAAATGCAGATATTATCAAGAAGGTGAGAAATCACTGTTTAGAAGTGGAAATTGGGCAGCAATTCCAATTTTAAATTGTACTTACCCTTAATTTATAAACGTTAGCTATTTAGACTACGTGGGCTGTTTTTTGTTGTTGTTGTTATTGTTGTTGTTGTTTTTCTGCTTCAGGATCTGCAAATGTTAGAGGCAAGTCCGCCAGCACATTACTTGAATTTTTTTCTAACAACAATAATGTATCACTTTGGTCTTTTTTTTTTTTGTCATTTTCAAATGACATTTTTAATTTTAAAAAAAGGAACTGATCTAGGTCAGCTATTTAGTTTATGGATGAGAAGGCTGAGTTTTGGAATCACTGAGCACCTTGCTCAGGTCACTCAGGAAGTCAGTGAGAAGTAACCAGGCCTCCGGGCAAAGCTCTGCTCTCATTTGTTGACAAATGCCGCTTCCCAGTCACTCAGATCCTTTATTGTCATTGCAGGCTATCCTGGGATACGGCCTAAGAGCTAAACAGCAAGGACCTGAAGAAACTGTGTTCAATTTGAATACTTGAAACTTGTGGGGGAAATCTGTTTTTAGCACATCATTGTTGTCTAGGAAGCTAGTCTGCAATCAATATGTCAAAAGAGGTCATTTTGCACTTTCAGAATTAAAGATTTGCGGGGGTGGCGGTGGAAACAACCTGACATGTCAGCTTCCCAACCCCCACACCCGACATTCTTTCAGTGCTCACAATTCCTCCAAGCCGCCTCTAGCTCTGACTTCTCTTCCTCTAACTACCTTTTTCATTTGCACTTCATCTCCTCTGCTCCACCCTAGAGCCTGGAGCCCATCCTCACACTCCGTGAAGGCTTCCTAGTACCAGATTTTCACATCTTTCTCCTTAAAATCCTGCCCCACCTCCTATCTCTCATTCCCCCATTCACACACACAGACAGACGCATGCTCACATCTGGGCTCAAGACTTTCAACCTCTCTCCCAGGTTCTCTGTACTCTACTCCTTTCTCTCAAAACACAAATCCTCTCATTTCATTATACAAAACAATTTAGGGTTTAACCCACACCCCGGCTACTACCTTTGCACATCCAAGAGTCTGGAAGGACTGTCTTCTCTGGGACCCACAGTCGTATAAAAGAAAGAGAAGAGACTTGGTCATTTCAGTTTTTTTTTTTCTGCATCAGTGGAAGGCAGTATTAGAGAGATTTCCTTTTCCACTGTATCACTTAGGATGATTTCAGCTATGAGTAATAGAAAACCCAGCTCAAACTGATTTAAAACAAAAAGGTTTACTGTGGTGCTGGAGAAGACTCTTGAGAGTTTCTTGGACAGCAAGGAGATCAAACCAGTCAATCCTAAAGGAAATCAACCCTGAATTTTCTTTGGAAGGACTGACACTGAAGCTGAAGCTCCAATACTTTGGCCACTTGACGTGAAGAGCCGATTCATTGGAAAATACCTTGATGCTGGGAAAGATTGAAGGAAGAAGGAGAAGGGGGAGGCAGAGGATTAGATGATTGGATGGCATCACTGACTCAGTGGACACGAGTTTGAGCAAACTTTGGAGATAGTGAGGGACAGGGAAGCCTAGCATACTATAGTTCATAGGGTCACAAAGAGTGAGACATGACCTAGCAATTCAACAACAACAAGAAGAAGTCTAGGGTTGGGGAGGTTTAGGACTGATTTCAAGGACAAAAACCCCTCCATCTTTTTTGCTTTATCATCATCAGCTTACTGGTTTGATCCTTAGAGCTGTCTCCTTATGGTCACAATATAGCTGCCATGGTTCCAGAAGTCAAATGTATGCTCAACAACGTCAGACTGAAAAGTGCATACATTTCCTCCCATAAGTCTCTTTTTATCTGTAAAGAAATGTCACCCAACATCTCATTGACTGGAACTAGTCAAATGTATTCCCCTAAAATACTTTGGCAAAGAGCTGAATTACCAAAATTGGCTTAAACCACACAGGATTCACTTCCTGGGACTGAGAAATGGCTGTTTTCCTGAGCATGTTTGTTTTGGTTGTCTATTACTATAGGACAAATCATCCAAAAACTTAGGAGTTTAAAGCAATTTACTATTATATCATCCATGGTTTTGGGAGCTGACTGGACTCATCTAGGTGTGTTGGGGGTTCTCGTGTGGCTGCAGTCAGGCTGGAGTCTCCTGAAGGCACCACGGGGTGCCTCCTCCAAGATGGGTTCTCTGCTCACACATCTGGTCCTTCAAGATGCTTCCACATGCTTCTCTTTCTAGCAGAGCAGCCTAAACTTCTTACAGGGCAGACATAGAAGGCAGAAGGCAGAAACCGCAAGTCCTTTGTAATGCTAAGTCTGGAACTAGCCATACTCTGTTATGTCACACTGTTCTGCCAAATTCTGTGGATCAAACCAGCCCAGTTCAGATTCTAGAGAGTCCACTTCTCAAGGCAAGAGTGGCATTCATGTACAGGAAGGGAAGAATTCATGCCAGCCATCTCTGGAGTCAAGCCACAGGATTTCTGACCAATATTAAAATAATACTGAGATTCGGTAGACAAGGAAAAAGTGGGAAAACGGTTGTTGAGTAGGCAACCACTTTCACCTTTTTTTGGTCAAATCGTCTCTGAGAAGAGGTGTATTTGTAATCCAGTCTAATCATGAGGCTCCATTATGAATCTCAAACCAGAGTGACCATCCATGAAATTACTACATAGAGTCCTTTGATGTGTCCAATTGTTCACTTGATTTTAACTACAATATTTTTTAAAATCATAAGATATTTTAGCTGTTAGAAGTCATTTTATCAACAAACCGTTTTGCAGGGATTCAAAGGAAATTATGTTATGTCTAAAGTAAAACAGAGACATAAATGGCAGAGCCAGCCGTGCCACCAAGCCCTTGGCATTTCTCAGTCTTCCTCTCTGCCTCCACAATATAGAGGTCACATCGTCAGTTGTTTAGCAGAGTTGAAAGAGCACTGGATTAGGAATTCAGAGTCCCAGTTCTATGTCTAGCTTTGTGTGACACAGGCTGTTGGTGCTCCCTCAATATTCAGCCTCTCATTTTTCAATAGCAAAAGTCCTCCCAATTTTATTTAGGGCATGTACTTTACTAGGGCTTCTCCAAGGCTCACCAGGTAAAGAATCCACCTGCAATACAGGGGACGCAGGAGGCATGGGCTCAATCCCTGGGTCAGGAACATCCCCTGGAGGAGGGCATGGCCACCCACTCCAGTATTCTTGCTGGGAAAACTCCATGGACAGAGGAGCCTAACAAGTTACAGTCCATGGGTTGGCAAAGGATCGGACATGACTGAAGCGACTGAGCATATGTACACGTTTGTATTTTACTAAAACACTGCATGTCCCAAACCTCCTTGGCAGTAGATGTAGTTATGCAACAAAGTTCTGGCCAGTGAGATTGAGAGCACAAGTGTGTGCCTTCCAGGAAGCCTCTTCACCATCTAGCCTTCACCCCTGGTCTTTGCCTTCCTCCTTCTTGCCCTTCCTCTGTTCTGATACAGAGCACTGGCAGCCCATTGGGACCACAAAGACAGGGGGTCACACCCTAGGCAAGTGGAAGGAAACCAGGCTTCTGACAACTCTGCACAACCACTCAGAGATGATTTTACTTTCCTCCCCAAGTTTACTTCCTGTCAGCTTCCACAGTCTCCAGGTACAGCTTTACTGCCCTCCCAGACACAGAACTACTCACAACTCTGGCACCATCTTCAGCTCCCTTATTTCTGTCATCAGACAGCAAATCCTTTAGCACGTCTTTCTGATTCGTTCATCACTGCACGCTTTGGCTCTTCCCTCCTAGCCTGGATCTGCCTGAACAGCTATCTGATGGGCAGTGATAGTGACAGCAGCAACGAAGGCTCCTTGCCAGCCTCATGAGAGGATGCTTTGCTCACTGACTCAGCTGTATCCTGTTTTTGTCAGTCACTGTCCATTGTGTTCTCTGCGGGCAGTGCATCTTTTAAGCAGAAAAGAAATGTCAGGGTAAGATCTTCCTCCAATGAATGTACAGTGCTACCAAAGAGTCTCCATTCATTCACTCAGTCAGTCAACTCTTATTATGTGTTTGCTTTGTGCAAGGACTTGAGCTGGTGCCAGAGGGGGAATAAAAGGATGACTGAGACATAGCCCCTGCCCTCAAGGATCACGGCTTCCAGAGGAGACGGTAGTTCTGTGTAAATAGAAACCAGAAACAAATAACTAGATGAAAATTTATTTTCCAGAAGAAAGTCCCAAAACCAAGTTTCTGTTTGCCATTCAAGGAAGAACAATGCAAACATCACCCAGAGTCTCTTAGGCCCAGTCTACACATTTGGAAGAGAGTCCCATAGAGCCCATGCAATAACCTACAGCATGATAACTTCTGTTGTAATCTCTTAGTGGTTGCAAAATGCCCATCTATCGTTTCAGCTAAGTGGGATTTGGGTGATTACATTCCTTCCAGCTCTAAATTTCTATGTTCTATGAAATACATAACTAATGACAGTTATGGTTACCCAGACACATATACATGAGTGCTTAGAGTGATACGAGTGTCTTGAGATGAGCAAGTTAATCTAGGAGGGTTTAACAGAGGAACTACCCACATAGGCGTCCCAGTACGAATGAGAGTGCTTTCCTGTCAATAATACTTCCAAGTGAATAGCAGCCACAATCAGAACCCTCACCTGTGCTTAATACAAGAGTTTCCACATACATGTTTTAGAAATGAGGCAAAACTATTTAACAAAATGTTATGGTTTCGTTGCACATTTCTTTTTTATGTTCCTACTGTTTGTAAAATTGGATTAGAAACCATCAATAAAGAAAAACAAACATATACAATAGGAGGATTTTGTAACAGATAAGAGAGCAAGAAACCTAGAAAACTAGAATGATGGAATTGATCAGAATATCGGCCTCTGAGTTTCCGGATAGCTAAGGTGAGAAGTGTTACATCCTGTGTTACGTCATTCTCATTAACTGACCATTTCTGAGAATTTGTTGTATAGATTTTTATGAAAGGGACATTGAACAATTTTCAAAGAATATATTCAAGAACAAGTTTTAAAATACTGTAAATCAATGCTAAAAAAAAAACTGAAGCACAAAGTCAGATTATAGTCTGTTAGGAATACCTAATATAATGTTGCCACTAACATATTAAGAAGAGGTGGCAGGAATACACAGAAGCNAAAAGGAGTACGTCAAGGCTGTATATTGTCACCCTGCTTATTTAAGTTATATGCAGAGTACATCATGAGAAACGCTGGACTGGAAGAAACACAAGCTGGAATCAAGATTGCCAGGAGAAATATCAATTAACCTCAGATATGCAGATGACATCACCCTTATGGCAGAAAGTGAAGAGGAACTAAAAGCCTCTTGATGAAAGTGAAAGTAGAGAGTGAAAAAGTTGGCTTAAAGCAAAACATTCAGAAAACGAAGATCATGGCATCCGCTCCCATCACTTCATGGGAAATAGATGGGGAAACAGTAGAAACAGTGTCAGACTTTATTTTGGGGGGCTCCAAAATCACTGCACATGGTGACTGCAGCCATGAAATTAAAAGACCCTTACTCCTTGGAAGAAAAGTTATGACCAACCTAAATAGCATATTGAAAAGCAGAGACATTACTTTGCCAACAAAGGTCCATCTAGTCAAGGCTATGGTTTTTCCTGTGGTCAGGTATGGATGTGAGAGTTGGACTGTGAAGAAAGTTGAGCGCCGAAGAATTGATGCTTTTGAACTGTGGTGTTGGAGAGGACTCTTGCTAGTCCCTTGGACTGCAAGGAGATCTAACCAGTCCATTCTGAAGGAGATCAGCCCTGGGATTTCTTTGGAGGGAATGATGCTGAAGCTGAATCTCCAGTACTTTGGCCACCTCATGCGAAGAGTTGACTCACTGGAAAAGACTCTGATGCTGGGAGGGATTGGGGGCAGGAGGAGAAGGGGACAACCCAGGATGAGATGGCTGGATGGCATCACTGACTCGATGGACGTGAGTCTGAGTGAACTCCGGGAGATGGTGATGGACAGGGAGGCCTGGCGTGCTGCGATTCATTGGGCCGCAAAGAGTCTGACATGACTGAGTGACTGAACTGAACTATAGAGCCCTATCTTTAGAAGGAATAAAAATCCTGTACTAGAGGCTCTTTGGTAAAACTGAACATTCTAGGCTCAGTTGCCCACCTTGCTGAGCTGTCCCTTTGCAGATATACTTCTGTGTGACTTGGAACTTTGCAACAGGACCATAAGGGGTTCTCTGACTTGTCAGTCACCACTTACTCATCACCTGGCCAAGGTAAGCTAGTCCAGTCCACCAAGTCCTAGCATACAGGATCACAAAGAATTCTCTGAAACAGCAGTGTGTTCATGCTGAACTCTGAGTGCCCCGAGCATCACTGAAGGCCATTGGCAGCACTGGATAAGCTTCCCAAATGGGCCAGGCGCATTTCCACAATGCTGAGCAACCTACTAGGGCTGCTGTTGCTTGTTTTCATTCCCAAAATTCAAAAGCATGGATTCCTCTTGTCCACTGGATGGATGCTGGTTCGTCCCTTCGACATCTCAAGCTTGGTTCAACCCTGATCACCAGAAATCTGCCCAAGGGCTGTCTAGCCTCTCATCCCTAAGAATGGAGCAGCAGTGCTCAGCACCCATCACAATTCAAAGAACAGAGACTTTGGTAGACTTCCGGAGTTAGGTGGAATTCCAACAACTACTTTCCAAACTTGGTTACCCAAAAGCTTGTTGGAGTATCCAGAAGTCACTTTTTACTCTGAAATCTTCAGACTTCTCTAGATCCACAAGGCAGATGCTCAAAGCTCCAGCAGGCTTTAAGCTTCTTTCCCTAAATCATTCTGGATCTCAAAGATCCCAAGTGCAGCCAGCAGAGGAGGGCAGGGTAGAAGGTTGGGAGAAGCCCCTGTGCTTTTGTACATGCTCTTTGCACTTGGATGGACCTGCCTGTCTCTTGTTCTTCCATCAAAATCCTATGTAGCCTTCAAAACCCAGGTCAGGCCTTACCACTTCCATAAATATTTCCCTGATGCCTCCCTCTCTCCATGAGAATAAATCACTCCCAGCTCTGTACTATTTCTTTATTTGTATAGACTTTACTGTTGCCTGTATCATTTCATGTGTTTATTTCTCATGTTCAACTCTAAACTCCATGAAGGCAGAGATTTTCACCCCTCTTTGTAATTCTCAATACTAGCAGAGAGCTTGCAATTTTCTAGGAACTTAATTAGGGTTTGTTAACTGTCTGAGCAAGAGTTTTACCACTTCCCAGGTGGTGCTAGTGGTAATGAATCCATCTCCCAGTGCAGGAGACACAAGAGACTTGGGTTCAACCCCTGGGCCAGGAAGATTCCTTGGAGTAGGAAATGGCAACCCACTCCAGTATTCCTGCCTGGAAAATTCCATGGACAGAGAAGTCTAGCGGGTGACAGTCTATGGGGTTGCAAAGAGTTAGACACAACTGAGAGACTAACTTTCACACTTTTACTTTAACGTCTTTGAAAAAAATTTATTTTCTTTAATAGAACCAGCAGGAAAAAGCTTAAGGTACTTAACTATTTCAGGGAAAAAGAAAATCTACTAACCTAAATCCAAGGTGCAAGATTCAAATGCATACCTGCAAAGTGTGTTTCTCTGTTCTTGGAAATAAGAAAATAGTCCCTCCTCAGCTTCAAATGGGAGAGAATACAGGAAAGGGATCACAACATGGCTGGGAGGTTGAAAAGAAAATTGCTAGAGCCAAGAGCACAGAGTCCACCCTCTCCTTCCTGTGTTGGAGGACTCCAACTGACATCAGCCAACCCGTCACCCAAGCATTCTCTGGGTTGGAGTGAGTCTCATAAAGACACCAGAAGTTTCCCTACCCTCCTCTCTCCACCTACCCTCTCACACCACCCTCCTCCTGTGATGGCCTGGAATGTTAGTAAACTCTTCTCAGAATGGAGAGTGAACATCTTCACCTTCAGGGTGATGGCAGGAAGGGAAGACCTTCCAACAGGCAAGGACCACATGGGACCATTTGAAACCAGCCTCCCATCAGCACCCACAGTGGTGGGACATGTCATCCCCATTACAACGGCCTTACAACTGTGCAATGTTCTGAAATCTGGAATCATCCCACATCAACATCAGGCAACTCAGGTGCTGAGTTTCCCTTGGTCCCTGCAGGACTCTAGTTAAATGGTGTATGGCTTGAGGAGGGAGCCATTGTCTACATCTCCAGGCTACACAGTTACTCCTGTGTTTGGGATTATGAAGAGTCTTTTAGAACTTATCATTTAGCTTCTAGCTAATACCCCAAGTGCTAACATTTTTAGTACTGGGGGTTCTTCAAAAATGTGCTTACAGTTAAAATCTAACCTAAAGTATACATTTTCTTACTTGGTGACTGAGGTGTGAAATGGAATCATGTGGGATAAGGAAGTGGCTGAGTAGAACAAAGAAACAATACAACAACACAGAAATCAGTGTTTTCTGAGCTCTGGGAAACACATGTTTGAGAAAGCGAATTCCCCAGGAAGTACTTGCTTCTGTGTTGTAGCTTTTTTTTTTCTTTTCTTTTCTACTCTACCACATTTTCCTTATCCCATGTGATTGTGTTTCATGGCTTAGTCACTGAAAAGAAAATGTATATTTTAATTTTGAAGTGAGAATTCTGAAATAGCTTTGAAGTGTGCGGTGGTGCAACAAAGCTGAATCCCTAGGCCTGGCCGATCAGCCACCGAGGTAAGACAATTGAAAAGGAAGTTGAGAGCTCAAAAAGTTGATTCAGCAAGAAAAGGGAAAACATTAGGTGGTGAGAAATAAATAAGCGTCAAACTAACCTATTGCTCAAAATCAGGTATATATTAGGACCACCAGAAAATAGTTCAAGTGCCTACGGAAGGCAGGTGGTAGCAATTAACAGTAGAACAAAAGGTTTTTGGTTTTTTTTCCATTGATTTTTCTGGTGATGTCTAAGCCCAATTAAAAGAATTCTAATATTAATCGCTTCACTTGTAAGGAAGAATAAATCCAAAGGAAAGGTGTACACAATAGGTTATTGTTGTTTTTTAATCAAAAGTACAGTATTTGAAGAGTCCAGTCACATTTTTTAATAGCAAAGAGAATTACAATTGTTTTTCCATGACAGCTATTCAATAATTCTTACAGTAACTGTTTGCTGTTACAGACAAAATCTTTGGAGAGAGGGAACTGATGATTGTAGAGGGACAAGACCTGCAGAAGTTCCAAAACAAAAATGCTCCTAACGTCCAGTTGATGGTTCTATCAAAGTCAACAGCCATCTGGGACTTGAATGTCATTTGCTATTTGTGTTTCTAAAAGTTATTTATCATCATTTCTTTTTATCTCTCTAAATTTTTTTTTTTAATTTAGAAAGCAAAAGATCAACTTTTTGTACTCTGGGAGATAAATTTCACCCTCAGTGGAAAAGAGCAGTATGTTCATGTTTTCCTTTCAATAACAGCATTTGTGTTACAACCAGCCTCCTTCTCAGCTCTCCAATAAAAATCTATTATTCAAGGAGAGACAGGATTCCTGAGATAGTCATCATGCTTCAGTTTATTTACTGCACTAAAGGAGAAAGAACACTGATCTCTCAAGTTTTCGCTGCACTTTCAAGGGGTCTCAAGATTCCAAAATTTCATTTGATGATTGAAAAAAAATTCCTACCATATTGTATGTGAAAAGTCGTGTTCATCTAATAGGCCTGAATACTACAGTCACCAAAACAATGACACGACTGAAAAGTCTTGGAATAATTGACAAAGAATAAGAAACAAAGATAGCAACGGGCCAGTTGTCCCTCAGAAAAGGCCTTCAGTTGATTAAACATCTTTTTGGACTTTTTTAATAAACCAGTTCAATTATCTATTAAACCTCTCTGGAACCTTTCGCTAGCAACTTTTCACTCCTCTCTATACTTAAGAGAAAGTGAGATAAATAGTCTAAACGGGGGAAAAATCTATAGTAATGGTTACTAAAATCAAGAACTTAGAGTTTTTCCATTAAAAATGAATTACACAAGAAAAAAAAAAGAAGAAAAAACATGAATTACAAATTTTCCAAGTCATGACTTTGGCCTTTGCCACTTTTATTTAAGAACAAAGTCTACAGAATTCTGAAGAATGTACACACATGTGCAAATGGTTCAGGAACCCTATGTATAAATTCAGAGATTAAATCTCTTTACTGGCCCACATATCTGAGCTCACATAAGTCAATAAATTTTGAGGCTATGAGTTTCCAGAGCAACAGGAATTTTCCACCTCCTTCATAGTGAATATTTTACACTTTTAAAAACACATAAGCAAATCCAAACTGAGAGACATTCTACAAAATAAACAATTTGTACTCTTTAATAATGTCAAGGTCATGATGAAGACAGACTGGAGACTGTTCCAGTTTGAAGAAAATGAAAGAGACTTGAAGTTGAATACAATGCATCATCTAAGGTTTTCGCTTGTTATTAAAAAAAATTTTGGGAAAACCAGCAATTTGAAAAAGGTAGATTAGATAATGGGGGCGTCCCAGCTGGCTCAGTATTAAAGAATCTGCCTGCCAATGCAGGAGATACAGGAGATGCAAGTTTGATCCCTGGGTTGAGAAGATCTCCTGGAGAAGGAAATGGCAACCCACTCCAGTATTCTTGCTGGAAAACCCCATGGACCGAGGAGCCTGGTGGGCTATATAGCCCAGGGGGTCGCAGGGAGTCACACACAACTGAGTGAGCACAGCTAGAGATTAATGAACAGTATTGTATCAATGCTAATTTTGTAACAGAATGTCCTTACTTTAAGAAACGTGCAAGCATTTAAGAGTAGAGGGGCAAGGACTTCCCTGGTGGTCCAGTGGTTAAGACTCCACACTTCTAATGCAAGGGGTGAGGTTTCCATCCCTGGTTGGGGAATCTAAGATCCCACGTGCCACGTGGCAAAAAATAAATAAGTAAAAGATCATCATAGATCACTCATATTAAAAAAAAAACAAACTTTGTGGAGTTCAAAATACAGTTCAGAAAAGCCTAATAAAATGCATATACATGTACATTATACACACAGAACAGGGGCAGCATAAATAAAGCAAATGCAGTGTAGTATAACAATATGGAGACTGAGGACATACAAGAATTCTTTGTGCTATGCTTCTAAATCCTCTGGAAATCTGAAACTATGTCAAAATGAAGAGTAAATACAAAATATTTTTTAAATGAAAATATATAAGATTAAAATTGTTACTACATGCAATCTTACACCACAGTTACCCCTACTTAGAAAGAGAACATATTAAGGGGTCAAGACTCCTACTAGGGTGCTTTACCCTAAAAATATATATGAAGGAGCACTATTTTAAAAAGGAAATATCTAACAAGTTTGAAAAAAAAAAAGCAGGGATCATTACATTCACAGCCTTTTATCTGGAAAGACACTTTATAATGCGGACAGGTTTCTTATGCGTTAGTAATAAATGTATTTTAAAAGTTGAGGCTTACTAATTTTAGAAAAGGGAAGAATTAGTATCAAAGGCAAGAATTATCCTTTCCCCACATCAGTACTTTTTAAAAGAAAAAGATTCCACCTGCTCCACTCATTGCCTACTATACTAAAGGTAGAGGAAGTTTAGGGAGAGGAATTTGATGGGAATGGAAGCAGCAATACCCATCATTGATAAAAGTCCCTGCATAAAATGCCCTAAACTGGGTCCCAGGCTTGGGTTCACCGGGTGATTGCTTTAGTAAATGGTTTCCTTAGAAACACAGAAGAGTTTGTCAACCTCCTTTGCACCAATCAGGGTATCCTTCTTTAGGAAGGATGGGGTTCACTTTCCCTTTTATTTTAAGTGATACAGAGAGAGGTATCAGTGCAGATGAAATGCAGTTGGAACAAGAAGTCTCATAGTGGTCCTAGACAGTCTATAAAATCCAGTGGCAAAACCAAGAAAATCTTTTGCCTCCTGTGTTATGTTTAATGTATCTAATATTAGTCATTTGGTCAGAAACTTAATGACCTTTATAAATGTCCCTAGTTTTCAGATCAATGTCTAGAAGAGTGGGTTGCTCTCTTCACTTTCTCAGAGAAAGTTCAGGTTAAAATAAGAGAAATTCATCATAAAATATGAATAATATTGCTCTATTACTAATTCTTTCTTTCAACTTCAGTAAAATTTCAAAGCAAAGTGCTTCATTTTCCAATCTAAACATTTTATCAATACATATACATATTTGCACTTAATTTCATCAGTATGAAAAGTCCTGAGCCAAAAATAAGAGCAAAGTTAAAGATTAATGTAAATAGTGCCTTGTTTTAGCCTGACCTCAGTATCTCTAAAATCATGAAAATTATTGTGAATTGTCTAAATGTCTGGACACAGGCTTAAATTTTTAATACTCCCATCTAAAAACTATGAACCGTTTTTCTTCTAATTTGACTTCATTTTCTTTGCTCAATGAGAACGCTACTCACATTCAATTTGAAGTTTATGGCTTCAGCTCTTTGAGTTATATAAGCCTCAAAAGGTCAGAGCACTTTTCTTAGAGCAGAAAGTAAGTTTTTTCACCCTCACATGACTCAAATATGGCTAAAGTGACCCAGTGGAAGCTTTAAAAAGACTCACATACCTGTTGGTTTGGAAAGTTTTAACCTAAGAGAATGTAATCCATAACCTAAAAATGACTTTTCAATAGCGTGTGTCAGGGAGTGGAAATTTCCTTCTCTACCCCTCTTGAGTTCTTGAGGCTGGACTAATAATGAAATGGATATAAGACAGATTAACAGGAGAAAAAGCAACAAATTTTAATTCATCCACATGTAGATCTCATAGACACGGGACTTAAGAAGTGGTCATCACAGGCAGCTTTCACACTTTTTGGATGGACAGAGAAAGAATAAGCTTGTGAGGAACTGCCAAGACAAAGAAATTTAGCCTCTGAGTGCTCAGTTAGTGAAGAATCTGGAGCCTGGACTTGGGGTAGTAAATTAAAGAAATCACAAGATTTGTTTATAAACACCCTGTCTCTGGAGGTAAGGGTGTCCTTCTGCTTCACATGAGAGATACATATCCTCCTTTCATGGAGACAGGAGAGTCAGAGTGTCCCTTTTGAATTGGCTGTTACTTGAGTGGATTTAATTCAAAAATAACCAATGTGTGGTACATATATATACAATGGAATATTCCTCAGCCATCAAAAGGAACAAATCTGAGTCCATTGTAGTGAGGTAGATGAACCTAGAGCCTGTTATACAGAGTGAAGTCAGTCAGAAAGAGAGAAACAAATACAGGATATTAATGCATATATATGGAGTCTAGAAAAATGGTCTTGATGAACATATTTCCAGGGAAGGAATGGAGACACAGATGTAGTGAATGGACCTGTGGAAACAGCTGGGCTAAGGGGAGGGTGGGATGAACTGAGAAAGTACCACTGACATACACACACTGCGTGCGTGCGTGCTGAGTCGCTCAGTTGTGTCCAACTCTGTGTGATCCTATGGACCGTAACCCGCCAGGCTGCTCAGTCCATGGGATTCTCTAGGCAAGAATCCTGGATCGGGTTGCCATACCCTCCTCCAGGGGATCTTCCAGAACCAGGGATCAAACTCCTGTGTGTAAAACAGATAGCTAGTAGGAAGCTGCTGTATAGCACAATGAGCTCAACCTGGCGCTCTGTGATGACCTACAGGGCAGGGNAAAATAATAATAACCAATGCCATTATGGCACATTTGAGGCAGTCAAACATGTTTGATATTACCTTGATTACATGTTCTGAAGTAACACATACAATAATTTATTTATTTATTTATTTTTTGGCTGCAACACACCACTTATGGGATCTTAGCTCCCTGACCAGGGATCAAACCTGGGGCCTCCACTGTGAAATTGCAGAATCCTAACCACTGAGCCACCAGGGAATTTCTAAAACTTACAAACTTTTCAACTCACAAATTTTAAGAATACAATTATTTTTACTTGATTTTCAATACTTCTAGAAGTAAAAAAGGAATTTATTAATGGATTAATAATGTTTTAAGTAAAACTATTCATCTGAACAAATACGAATGATGGGCATAAAGCAACTATATATGTCTCCCACTGTCCTTCAATTTAATCCTATCTGAAGCTAGTTTCTCCTACCTACTTAGATAAAAAGTAGGGCAGTTTCAAGAGTTTTTCTGGATTTGCTTAGGTAAGAAACATTCCTCTCATGACTCTGGTCCCCCAGTCTCAGTATGTTTATAAAATGTTCACTCTCTGATTGCTGCTGTTGTTTAGTCACTAAGTCATGTCCAACTCTTTTGCAACCCCATGGACTGCAGTCCACCAGGTTCCTCTGTCCATGGGATTTCCCAGGCAAGAATACTGGAGGGGGTTGCCGTTTCCTTCTCAAGAGGATCTTCCTGGCCCAGGGATTGAACCTGGGTCTCCTGCATTGGCAGATGTATTCTTTACCACTGAGACACCAGGGAAGTCCTCACTCTCTGCTGCTGCTATTGCTAAGTCACTTCAGTCATGGCCAACTCTGTGTGACCCCATAGACGGCAGCCCACCAGGCTCCTACTCTCTGGTACTTGTTAAATTTCCAGCTATTCTTAAGCTGGGCCTGATTCAGGCTGGACACTGACCATGACAAAGATGAGCGTGATGCTTTCACTCTTTCTCTACCAGCACTTCCCCTTTCCTCTCCACCATCTCCAACTCAGCTCTAGCTGGGCCCTCGGATCTCTCGGGGTTGGAGAGGAGCAGAGGAGGAGGAGGGTAAGAGCTACAATATGGTGTAACGCTGTCTTCTGAAGACCTGTATAGCTGACTCCCTCTCCTGGGCTCTTCAGTGGGTTCTTGGGCAGTAGAGGACTTCTTAACTTGTAATCCCAACATGCTGGAAAAGGCATCATCTTAGACTGACAGCTTACACCTCCTCCCTCAACTGCCATCTGTCTGTGCTTCTCCAGGGTCCTCCTGATGGACCTCTCCAGATGGACCCTGGGGCAGATCTCAAATGATCTATACCAGTTCTCTCTCTTTTGCTGCTCACAGAAACCACTGGCATTTGTTGTTGCACAAATTCTGAGTGTATAGCCTGTCCCCTACCCAGTAACCAATATTCCCCGTTCTGCCAAAGCAGGCAAACAGAAGCAGTATCATTCCCTAGGCATGAGAGGAGAGTCAACCCCTTCCTCCTCTCCCTTTGGAACTTAACTTTCCCCCAAATTTCTTATGTCCAATTCCCCTCTGAGTCTCTTCAACAATGCTCATAAGTTGGAGACAGGTGACCAGCTAAGGGTTACCAAGCCATTTCTCAGATAACATCTTAACAGCTGCTTCCTTAGTAGTCTGGAACTCTGTTCACAGCCATTGTTTTGGGACCTGAGCCAGAACTGATCACATTTTTTAACATCTTGTTCTTAACACTTTTGCAACACCTACCAAGATGATTAAAACACCCTGGAATGTAACAAAGCTGGAAAATGTGGTAGTAAGCGTTCAATTTATACTGTTTTAAGTACCTGGTTGAGGAAAGATAAATTCAGAACTTCATGCTATTTTCAAACAAGGGAATCATGTATTCCCAGATAACAAACCCAACTGGGACCATAGAGACAATGGAGAAGAGGTAGGCAACAGAGGCTGACCGATTATAAAAAAATTTGATCCTGAAAGGGAGTCTAGGCAACAAGAAACTGTTAAAGATAAAGGATATCAATCAGAAGCCAGTAGAAGACCCATTGGCACTCCTGGAGCACCTCAGGGAATGCCTACCACTGACCCTGAGTCATTGGAAGGAAAGGCAATCCTGTCATATTTCATTTCCCAACGTGCCCCTAACACTAGGCATAGGCTTCCTACCTCTCACCTGGTCAAGGTTGCCTACCAGGTGTTTAATAACAAGACACAGTTCAGTTCAGTAGCTCAGTCATGTCTGACTCTTTTCAACCCCATGAACTGCAGTACACCAGGCCTCCCTGTCCATCACCAACTCCCGGAGTTCACCCAAACCCATGTCCATTGAGTCAGTGATGCCATCCAACCATCTCATCCTCTGTCGTCTCCTTCTCCTTCTGCCCTCAATCTTTCCCAGCGTCAAAGTCTTTTCAAATGAGTCAGCTCTTCGCATGAGGTGGCCAAATTATTGGAGTTTCAGCTTCAACATCAGTTCTTCCAATGAACACCCAGGACTAATCTCTTTTATAATGGACTGGTTGGATCTCCTTGCAGTCCAAGGGACTCTCAAGAGTCTTCTCCAACACAATTCAAAAGCATCAATTCTTCGGCGCTCAGCTTTCTTTAAGTCCAACTCCTACATCCATTCATGACCACTGAATAAACCATAGCCTTGACTAGATGGACCTTTGTTGGCAAAGTAATGTCTCTGCTTTTCAATATGCTATCTAGGTTGGTCATAACTTTTCTTCCAAGGAGTAAGCGTCTTTTAATTTCATGGCTGCAATCACCATCTGCAGTGATTTTGGAGCCCCAAAAAATAAAGTCAGCCACTGTTTCCACTGTTACCCCATCTATTTCCCATGAAGTGATGGGACTGAATGCCATGATTTTAGTTTTCTGAATGTTTTGCTTTAAGCCAACTTTTTCACTCTCCTCTTTCACTTTTATCAAGAGGCTCTTTAGCTCCTCTTTACTTTCTGCCATAAGGGAGGTGTCATCTGCATATCTGAGGTGATTGATATTTCTCCTGGCAATCTTGATTCCAGTTTGTATTTCTTCCAGCCCAGCATTTCTCATGATGTACTCTGCATATAAGTTAAACAAGCAGAGTGACAATATAAAGCCTTGACATATTCCTTTTCCTATTTGGAACCAGTCTGTTGTTCCATGTCCAGTTCTAACTGTTGCTTCCTGACCTGCATACAGGTTTCTCAAGAAGCAGGTGGTCTGGTATTCCCATCTCTTTCAGAATTTTCCACAGTTTATTGTGATCCACACAGTCAAAGTCTTTGTCATAGTCAATAAAGCAGAAGTAGATGTTTTTCTAGAACTCTCTTGCTTTTTTGATGATCCTGCAGATGTTGGCAATTTGATCTCTGGTTCCTCTGCCTTTTCTTTTGCAATAAAGTGAATGTTGTAATAAAGAAAGTTCAGTTCAGTTCAGTTCAGTTGGATAAAAAGCCCAGAGGCAAGGCCACCTACTGGCTGTTTCCCTCCAAGGTCAGTGGGTCAGCAGGACAATCTGGACTAAACCACCCATAGAGACTCTTGATTCAGGTGAGTAAGCCTTGGCTCCCATCAAGGGAAACCCAGCCAAGGAAACTAGGACCCAGTCAGTGCGCCCTATGTGGACAAGAGGGACACGGGGAAAGAGAACACCCTCGCTGTCCCCACATAGGGATGTAACTGGCAGATTCCAGCCACTACACTTGAATGCAGATGGTCCAAATAGATTGAGCAGGATGGGGCTGGAGGCAGGCCTACTGACCCCAAGGAGCCCCAGCTGACATTGGATGTGGAGCAAGCCTGTCAAATTCTTAGTGGACACCAGAGCCACCTACTCAGTTTTGAACACCAGACTGAGAAAACTCAGTCATGATGGTTGTAAACCTACGGGGCTTATCAGGGAAGGTCTAAGAAGAGGCATCCACAGAACCTTTAGAATGCCATCGTTTCCTGTATATACAGATTGGACATTGGCATCCCCCTTAAACAGAGGGCACAATATGATAATATTAATGGCTGAGGGCAAACGTCCATGGACAGAGCAGATCCATCTGCCCAGAGTAAACTCCAAGGTTGGGGCTCACAGGTAGGTGAGATGAGCTGCAAATATTATTTCATGGAACTTTTTTTCCTGTAATTTCTAGTAATTATTCAAATGACCTGTTTCACATGGGTGATTTGTAATAGGTTCTACCTTTACCATTTCACATATGTTTTCAAGTGAGCAATCTACGTCTATACTCTACTCTGTAGAGACTGAGTGTAACAGTCTCTTACTAGCCCCTTGATGTCTATAGGTTTAGTGTAAAATAAAAATTCAATCCAGTAAATATTCAAGATCACATACATTAGTTTTATATGGTTTCTCTCTACAGTGGAGTCTCTTTTATTGAAATATAATTGATTCTAATATTGCTCATTTTGGATATACTACATAAAGAGGTATGTGCATGCGTGCCAAGTCACTTCAGTCGTGTCCAGCTATGGGACCTATGGACAGTAGCCCACCAGGCTCCTCTGTCCCTAGGGATTCTCCAGGTATGGATACTGCAGTGAGCTGCCAGGCCCTCCCCCAGGCACCTTCCTGACCCAGGGGTGGAAGCCACATCTCTCTTTTTTAACATAAATTTATTTATTTTAATTGGAGATTAATTACTTTACCATATTGTATTGGTTTTGCCATACATCAACATGAATCTGCCACGAAGCCACATCTCTTACGTCTCCTGCATTGGCAGGCAGGTTGTTTACTACTAGTGGCACCTGGGGAGACCCACATAATGAGGTAACATTTGCATTTGCTTTATAATAAGGAGCCAATCCCATGATAGTCCATCAAACACCTGAACATTCACGCCCACCAGACATGAGCACCTCTTTGTAGAGAGGCCTTGTTGGGCACTGCCTCCTGATACAGGGCCTAATTGACCAGGGTCTTGTTACATTAGGCCAGTCAGCCTGTTCTCTCTCCATTCTCCCCACAAAGAAACGCGCTCGGGAATGAAGGGTGTGCAGGACCTCAGTGCAGTCGGTGAAGTGCCCCGCCCCCGCCCCGATATACACCAGTGGCCCCCGATCCCTACAGCCTGCCGGTGGCTCTACTGCTCACCAGGAGCTGGTTCTGCATTAGACTCACATGAAGCTCTTCTTCCAAAACCAAACAACGATATCCCAGGGATATTCAGGCCTCGACACCCGGCAAAAGATGTAGATACCGTCATTCTTTTTTAGGAAAAATTTGACATGTGACCGTTATTCCCTTGCTAATATTTGAGCCATGCATCCTAAATTGTCTAGAGTCCTTTGTCTTCAAAAGGTTAGACAGATGGTGTTCGCTCAGGGAGACTGAGGCCTGAGGACCACTAAACACATCTGAAGGTGGCTGAGGAGAAGGTCTGCTCCACCACCCGCGGGTATAAGGATACCCACACTCAGAAAGCTGGGGAAAATTGAGAGCAAGAGGAGAAGGCGGCAACAGAGGATGAGATGGTTGGATGGCATCACTGACTGGATGGACGTGAGTTTGAGCAAACTCGGGGAGACAGTGATGGACAGAGACGCCTGGCTGCTGCAGACCATGGGGTCCCAAAGAGTTGGACATGACTGAAGAGAAAACAACAGAAAACGCAGCTGCGCCCCTCAGCAACCCCCGAGAATGAGGAGCAGGACAAAAGGCAGAGGAGGGGTTTGTCACCAGCAAAGCCCATTAACAATTTCCAGGGACTCCAGTGGGATTGATAAAGTCTAACCTTTCTCTTTTCCTTGCGCGTAGTCCCTCTCACCGGTTCACCGGGCGCTGCGTGCTGGGGCCTCACACCTGCCACTTGACATCAGAGTTCCTCTTGCAAAATGGCTGCCCCGACACCTCACCTGGGTGGGCCGTGTGCAGAGACCGTGCCCACCACCCCGCAAGCCAGCGGGGGCGGCGGGCCGTGTGCAGAAGCGCTGCGCCCGGCACTGCCGTCTGGAGCCCGGGACTGCACACCTGGGCCTGCCTCACGAGAACCCCGTCCTCCCTCGAGATTCCTGTAAAGCAGCCTGTCCGCGCACCACGACCCACACCTGTCCGCAAGAGCGTGTGCTCCCAGCAGGAGCCTGCATCTCTCCAATCTGTGATGGAAGAATAAGGCATTTTAACCCCTTGCTTCTGAACCCAGCTTTGTCTCGCTCCGCTGCCTCAAAGAACACGGGACGGGAGGACCCTCATTGGCGAGCAACTCAAAAGGTTAGGCGACATTAATCATCAGTGCTCAGATTCAAACCAGTCTGGGGTCTTTGTGCCCATGCTCAGCACAGTAACAGCATCCTCCACCTGGGTGGCGTCGGGGGTGGGGGGCGGGAGGCGGTCTTCGTTCCTGCAGAACAGCTCAAAGGTGTGTGTCAGTGTATCAAGTTGTTCCTCCCTTCCGGAGGAACTAGGTATCCGTTTTATCACTGAACTAGGTTCTCGGCTGCTTTTCCTTTGTTTCTGCATTCCCTCACTCTCCTAATTGCAACTGTTCCTGCCTGCTCTTTGGAACTCAGGAAAGGCCTAAGGGACTAAGATCTTTTTCTTACAAACAAGAAGTAGGGAGCCTAAGTGGGCTTTTATATTCAGGAAGCTTCCCCCCAGGGTATACTTCTCAGTCCTGGGGAAAACAGAGATGGGGCAAGAAAAGGAATAAGGTTTTGGGCGGAGAGGTTAATTATCAGCTCCACAGAGGAACTCAGTTTTAGGGGAACTAGGTTGGAAGGAATGATGCTGAAGCTGAAACTCCAGTACTTTGGCCACCTCATGCGAAGAGTTGATTCATTGGAAAAGACTCTGATGCTGGGAGGGATTGGGGGCAGGAGAAGGGGACAACCGAGGATGAGATGGCTGGATGGCATCATGGACACGATGGACGTGAGTCTGAGTGAACTCCGGGAGATGGTGATGGGCAGGGAGGCCTGGCGTGCTGCGATTCATGGGGTCGCAAAGAGTCGGACACGACTGAGCGACTGAACTGAACTGATCTCAGGTTTTGGTGGCAAGACACATTCACAGCTGGGGAATGTTTAAGTTGGTAGTGTCAAAGGTGACTATAAATATCATCAAGTTCAATTCTTTTTGAACTTTGGAAACACAGAATTCCAAAGGAATGCCTCAGGGTCCCCACCAGGAATAAAGGGACAACTCATTATGTGACTTAGGAACTTTCCTCTGCAGCTTTAAATGGAACAGCTTACATTTAATGTCTAATTATGAGACTTCCACAAAATGTTTCATTTTGTTTTTTTTTTTAAAGGGTCCTCATGCAGGAGCCTGGACTACCCTGTAGCTCAAATTGTAAAGAATCTGCCTGCAATGCAGGAAACCCTGGGTTCAATCCCTGGGTCAGGAGGATCCCCTGGAGGAGGGACAGGCAACCCACTCCAGTATTCCTGCCTGGAAAATTCCATGGAGAGAGGAGCCTGGCGGGCTACAGTCCATGGGGTTGCAAAGAGTCAGATGACTGAGCACGACAGTGAACAACGGGGAAACAAACCCCTGCTAAAAAGCAGAGCGCTTATTTACAAGAGCCACCAAATGGCCTTCCCTTTCTTATTGCCGTCACCATCGTGTTCTGCAGTAACAACTCCATACATGGCACTTGCCCAAGACAACACTGGAGAAGGAAATGGCAACCCACTCCAGGATTCTTGCCTGGAGAATCCCATGGACAAAGGAGCCTGGCACGGGGTTGCAAGTGTTGGACATGACTTAGTGACTAAACCAACCACCACCCCGAGACAATACCGCTGATCAGTGCTAAGCACAGACTGGAACCGAGGTCCCCAGATTCGCAGCCCAGGGTTATGACTGCCATTGTCACACTAATAGTTCTTATGGTCCTACATTCAATGAATACTTGCTGAATAATTGCACCAATCTGCTCCATGGAAAAATAGATGCACACTTCCAGGAAAATATATTCAGCCCCATTGTCTTGGTTGGTCATGGCTTTTCCCCAGACTTAGCTTTGGGTTGAGATGGGACAAAGGGTTCCCTTGGTGGTGCAACTTGAGTGGCAGCTATGGCGACACCATAGAGAACCCAATTTCCAAGCTTTTTGATAGAGATTTCTGTTTACCAGACTTCTGCTCTTTTAGCACAGAATTTTGCATCACCAGAAGTCCCTTTTTCTAATGCAAATGCTCCTAGGTAGACCAATTGTCATTATCAAAATGAATTAGAACAGTGATTCAAAAAATGGCACAGGTTTTATCTAGGGCTCTCCTTACAAAGTAACTTCTGATTCGGTCTTTCTGGAGTGAGGCCTGAATGTCCGCATTTCAAACAAGCTCTCAGGTGCCTTGATGCTGCCTCCCTAGGACCACGCTTTGACATTAAACAGTCTCCAGAAACAGACTTGGAGGGAATAGAAGACAGGCATAAATCTAGAGGAAGAACTTCTTCATGAATTCTAGATTCACAAAGGCCAGGTCTTGGGGGTTTCTAGCAGGGGAGATTCTAAACATTTTCCAAGAAGGACCTCAGTGTGGTTACGAAGTGCAGAAAAGGCAGGGCATCGAAGACCATTTGGCTGGAAGCTGCCTGGTTTGAAAAAGAAAGTAAAGCTGGGTTCAGCCAAGGGAATGGGTGAGTGTTAAAATGAGCCATCTCTATGCTTAGCACCCACCTGGGCAACCACGAGAGCCTGGCATCCTGGATTGTTTAATAAGGCCCACTTCCCAGGCTCCCTGGACTTTCAAGCTAACACCTCGCTGAGGTGACTAAGCGGTAAGCACGCACTGGAGTCGCACCTAGCTCCTCAGCGGCAGCAATATTATCTGATTGGAGATGATCTTCATAAAGGCTGGGGGACAGGAGTGTTGGCTAAGTTGGTTTCAGTGAGACTTTCACGAAGCTCCTTAAGCAGTTTGCCACGTAGCAGGCAATATCCAGCCTTCCTCCCTCTGTGGCGTGATGCAGGGGCTTGGAGTTTCATTAGCCCCAGCTTAATTTTTACCAGATCCCTACTGAGCATACACAGAAGCAATTTTTTTTATTGGCTATTTTTTTTTTATTTTGTACTTTTCTTTCTTCTTTTTTTTAAATTGAAGAACTACTATTGCACAAGGGAGATGAGTCATTGGTGAAGTTTGAAGTTTTATTTGTCAGAATTTTGTAAGGCATTATGGTAAAGCATATCTTCTCTTTTTTAGACCTATACAATTTTAAAATATATATGTATCTTTTAAGGGTGGGGAATATCTTTGTATAACAAAATAAAGAAAAACTAGGTCTAAAATAATTTCCCAAACTGTGGCATATATGAAATTACATCATTCACTCCTTTGCCAAATAAGGTATAATTTTAACGTCTAGAAATGATAGCCATGTACTCTGTGCTTATCTTGAAAACATCTTTTCTCTAACTAAAAAAAAAAAAAAAAAGATTATCTTAGTCATTTGTATCATTTGCCAGCTGCACATTTGAGGCAATTAATCTCATTTTTAACTTTCTAAGTTTGTTGACACCACTTTGCATTCAGTTATCAAATAGCCCTCCTCCTCCCAGAAAAGGAAAATTTTCTTGTTGGTATTCAGTCAGTACATTCTGGAGGGTCGTTTTCCTAGTTCTCATCTGCACTTCCCATGTTGAAGAGTCTTCCTACTTCTTTTCTAACACTGAAAACTTAATGTTATTTTAAAATGTCCCCTGTCACAGCCTAGATTCTCCGGAGGAGCATATTCCTTTCCATAGAATGGGCATTTTTGCAACTTAATATCTTACATTTGATTACCATCAGTGCATATTTAAATATTGTCTTGCTCATCTTGTTTATTACATATATGTATTAAAAACTAATAAAAGCAAAATAAGGCAAAAAATGAACATTTCATTTTGGCATCCTCCCTACTACAAAACCCTGCAGATGTTTGGCTGCCTGTGATATATTTTGGAGGATGGAATTTGCAACTGTTATAATTAAGCAATACCATTAAGTCACCCAAGAGTAAATTAGAAACTAAACTGGTGCTGTGTGCTCAGGAACCCAAGATTATGGGCTGAGATCTCTATTCAGTATCTGAAGTCAGCTCCCTTCAAATTGATTCTGAAATAAAAGGTGTTATTTCTATTCCCCACCTCCAAAATACATAAGTGTATAAAACATGTCCCTAATATTGATTTGGCATGCCGGTTGTAATCTTAAATTGTAGGGGGGAAATGTTTCCTAAATAGAGCTATTTCTGTTTTGCTACTACTGTTTCAGTTGTAATGGGCAAGAGAAATGTGTAGGTCTGGATTATTTCCAGGGATTTGGCCGAGATCCATGAACTCAGTTGTGGTTTAAAAAAAAAAAAATGGAAAGAAAGAAATCAAGAGAAAGAAAGGGGGAGAAAGGAATCTTAGCACATCCTGTTGCAGTTAGAATTAGATAAAGGTAATGTCATGTCTCAGAGTTTTCCCTACATAATACCAACTAGAAAGACACAATCAAATCTCAGCAACCCAAGATACAAATTGTCCGTAAGAGGAATAGAACATTGATACAATAGCTGTCATAAAAGGCAGCTTGAACAACCTATAAGCTAATACATTTAGAATCTTAACAACTAAAAACTTGTTGATAATTACCTAATAAAATTAAACTAGATAATCTTGAACACAGCACCAGCTAAACTCCTCTTTAACAGCAATTTAAGTTGGTTAATCTAAAACATAAATGTCCAGTCCCTTGCTACTAGCTGCTCAAATTAATGGTCTTTGACACCAGCCAGCCCCTTGCTACTCTGGGTATGCTCTTTGAAAGCACTATGGCGAGCACAGGCTGGGAGTTTGTTGGAAATGCAGAATCTTGACCCCACCCAGGACCGAATCTATATTTTCACAAGATCCCCAGATGATTCATTCATATCTTTAAGGAGAGAAGCACTGATCTTGGCTTTCTACCTGTTTTCAGGACCCAGGTCAGCCCAAATTCACAAAGCCTTTAGTCACAGGACAGGGGCAGCTTTTTTCTACTTCCCCATTTGTCAGTCATTTGCTTGACTTTCATGACGTGGCTGATCTCCCTAAAGTCACACTGCATTTCAACAGTTTCCAAGAATTCTTTACAAATACCACTGGTGTAGAGGATTGGATCCCAGCTCTTGTCTTCAGTAGAGCCACTTTTACGGAGCTCCTCACAGACACGTTGACAAGATATTGATGCTATACATTTTCAGAGTCGTTCTCAGACTGATCTTTCCGCACCTGAACTGTTGTTAGGATGGCTTGCTTTTCTCCCCAGACTTGACATATGCCTCCCCTGATCTAACAATCTGCTACAACTTGGCAGCCTAAATTTATCAAGTATTCTACTCTTTCAGTTTTTCTTCTACTGATAGTTACTCTGATTTTCTTCTTCATTTGTCTGGGATTAATCAGTTTTGAGGCTTCCCTCATGGCTCAGCAGTAAAGAATCTGCCCACAATACAGGAGACACAATGTAGGAGAGAGAGTTTGATCCCTGGGTCAGGAAGATCCCCTGGAGAATGGAATGGCAACTGACTCCAGTGTTCTTACCTGGAGAATCTCATGGACAGAGGAGCCTGGCAGGCTACAGTCCATACTGTTGCAAAGAGTCTGACATGACTGAGCACACTGACCAGTATAGTAACCAGTTTTGATCTGATAGACTTGATGCAAAAGGAAGCTATTTGTAGAAGTAACATCTGTCCTTTATAGATTCGGCCAGTCAGGAATGTGTCCTCCCTAGGGTGATTCCAAACTCTTTCTTTCATGGCCTTCTCAGGCTCCCACTTTTTCACTCTACCCTATCAACAGAGGTAGAACAGTGTTCACATTCTGTGTGGTTTTGTTGGAAGACTGCAAAAGACATCAATACCTGAGGACATATATCCTCTAATGAAATTTAAGGAGAAGAAAAAACAAAAATACAAACCTAGCTACACGAGGTCCATTGCACCATGTTAATATAGATACAAAATCATTTTATGGCAAAGTCCCATCAATCGCTATGGCAACTAGTGTATCAACCAAAAGGCCAAGATCTGCTTTGTCCTCCAGGCAGCCTGTAAAGCTTCTTCTCCTCCTCCAGATAGACTTGCTTGTCAGTTGCTTCCACAATCATGTTCAGTCCAAGATTTTGCTACATAGGGTTTGCTTTTATTTCTACTTGGCAATTTCAGTTCTGCTATGACTTTCCGCAAACTCAACATCATGAATCACTTGAGCAAATAATGAGCCAGTAAGCACAAATCCAAGGGAAATTTCTACAAAGCCGTCTTTTGACTCTTTTCACACAGAGTGAAGTGTTTCTTGTCATGGGATAATAATCTGAGAAACAACATCTGGCCAGATCCACAACTTCGTTTCAAATTGCAAACTATTTTAATATGTTAGAATAAACATTCCTTTATGCAATCAATATCTATTCAGTGCATACTTAGATACAAGAACAAAAGAACAAAGGAACAACTCTTACAGCCTAATGATTTTCTCCCCCTTATTTCTTCAAGCCTGTGCTTCTCAAATCCATCAAAAGGGCCTCCTAACTAAGTGAAAGGTCTCTGTGGCTCCCCCTACTCCTAAACGGCTCACATCAACCCTGGGAGCACTATCAATTCAGAAGAGGCCTTGAATACTTTTCAACTCCCCATGGAGGCACTCTCCCAAGCATCCAGAAGAGAGAGCTCTTGATGGCAAATCAAACATAATTTGAGTTAATATGTTTCTTAGTCATCTCAGTTTAATTTTTGTCCTCCCCCCACACATGCACCATTTTTCATACTCCTTCCAATGGTAACAATTTCCCAGCCTCTTGAAACTCCATGTGCTCAGCACTGTGGGACCTAATCAGGTTTTCTAAGCAGCTCCATGCTGAGCTCTCAGCACTCTGGGACAATGCAAGACAGCACTGAAATAAACTGGGGGAAGTATGTTTTTCTTCCCCAATTCCCAAGTATGCAGTTGGTTCTCACCAAGTTTGCTTCTGATATAGTAGCCAGCCATAAAACCTTGTGATCATATTGAGAATCACTGCCCTCAAGACGCATTCAAAGGTGCAGAGAGACTGCTGATACCAGTCAGGGGATTTCAGAAGATCAAGGAAGGGGCACTCAAGAGAGGCAGTCTTCACATCGGATGCTGGGTTTGTACATCACTGGCTGAGTATGGGTGGAGAGATGTACATAAGCAAATAAAATCTCATTGTGTTGAAAACCCTACTGGTTTTGGCTACCTGCTCCAGTTTGGACTGTTTTCCTATTGAGATGTTCTTTAACTTGGAAGAACTCTTCGTTCTATTTTCCTAAATATTCCTTGGTAACTTCTTCTCTTTTGCATGTGTTAAGTTTTTTTGTTTGTTTGTTTCCAAGGCTTTTCCTTTTAAGCCTTCCTGGAACTTCATACTACCTCTTTCAGGAAATACTGTAAGAGAAAAGGCACAGAGAATTATAAAGTTTAGACCAATGCTACCTGATTCTAAAACTAAAAACAAATAAGATTCAGCCATCACTGTCTAGGAAAATAAACCCTATTCATAATAATAGGATGCTTCTGGTACATCCCCTACTTTATACTTTGTAAATTAGCCTGCCATTCTCATCAGTCGCCCCTCAGGGTTGGCGAGAAGAGCACTGGCGCCCCAGGTAATATTTTTTTGGCAACCCCTCCCCAAAACAACAAAGCCAGTCCCCCACTGCTCTCTCCTCTCTAGTCCTCAGGTCGCCCCATGTCTCTAATTGGTATTCATCCAACGTGGAACAGTAGCTATCAGTACTTGATGATTAACAGCCTTGTGAGACCTTGTGCTAGCAGCAAGAGTTGGCTCTTGTAGCCACCATTTAAAAGGGACGCGCGAATGTGAGATTCTTGTTTCAAAGAGTTACAGATGGATGGCATTGTGTTTCCACCATCTGAATGGGCCCTGGGATTAAGGGGTGTGTGGTGGAGGACATATACCAAAATCCCTCTGTGTTCCCTCCCGACTTTGCTATGTACTGGGAAACTTTTACAGCTTGATCTGCTTCTGCATCGCTCAAACATTAATAAATCACTTGACTCTTTAATGCTGAGACACCCATTTGTATTTCAAAGGACCTTCTGATCTGTATTCACTTTTCTCCTCCATGTTGATTTTTGTGCAATGCAACCCTCTTCACCCCCATCACTCCCCACCAATCCCAGATTCAGGATTCCCTTCTCTCTGCCTTTTGCCCCAACTTCACTGACTCATAGGAAATTGGATGATCATCTACATTAATACTAAGAGTAACCCAGAGTTGCATACAGAATTCAACTTCTTTTCAGAACGATCCTAAAGGTCTCTAGTTACAAAGACCTTTGCATGTCAAGATGATGATCCCACCATATGGGGCTCTTGGCTTTGCACTGGATCTGGGCACAGGGTTTTGGAAACAAGGTTTGGGTCTCATGGAACCACCAAGAATGTTTAGATGGCACCAGACTTCATAAGCCACAGAGCAAATTGTAAATACTTTGGGATACTGGTGCACATTTTATAAATAATTCTGGCAGAGCTTTAATTCTCTAGGACTTTAGGGGTTTGTTATATTCCATTTTTCATTATTTGTTCATTTCCATGTGGCCTTATTTCTGCAAACACAATTTCTTGAAAAATGGAATTAGGTCCAGATTTAGCAAATACAAAAGGATGATTTGTAACATTCCTCTCATAAACTGGTTCTAAGCAAAGGCAAAATGAACTCATTTATACTTAGAAGAACATAATTGTAAATTTACACATAAAAGTTGAAGGAGAAAATTGATATTTTGAATTTCACCAGTCTCTCCAGTTGCTTTCCTAACCTCTTCAGGGTGACGAGGCCTTTCTCTTTCCATCGGTCTTATGCCCAGAACCCCACCGGGCCTGTGTGCTGACTAGAGGAAGCAATGCCTCAGTGGCTCCGGAGACAAGTTCCTCTCAGTAGAACCATTTCTTTTCTGAGCTCTCTGGAGTCACCACTGTGCACTGGTTCTACAGAGTGACTCAAGGAGAAAGAAATGGCTCATGTAAAAATAATGTGTGAGCTATTCCTATGATTATGTTCTATCTGCCTGAAATGCTCTTCGAGCAGATGGTACGACACGGTGGCTCACTCCCTCACCTCTTGTCTGGTCACTTGGTTGCCACTTTCTCAAGAAGGACTTCCCTGACCACCTATTTTACATTGCAACCCATCCATGCCCAAACCCGGATCCTCTCTCTCTGCTTTTTCTCCAGAGCCACTGTACACACACACAGGCACACAGGCACCAATAGGATGCCGGTGCCAAGAGAAAATGGATTTGGGGTGGTTTGGTCACTCCTGTATTCCCAGTTCCTAGAATCGTGCCTTGCACAGGAGAAACACTCTATAAATACTTGTCGAATAAATGAAGGTGTACAAGTCCATAAACAATGTGCATAAAAACACACTCTTGGCCATATTATCTGTGTAAAGTTCACACTAGGATATTCACTTTTCCCTTAGACTCATTAGGACCAAGCCTACACCTGATATGCCTTTTAACCTGCCTTTCTCTCTATAGAACCCCCCTCCTCCTCCCATCATTTCCTCTCTATTCTCCTTGAGCCTTGACTTCTTGTTTGTCTTCACCAGAGATCTATTGTGTATTCATCTGTAGAAGCCAGTGCCTGAAGAAGCTAATAAAACTGAGCTATCAGGGTACTTTAAAAGTCACAAGAACAAATGAGATAGATGATGAGCTCCGTTTTACATGAGGAAACTTGAGGCTCTGCGAAGTTATGTGTAACTCCCATCCTCACAGGGTCTTGGGTGAGCCAGAGTGGGAACCAAGTCACCCAGGGTTGGTACTAGAGCTAGATGCTGTTGTCGGTCACTTGGTTGTGTCCAACTCCGAGAGCCCATGAACTGTAGCCTGCCAGACTCCTATGTCTCTGGGGTTCTCCAGGGAAGAATACTGGGGTAGGTTGCCATTTCCCTTCTCCAGAGGATCTTCTCGGCTCAGGGATTAAACCTGTGTCTCCTTCATCAGCAGGCAGGTTCTTTACACTGAGCCACCCAGGAATCCCAGAACTAGATAATGTAGCAAAAAGGCAATGATGGATGAGTCTGAATCTGGGTTCTAAAGAATGCTCAGAGTTAAGAGGAGAAAAAGATAGGAAAAATCAGGATGCTTGGGAGCACATTAGCATAAACCAAGCAAGGAGGAGTCTGGATAACTGCTACAGAACAACAGAGATGTTCACATAATCTCTGAAATTTATGTTTACTGGCAGTTTGGTGGGATTGATGAGAAAATGTTGGGGCTAGGACTCAAATTGAGGTCCTCTTCCTCAAAGTCAAATACCATTAACTTTTTTTTTTTAATGATATAAAGCTCTTGGTTTCCTTAATCCATTTTATGGATTGTAGATGTCATTCTCATCTAACAACTTAATTAATAACTTCCTTGTATAGCTCACTCTTGAAAGATGATTAGGAATCAAGAATATTTACTGAAGTAATTCATCTCCACGGTTCATGCTAGTTGCAAAAGAGTACAGAAGGAAGAAGAGAATTAGAGGGTATATGGCTTCCTCAAATACCGTGGCTAATGGGGGGAACACTGTACTCTCTGGAATTCAACAGGCCCATCACTTGCTGTTTACTCTAGTTCTAAAAGAGCTGCTGAAGAGCTAGCTGCTAACATCAGGTGTGTCGTTCTTATCAAGCTGGCCAACAAGGCACTGATGTAAGAGGCAAAAAGACTGCCTTCAACCAAAGGTGAGTTATGGGGAGAAATGACCCCATTTCCTGGATGAAGGCAAAAATGATGGAAAATACACACAACACAATGACAATATCTGAGCCCACTAATAATGTGACTTGGAAGACTTTTTTATGATTCCTATTTTGGGGAAACTGTTTTAAAATCTTTCACTGGCCAAGGCAGACCTGGTACTGTTAGCTAGACTGATTAATTTTACATCTGTTCTAACACAAATAGCCAACAGGCATATTATTTCCAGATTCCTAAAGGTTGGTGAATAGCAGTGGAATTAATTCTTGAGCACACATGAGAACATGCTCTCCCCCTACTTAAATACCGTTGTGTTTTTTCTTACAGATGACACCCAGCCGAGCTTTGTTCACAGTGCTTGAATTCTTTATAAGAAAACCTGACCCTTTTGAGAATCTGAATTCAAAAGGTTTGGAGTTTCTATTATATGATTGCTATAAAAATTGTGAAATTCATCAAAACTGTGATCCTGGATTTGATTTAGATAAACTCCTAATAATAGAATTATTATAGCAAACTATGTGTTAAAATTTGGTCTTCCTCATGGAATTTACTTTGAAACTAGATTCTATATATATATATGTATATATATAGTATGCTAAGCATATATATATATATGCTAAGTTGCTTCAGTTGTGACCAAGTCTTTGTGACCCTGTGGACAGTAGCCACCAGGCTCCTCTGTCCATGGGACTCTCCAGGCAAGAAATATATACATACATATATATATATATATATATATATACACACACATATACATATACGTGGGCTGCTCTGGTAGCTCAGAGGTGAAGAATCCACATGCCAATGTGGGAGACTCAGGTTCGATCCTTAGGTCAGGAAAATCCCCTGGAGAAGGGCATGGCAACCCACTCCAATATCTTGCCTGAAGAACCCCATGGACAGAGGAGCCTGGGGGGCTACAATCCATGGGATCACAAAGAGTCAGACACAACTGAGCGACTAACACCTTCAGCTTGACCAACAGATGACACAGCAAAGACTCCCTTGAGAAATACTTGGGACTATTTGTGAAGTTTTATCGCCTGATGTTCATCTATCCTTTCCCACTAATACATCTTTCCATCCCAAACGCACAGACTAAAAGTAAGAATAACTTAAGATACAAGATTGTAACCCAACTAACTGTAACCAAGGAGAGGGGCTTCATCTAGTACAAGAATCACAGGGGCTCTACACTTGAATTCCAACATCCTCAAGGGACTGCCTTCTACATCTCTCTGTATTGCCCTGCCAGTAAAATGGGGCTAATTCAGCTCACCTAGATAACCCACAGACATGAAAGTGTTAGTTGCTCAGTCGTGTCTGACTCTTTGTGATCCCATGGACTGTAACCCATCACGCTCCTCTGTCCACGAGATTCTCCAGGCAAGAATACTGAAGTGGGCTGCCATTTCCTTCTCCAGGGGATCTTCCCAACCCAGGGATCAAACCCAGGTCTCCCGCATTGCAGGCAGATTCTTTACCATCTGAGCCATCAGGGAAGCCCCACAAACATGAAGAGAAGATGAATTATTCAGGGTTCACCAAGTGCTTTCAATATGAAAAGCACGATGTATGTCATAAACAGAGGGCTCTGACTTCAGGGGAGGCAATCAGCAGCAGGCACAGATGAACTTTTAAAAAAACAAAGGCCCTATTCTCATGTAAATACTCCATAATAAAGGCTACGGAAAGGAAGCTGCAGGAAATAGAAAATATAAACAGAATATTTTCCATGAGGAGTCAGTAGATTTTATCAAGTTAATAAATTATTACAATAGAGTATATAAAATCAGACTCATGCAGAATCAGACCAGAGACTATCACGTGTGGCTGCTGGGATCATCTGGTGGGAAAGATCTCATCGATTTTTGTAGAGCACTGGATCTGGGAGATTTTTAAATTAGGTAAAGATGATGACCCGGTTTGGGTGGGAAAAGCTTAGAGATTCCCAAGGAAGAACACAGCCCAAGAAGAAGTCTCTGGAGGTGCAGTTATTTTTAACCTTTCAGACCTGCATGACATGGAGAGAATTCTGAAAACTGAAGGCAAAAAGGAGACATTTTAAGAACTATATCCACTTCTCCTTGTCATGACCTGGGCTAAGATTTAAAAAGGACGGGCAAAGTTTATATTTAAATAGGGATTCAAGGAAGATAAAATTCAGTTTGATATTTTGTATTTACCAGTATATGAAGGAATAGAGCTGGGTGGATTTTCTCTTGGACTGTGATTGGACTAAGAGAGCCCCGTAGGAAATAAAGGCCATGTGTAGTTGCTTCAGTCCTGTCCGACTCTTTTCGACCCCATGGGCTGTAGCCTGCCAGGCTCCTCTGTCCATGGGATTTTGCAGGCAAGAATACTGGAGTGGGTTACCAGGCCCTCCTCCAGGGGATCTTCGCAACCCAGAGATCTAACCCACATCTCTTACGTCTCCTGCATTGGCAGGTGGGTTCTTTACCACTAGCATCACCTGGAAGCTACACTGAGATGGCTGAAGGATGTTTATTTTGAGACCACAGCAAAGTGCTGTCATCACCCACCATGGTTCCCAACAGTAACTGAGGCCTGACACTGCCCAGGACAGCCTCCCTTTCACTGCCTACATGTAGCAGCTGCTCCAAAGCTTCCCACAATAGTCAAGTTCTCCACACCTCATGAGGATCCTGCCTACCATCAGCAGCTAACTTGGATTGTTCTTAGAGAAAAACGCACTCACCAGGACCTGTCTCAAACTCTTCTCCTCTTCTTCCTCTCCCGACTTGCACTTCTGCATGTATCCACGCAACAGTGGATGCTGTGGGTGCCCAGATCCTCTTTACTGAAAGGTAATTTTGTCCCTCAGGCTTTCCATGTGACTCAGTTCAGTTCAGTAACTCAGTCATGTCTGACTCTTTGTGACCCCATGGACTGCAAGATGCCAGGCCTCCCTGTCCATCACCAACTCTCAGTTTACTCAAACTCATATCCATTGAGTCAGTGATGCCATCCAACCATCTCATCCTCTGTCATCCCCTTCTCCTCCCACCTTCAATCTTTCCCAGCATCAAAGTCTTTTCAAATGAGTCAGTTCTTTGCATCAGATGGCCAAAGTATTGGAGTTTCAGCTTCAGCATCAGGGCTTCCAATGAATATTCAGGACTGATTTCCTTTAGGATGGACTGCTTGGATCTCATTGCTGTCCAAGGGACTCTCAAGAGTCTTCTGCAAAACCACAGCTCAAAGCATCAGCTTGTCAATGCAGGAGACGTCGGTTCAATGCTGGGTTTGGGAAGATCTCCTGGAGGAGGAAATGGCAACCCATTCCAGTATTCTTGCCTAGAAAATCTCATGGACAGAGGAGACTGGCAGGCTATAGTCCATGGGATCTCTAGAGTCAGACACAACTGAACGACTGAACATGCGTGCTTTTGTCCCTCAGCTGTTCTAAGAGCTGGTTGTTTAAAATTCACAGCTACTGCCTTCCCCAGAGAATTGCCCTCAGATCAACTGAATGTACCTGGTCTTGAAGGCTATGACCTATTCCCCTGCTGGGCAGACCTTAACCAATGAGTAACTGGCAGGGCAAAAGCCCAGTCCTCTGGCTCAAGGTGGGTAACGTTGTGGTGCAGCCCCTCCTTCCATTAGAGTGACATTAGTTTCCAGTCAAGATCACACTCTTGCTTAGCTTTCTTCCCTACCCCATAGAGTAGTATCAGAAGAGATTTTACAAGAAAAATGAATTGCTTTTGACATGTTAGGTCTTCAATGCCTGTGATATTAAACTTGAGATGTTGAGCATGCAATTGATATTGAGGGTTTCAAGAAGTTTTGTGTTGGTAAATATATAACTGGCTCTTGGTGGAGGAGGGGAACACATGCATACAAAAGCATTTATACATTTTCCTGATGTGAAGGATGTGTGGTGCCTAATTTACACATACTAATAAAATATAATACTCTATTGTAAACTCTGTATCACCAACCAATTCTTATAAAATGTTTTTGTTGACTTTTATCAGGTGCTATAAATGCAACTGACGAATGAGTGCAGTTATGGTCAATATTTATGTTTAAGAGAAAGCAAAGCAAGTACTTCCCTGGTAGTGCAGTGGATAAGAATCCTCCTGCCGATGCAGGGGACACGGGTTTGATCCCTGGTCCAGGAAGATTCCCCAGGCCACGGAGCAACTAAGCCCATGTGCCACAATTACTGAGACTCATGTGCCTAGAGCCTATGCTTTGCAATGAAAGCAGCCACCTCAATGAGAAGCCTTCGAACTGCAGCAAAGTCCCAGCACAGCAATAAATAAATTAAAATTTTTTTAAAAGAGAAAGTGAAACAATGAAGCTGTAGGTCAGGACTGCTCTTGTTCATCAATGAAAGGACCAATTTCTTCGCTGAAGTGGATGATACCTTTTGAATATGAGAAGACTGTTTCCTCAATTTTTTGGCATTACTGTTACAGCTATAGACATGACACTATTAAGCTTAATCTACATTATTAACATTTTCTCTATCACCTTCATAAGTCTAGACAATCAACACAACAATAAATTAAACCCTGATTTGAAGCATTTCCTAATTTCCATGGCGTAAATATTCCCACTGTGGCAGTTTTCAAGTTACCAAGATGACACCGTGGAATGCGAGCTGCAAGAGATGTGCACTAATACGCCACCATCAAGTCCTTTCAATATATAAATACAACAGACACACAAAATCTCAAATGCACTAATAGTTTTAAAATGTAGAAAAACTGTTAGGAAGTAATGAGTTTTAAGTATTTATTACCTTTGTTTTTTGTTTTACTATAATTTATTTTGTTGTAAGTTTATAATAAAGGCTGGGTTTGGCAGCTGGCTCACAAAGTTCCTGAAAATGTAATAGCTGGCTGGCTGCAACACACCATCAGCGTAAAGTGAAGTTGAGTGGTCTGGGCTGAGACATTAAGTATATAAGTAATAGTCCAATCAGGGATATGGATGGAATTCCCCCAGGGTGAATATTTTTCATAAAAAGGTAAGACAAGGTAGTGAGGAGGAAACCAACATTTAAAGGCAGGTAGTAGAAAAGTGAGTATGAGGAGGAGATGAGACAGGGCCGAAGAAAGAGAACAAATGAGGCAGCAGAGGGTTGGGGGGGAGGGCAAGGGTGAAAAGTGATTTAAGAAACTGGGTATAGTCAACTGTGTGAAACGAGGCCAGGAAGTGATCACAAGGAAAGTTATCCATTCATTCATGGGATCATTTGTTTACTCATTCAACACTGACTAATAATTCATTAAATTTTTTTTTACTGTGGTAAAAGTCACATAATATAAAACATACACTTTTAATCGTATTTAACTGTACAATTCAGTGGCACTAAGTACATTCACATTGTTGTGCAATTCTCACCACCATGCGTCTCCTTGATTTTTTACCTTCCTAAACTGAAACTCTGTTCTCATTAAACACCAATTTCCCATTCCCCCTCCCCACTGCCGCCACCCCCTGGCCCTTGGCATCTACTAATGTACTTTCTGACCCTGGATTTGACTTTTCTAGTTTCTCTGTGTGTGCGCTAAGTCGCTTCAGTTGTGTCTGACTCATGGCGACCCTGTGGGCTGTAACTCACCAGATTCCTCTGTCCATGGGATTCTCCAGGCCAGAATACTGGAGTGGGTTGCCATGCCCCTCCTCCTGGGGATCCTCCCAACCCAGAGATGGAACCTGCATCTGTTATGTCTCCTGCATTGGCAAGTGGGTTCTTTACCACTAGCACCACCTGGGGAGCCCATCTCTGTGTAAGTGGAATCAGATAGTATTTGTCTGCACCTGGACTTCCCAGGCGGTAAAGAACATGCCTGACTGTGCAGGAGATGTAAGAGATGCGGGTTTGATCCTTAGGTCGGGAAGACCCCCTAGAGGAGGGCAGGGCAACCCACTCCAGTATTCTTATGTGGAGAATCCCCATGGACAGAGGAGCCTGCCGGGCTACAGTCCATGGGGTCACACAGAGTCGGACACGACTGAGCAACTAAGCACAGCACAGCAGCCTGATGGTGACTCACTCCAGGAGAAAGTGTCCACCTGAGAGGCAGGCTGAAGTCGTCTATAGTCTGGGTGCTCGGACACCCAGTCGTGTGGACTGTAGCTCCCCAGGCTTCTCTGTCCATGAGATTTTCCAGGCAATAATACCAGAGTGGGTTGCCATTTCCTCCTCCAGGGGATCTTCCCGACTCAGAGATGGAACCCTCCTCCCTTACCGCTAGCATCCCCTGGGAAGCCCTCTACAGCCAGAGCAGGAGGCTACGCTCGAGAAGTACCACCTCAAAGGAGGACCTCAGCCCCTTTGAATGCATCCTAAGGGCGTTCTGCCAGAGGGCCTGCAGTCTCTGGAAATTGGTGGGAGGTATACCTTTGGCTGCATAGATCACAGCTGCCCATTTTACCATATTTATTTTCTTTCCTTAGTTTCTATGGCATAATATCTCCCAGTTTTCCTCTTGATTTCTCACATTGTTTGACTAATCCTCCTTATCCAGCCACTCCCACACCTGCCTATGTCCTAAGCCATTCAATTTAGTTCAGATCAGTCGCTCAGTCGTGTCCAACTCTTTGCAACCCCATGAATCGCAGCACACCAGGCCTCCCTGTCCATCACCAACTCCAGGAGTTCACTCAGACTCACGTCCGTCGAGTCAGTGATGCCATCTAGCCATCTCATCCTCTGTTGTCCCCTTCTCCTCCTGCCCCCAATCCCTCCCAGCATCAGAGTCTTTTCCAATGAGTCAACTCTTCCCATGAGGTGGCCAAAGTACTGGAGTTTCAGCTTCAGCATCATTCCCTCCAAAGAAATCCCAGGGCTGATCTCCTTCAGAATGGACTGGTTGGATCTCCTTGCAGTCCAAGGGACTCTCAGGAATCTTCTCCAACACCACAGTTCAAAAGCATCAATTCTCGGCGCTCAGTCCAACTCTCACATCCATACATGACCACAGGAAAAACCATAGCCTTGACTAGACGGACCTTAGTCGGCAAAGTAATGTCTCTGCTTTTGAATATGTTATATAGGTTGGTCATAACTTTTCTTCTAAGGAGTAAGCCTCTTAATTTCATGGCTGCAATCACCATCTGCAGTGATTTTGGAGCCCTCAAAAATAAAGCCATTCAGTCCTCCTTATATCACTGAGACTCCTCTGCAAAATTATCTTCAGAAAGAAATACTACTTCCTAGTTTGACTTGAATATATTATATTTCACCAAGACTCGTGTTTTATCTGAGTTTCCAAACTGAAATGATAGAATATGGCTTATCTTTGTCAGCCTGAATTTTCATACCCTTTCCTTTCTCCATCGTGGCAAACTTCTCGATGCCTCAGTCCAAATATGAATGTACAGATCCCACACGTGCTCACCAAGTTATTCCAAGGAGCTCTTGCTATCTATTTCTTGTAGGAAAAGACAAATTATTAGTAACAGTAATGCCACGTCAGAAGCCCCTTATATAAGGGAGCTGTCTACCAGAGGAACTTGGAAATGCTTAGAAGCCATAAAATGTTAATAAAGGAAACAGGTTTAACAGGCAACTTGATTGAACATGGTTGAGTGAATATTGTGTAGTAAGGAAAGCCACTTGGAATGTAAAGGTATGTTTGTGGAGGGTGATGGAGAGGTGGGGGAGAAGCTCTAGGAAACAGAAGGGGCATTGTTAAGATAGGATGGGCGCGTAGCCAAGAGCACAAGAGAGATGTGGAGAGGACGAAGAAGTTCCTGATGGCAAGATCATTCTGTGTATCACACAGTGGGCTACAGGGGTGAAGGAGGAAAACTGCACTTTTTTCCTAGTAAGTTATAGAATCCTACTCATTTAGCTCTGGGCAGAGAATAGAGAACAACAGAGACCAAAACAAAGACAGGAATGTTGTCATCAATGTCATCATTCTCCTCATCTAAACAGACATCCCTGAGATTTCCTTTTTTTTTATTAACAAGAGGAAGTAAGACAAAGTTAGCTTTGCTTATCATTTTATAACCATAAACTTATTGCAATTCTAAACTTCATTAATAAGTCACCAATATAAACAGGCAACTACTCCTTCAGTTCAGTTCAGTCGCTCAGTCGTGTCCAACTCTTTGCGACGCTGTGAATCGCAGCACGCCAGGCCTACCTGTCCATCACCAACTCCTGGAGTTCACTCAGGCTCACGTCCATCGAGTCCGTGATGCCATCCAGCCATCTCATCCTCGCTCGTCCCCTTCTCCTCCTTGCCTACTTAAAAATAAAATGTTCTATTATACAGCTTAGGTGGCTCAGTTGGTAAAGAAACCTGCAATGCAGGAGATGCAAGTTCGCTGCCCTGGGTTGGGAAGATCCTCTGGAGAAGAAAATGGCAACCCACGCCAGCATCCTTGCCTGGGAGACCCCACGGACAAAGGAACCTGGAGGGCTGTCCATGGGGTCACAAAAGAGCTGGACATGACTTAGCCCACTCCAGTACTCTTGCCTGGAAAATCCCATGGACGGAGGAGCCTAGTAGGCTGCAGTCCATGGGGTCGCGAAGAGTCGGACGTGACTGAGCGACTTCACTTTGACTTTTCACTTTCATGCATTGGAAAAGGAAATGGCAACCCACTCCAGTGTTCTTGCCTGGAGAATCCCAAGGATGGGGGAGCCTGATGGGCTGCCGTCTGTGGCGTCGCACAGTCGGCACAACTGAAGCGACTTAGCAGCAGCAGCAGCAGCGGCAGCAGCAGCAGCAGCAGCAGCAACTAAACCACCACAGATATTGACACAGGTTGACAATCCCTTATCTGAAACTCCTAAGACAAGATATTTCATATACAGTATCTTACATCCACACCTCAAGGGGAATCTGAGTCAGATAAAGACAGGCCAGGCTTTGCAGGCAGATGACCTCAGGATAGGTCAGGACTGGGGAGTTTTGAAAACGGAATTGTGGACCCATGTTATTGATAATAATAAAAACCTTCTATTTTAACCCATTTGTTTCATTACTTCATTTATAATATTTCCTAAATTTCTACATCCTAATTCATAACTAACATTCCTGATACATTTTCAACTAATACTTATGGAATTTCCTTTACATATCAGGCATATTCCACACACTGAGAGACCAGCAATAGACAAAGTCCCTGCCTTCAGGGAGCTGACAATGATTCCCTTTGAGCAACAGGAAGATTCATAAATGAGCTATAAAGTGATGAAAGAATTCGGTTTCATTCCTAAATCTAGTTATGACTCCCAAAGAAGCTGAAGACCACATCCTACATCTATTTCAAGATACTAATACCAAATGTATGAAGTTTATGATCAGGTTGGCTATACAGATCTTTTATAGTTCTGGCAAATATTTGGAATACACAGTACATTTGTAATCACCCTCCTTTCTCTTTCTCAAACTCCTTGCTGCTGCTGCTGCTAAGTCGCTTCAGTCGTGTCCGACTCTGTCTGACGGCACCCCACCAGGCTCCTCCGTCCCTGGGGTACTTACTTGTACCTTAATATTTTTTTGTGTTCAAATTATAGCTCTTATTTTCAAAACACAGATGTGGTTCTTATTTGATGATCCGGTCTTATTTTATTAACTTACAATCTTTATTATTCCCCTTAAATATCTTCCTTAGATTGTTTTGTCTGTGTTTAGTTTTGGCTTCCTCATCCATATTCCTGAGTTGAATTTATTTTCCACCTTTTTGTTTTCACATAAAGACATTTAAGACTATCAATTTTCTTCTAAGAACTGTTGCATCAACACCTCACGAGTTTTTATATTGACTTTTATTTTAGCTCAGTTCTAAATCTTTTAAATTTCCACTGCATTTTTCTCTTTAACCACAGATGTTTATTAATAAATTTTTCAAGTCCCTAGCATATGTACCATTGTCAGATAGTGACTCATCCAATATGGATTGTGTAAAATTTGATCAGATTTTATAAACTAGCATAAGGTCAATTTTTGTAAATATTACATATACTTGAAAAAAATTTATACTGTCAGGTATAGGACTTTATATTTACCTATTAGATTTTCTGCATCAAGGCCACCCAGCATGGTAGCCACTAAGGTGGGGCTACTGAGCACTTGAGATGTGACAAGTGATGCACTCTAAGTATGAAACACAAACTAGATTTCTAAGACTTACTTTGAAAAGAATGTGAAACAGCTCATGAATTTTGTCTCTCTTGAAATAGCATTTGGGGTACTCTGGGTTACATAAAACATATTATTAAGTTTCTCTATTTCCATACTTTTAAATGTACTACTAGAAAACATTCTCATATCTCTCCCATTCCTGAGCTGGTTAGCCTGGGCAGATTTTCCATGGCAAAGGCAGAGGTACAGAGTGGAAGCAGAACTGCACCAGTGTTCCACAAGCACTCTATACAAGTTACATCTATGGATGTAACAAACCATGGATAAAAAGCAAGTCACACAGCCCAAGTCAGGATCCAGAACCCAGAAAATGAACTCAGCCTCTTCAGTGAGAGGAAGTGCAAAATCACATGGCAAAAGTGCATGAACTCAGAGAGGGGTAAAGAACTGAGATCATGAATGCAACCAACCTACCACACTTAAATTTGTGATTTTCTTTTTTTACCTTTACCTTTTTTCACCTTCACCTTTCCTTTCCATGGGCTTCCCTAGTGGCTCAGATGGTAAATAATCTGCCAGCAATACAGGAGAGCCAGGTTTGATCCCTGCGTTGGGAAGATCCCCTGGAGAAGGGAATGGCTACCCATTCCAGTATTCTGGCCTGAGAAATTCCATGGATAGAGGACCCTGGAGGGCTACAGTCCATGGGGTTGCAAATTGCAAACAGTCAGACACGACTGAGTGACTAACACTTTTTCTTCTCCATCCCGTAAAGAAGTGATCTGTTTCCTATGAATAATTATATTTGACAAATTTTATGTAATCTCTTTTCATCATACTATACCTTCTTCTGATCATTATTATTATTTCTTTGCTGAAGTACATCTTCCATGGATGATAAATTCTCTTGGTCTTTGTAAGCCTGAACATTTCTATTTTGCCTTCACTGAAGGCTAGTTTAGCTAGGAATAACATTTAGACTGACTTATTTTCCCTCAGTACCTGACTTCTCTGTGTCTTTTAGATTGTTGCAGATTAATTCTATTGCCAAAATTTTATTTCTTCATAGGTAATGTGTCTTTTCTCTCAGTTAATTTTTAGACGTTTTGAATACCATCATAATGTTATCTGAATACAGATTCACTTTCCTTTGCCCTCACTGGACGTAGGGCAAATTGATAATTCAAGAATTAATAGACTGAATTGTGGAAAACTGTCAGCTTTTATCTATGCATAGCTTTCCTACTAATCCCTCTATCTTCTTCTGGAGCTACCTTATTGAAACTTTGCCTTCACTTCCATCTCTCTTCAATGTTCCTTCATTCATACATATATTTTAATGTTTGGTGTTCTTGTATGTATGAGACAATTTCTCACACTGTCATCTAAATACAAATTTCCTCTTCAGTTGTGCTCAGTCTACAGTTTATGCCAATTGAGCTTGTTTCAGTGATATTAATTTTTACTTGCAAGATTTCTCAGTGGTTTTTATGTATGTTTCATTTCTTCATGTTTTTGTTTTATAATTTCATATCCATTCAAGGATATGACTGGATAAATTTCCTTGAGCTGCTTAAGCATTCACATTTTAAAATGTCAGACCATTCTATATCTAATTTTATATAGTGGGAATACATGTTCTTCCAAGTGAGTCTGACATATCTTGAAATTTTAGTTCATGGGTTTATTTAAAGAAGGCTTTACTTGTACTTTTTTTCTCTCTTCCCTACCCTTCTTCCTTCTTTCTGTCCTCCTGGACCCTTGCAGAAAATTCAAAACCAAATCTCTAAAAATTTCTTTCCCTACAATAATTATTTTAGGAATATTTTAGATCTAATTACCAAGTTTCAGAATACCTTGGTTCTGCTCCATATTAAGATGCTAAATTGTATTATCTAGCATCATTATACTTAGCTGCCTGATTAAAAATAAAAACCTCCTTTTGGATGTGTGAACAGTTGGGAAGAGTCACATTTGAGCTTCTTTGATGTTAAATAGTAAACTTGGCTCCAGTGTCCAAACTTGTTATTACTTTTAGATTTTATTACTTCACAGGAGCCAATATCTTAAGTACCACTACCTGCTTCTAGTCTCAAAACCCAGGTGATCTGTGGTTTCAGTCTCACTCACCAATTCACATTTTTTATTCTGTTTTTGTTCCACAGAGATACTTGGTTCTTTGAGAGTGACTATATCTGCTTTGGTTCATTTTTTTTTGTCCTATCTTACAGTAGCAGTATTAGTTATTAGTATGCATTTGGAGATAATACATCAAAACATGAACCATCCCTACTTGATTGGAAGTCTACATGGAATGTTCAAATACATACACACACCAAAAAAAACTCAAAAAAATCCATACACGTTCTTTCCGACTTTGAGTGACTGATCTTAATCATTTTCCATTTCCAAATAAATTTTAAAATCAAATGATCTATTTAGTGATATTAATGACATAAACTGTTACCTCCCAGAAGACTATTGTAAATTATGGTCCAAAGTCCTTTAATCATGGGAACATTGAGGTGTATTTTATTTCAAAGAGCCAAAGAGTTAAGTGCCACTGATTTGCAACTTGGAATTCAATTTCTTCTTATGAAAATCCAGTTATAACTTATTAAAACTCAAAATGCTTTGGGGGTGGGAGGGCTGAAGGAGGATGAATGACTTTTGGAATAGCCTGAGAATCGTGAATAAAGAAAAACATTGCTGTGTTTATTTAGAGAGTATTACCCCTTGGAGCCAGCATTTGCACTAATGCATTTTATATTAGCGTGCCACATCAGGAAATCCTGAATTCTGGTGCCAAGGGGGTAATTAATATCAGTTCATGTTTTCAAAATGGTTGTGTTTATGTGGGAATGAGGACTGAGCACTAACATGTTGAGTTTGAAGTATGAAAGCTTGCTGTGAAGCAAGATCCTGGGAAAGAATGGAATACTGAAACTAATGAACAGGAATAGGATTTCTATGGACAGACTAATATTAGTACTGAAAAGAAAGCCAATGCCACACTTCCTTGTTATTAATTTACTAAGCTAAGCATTAATAGAAATAATCCCCTGGTATAGTCACATCGATAGAAGATAAAATCCTTGATAGCTATAAACAGTATTTTGGTCCATGATGTCGAGTCTTAAAAGTTCAAAAAACTTGATGTGTATGAAAAACTATGAAAAATAATCAATATTCCAAGATATCCTTCCATAGCTAATATAGTTATACTTCCTACAGATATTAAATTCTTTATATTTGACCTGAAGCTGAATGATAAAAGATACTACAGGTGTAAAATTAGAATGCTTTTAGTACATCTTACCACCCTCCCCCCTCCAAAGGAAAGTTGGCAGGTAAACTAGAATCAATGCATACACTTCAGATAGTGAGAGTCAGAAAACTAAGGAAAAAGCAAGAAAACATTAGAGAAAAACGTCCAAAGATCAAGTTAGGGCAGAAGAACCCATAATAAAATTAAAAACATCAGAGATTTTATGAAGTCCTATCTAAACCATAATCCTCAAAGTAAGTATTAGAAAACATGCTATTTATAAAATTTATAAAGATGCCAAATGATAATAAATAGTAAGTATATTTTTTACCAGTACTTTAACTAAATCTATTGTTACTAAATACAGTATTTAGCTAATTCAAGTGGTGGAAAGCTGAGCATGATCTTACAGGAAATATAATGGGTTTTGTCCTGTTTCACTAGTTAAGAATATGAACTAACTATACACTGCACACACAATAAAAACTTGTCACTTCTAAAAACTATGACTCCACACAGACTATGTCACAGGGTAGTATGAACTGGCCCTCCCGTACCTGACCCTACATGAGAGTATGGGGTTTGCTGATACAACAAAGAGCCTCATGAGACAGAAGTGTTACTTCTCTCATGTCACCATCCAGGCAGACAGGCAGTGGGGGGATCCAGGAGGCCATTCAGGAGACTCTTCATTTAATTTAGTTGCACTGTCATTCTCTACGTAATTTTCTAATCTGTTAAGTTTGGATCTCCCCACTAAAATGTGATATGTAAGCCCTTGGGAAATGGAAGAGAGAAAATGGAGCATACTTTAAAAAAGGTTATCTAGAAGTTAGTTACACACATCACTCCAGCCCCTCTTCCACAGGAAGCAGTAAAATGTAGTCACCAGGTAGGTGGCCATGTGTCACCCAAAACTTGGGGGTTATTTTTAAAAGAAGAGAGGAGACTGTTGATTATCACCAGTATTTCCTAAGAAGAGACCAAAAAATGATGAAAAATCTCATAATATTCAGGATTTTCCATTCACCTATTTTAACATTAAATAATTATTTATAATGTACCTCTCACAAAAAACCTCTCCGTATATTACCATAGTTACAAATTATAGCCTAAACATAAATGCACTGCTAATACATCTAAGTTCTTAAACTACAGATCCCTATCAGGAAAAAAATTTTTTTAATATATACATACATTTATCCATATATATACAAACATATAATACACACAAATATATGAATGTGTATGTATACTATATATTTCAATAATTCTCTCACTATTAAGATGTCACTATTTATACCATTGCAGTTAACTCTTAGCCAATAGTAAAACTCTTGTGAGAGGGAAAAAATTAATAACTTTATGCCAACTAAATGAAGTCATATTTAAATAAATCTAACTAGTCTTTGAAATGGCATAAATCAAGCATGCCTTAGCTATAATTAATTTTTTAGATAACCAAAATAAGGTGACTTCTCAAATAAGTTGGTTTATTCAGTAAATGATATTGAAACAACTGGCTATCATATAGGAAAAAAACTAAGCTCTAAATCATATCATGTACAATAAGTTTTAGAAAAAGTAAAATAAGTATGGGGAATATTCTCATAAATTTGGAAGTTAGGGAGCTGCTAAGAAGCTATGAAATTGAATATGTTAAGTCTTAAAACTTTAATACAGTAAAAGATATCAATACTATACTTACAGTTTAAATAATAGAGACTAAAGAGATGGGCAATATAGAAAGAGAACTAACATTTGCATTTAGAGAACCATATATAATTTTGTAATTTGTGTATATGTATTTATACAATTTCCTGTCTCTCTTATATGCCCAAAGGAAAATGTACAAAGAACATTAAAAGCCATTTCACAGCAAAAAATAATAAACTCCCTTTCAGTATTTCAGATGCTCAAACTTACAAATAAATCAAATGTAATTCAAATTAAATTCTAAGATAGCATTTTTTAAAAGTCTATTAGAATTGCAAAAATTAACAAGGCTAGTAATCTCATGTTAGCAAGGATATATCCTTTAGGAAGATAATGTACATGGCCTTAAACCTAACATACTAAAATTTACAGTTTAGAAATATTCCAACAATCATATAAAAACAAAAGCAAAAAAACCTTGTCAGATAAGTTTATGAAAGCTTTGCTTTTGCAATTGTAAAAAACAAACAAAACATCCAAGATATTTTTTACCTAAATTAAAAAAAAAGGCTATAAAACAGTGTGGTTAGTTCAATTCAAATTTTGTTTAAAAAGAGAAAATATCTCAGCTTATGTGTATAAAATAAAGTTGGAAGAAATGTATCAAACCTTCTTAACAAGTGTTACATTTGAGAGATGAAATTAGGAAGATTGTACACTTAATATACTTTTGCTAATACCTTAATGATTTAATATAAATGACTTTTTAAAATGAAAAGGCAGCAATTTAGCCATACATATTCTGAGCTGATTTTTCATTCATTGTTAACACTGAAAAAAAATACAACATTTCCAGAGCAGGAAGAATCCTGGTACCAAGGTGTTACTTTAAAAAGTATTTATCTTTTAGAGATATTTATTGCAAGAATGAAAGGACTTAAGTGTTTGCTTCAATTTGTGGGTGGGTGTAAAGACAACACAAGCCACGAATTGCTAAGTGCCTCATTTAGATTTCTGGTACACGAAGATCCTCATACCCTTCTCCACACACACAGAAAACGCCATTAAAAAATTAAAAACAAAACCAAAACCAAGTTGCCATCAAAGCTGTACAGAATACTAACATGTTTTCAAATGCCTCAACTAGCACAGTTAAATATTTTTAAACGTTGATCAATAACTGCCCTGCTCTTCTTAGTAATGTTTTGCTTCTGGAATTTCATGGGATGGGATGGTATTTCTTCATAATAATCCATTTTGCTAAAACGAAATTTCCAGTTTTAGAATATATGGTCTATATAGTGATGTCAAACTTGGTAGAAAGCTACTGGTAAAGTTACTGAGCTTACTAGGTATCAAAGGAGTAAGGTAATTTTTGTCACCACCAATTAAAAACTTCTACGAAACAGGACTGTTATAAAACAATTAAACCTTGCAAATGTGGTAGTCTCCAGGAAGAAAGTCCTGGAGGAAATTCTGCTTATTAAAATTGCAATTTTAGTTTCCATTAAAAGGAGAATAAGACAACAGAAGATGGGCTGGCAAGACAAATTATTTCTTAATGTCAGCTGAGCTTATTTCAAATGAGATAACATATCTACACCAGGTTGGGTTCAGCACAATTTCGTCTCCTCAACTCATTTATCTAATTCAGTCATCTTGATTATAGCCTCATGGACTTCATTTTCAGAGAAAGAATTCCATAACAAACAGCCCACACAACATGCTGATTACTGAACAGTTAATTCTAATTAACTTGGGCATGACAAGAGAATTTCGATAGTCCTAGAATACAAATATAGTCTGCTTATACTAGACTAACTTATATAAAAAACCCACAGCAGAGTCTCCAGACAGAACAAGAGAGTCAAAGAGATCTAATTTAAAAAAACAAACGAGAAAATTAAAATCACAAATAATTTATTCTTCTGTTAGAGTTGATACAGTTTTAAATAGCAACAAAGTACACAGTGGTGGAAAATTGGCACAGAACCTAAAAGCATTTCAGTCACAATAAGGCTGTCCATGCTTTATCTGTTCAAACTTGATGTCCATTTTCTACTGACCATGTTGGAAAAAGCCTTATTCAGACCTTAAAACACGCGCACACTCTCTTTCATACACACAGAAACACATTAAAATTTCTCCTTTTGGTTACAGTATGTTGAGAACCATACATTTTGCTTTTTCAAATTTATGGGACCCCTTCTGTTTTGTTTCCAGTTTTAAGTGGGAAAAAACAATCCAATTATAAAGAATATACCTTATTCCCTGGGCACAGGCAACTGTGATGAAAATAGCGACTTACCTTTGGGCTAGATATTTTCAGATTACGCTTAAATAATTGTGGTTATAAACTTCTCAATGCATGATTTCCTGCCCAATGCAAAATCCCTGAACTCAGCTCAATCAGGCACAGGACAGTCTCAAGTATGATTAAATAGACCATGCTAATAAAACAGAGTGATCTGAAATGCAACCTCTATGCTTTTAATATAGATCAGAATAAACCTCATCAGCAAGCATTTTCCTAAACATCTCTGTGTTCTATTAACCAACATAAAAAAGGGGAAAACGTAAAAGTATTCCTTTATAAATGGCATTATTTCCAGTCAAGAAAAGTTGAAAGGAAGGTTTATAAAGTCTCCTGAACTATTCTTATTATAGAAACCAACTATCCTTCTCATGTTAAAAAATAAAATGCATCATTGCTGACTCTTCTTTGATATCATTTATAAAATGTTCTGATATTACTTACTAGTGATTAGTCAAACAAGGTAAAACCAAAACTTTCAGGTTCAGTTATTGCTGTTTTAGGAGAGGACTTACATGAAACTGTTAACCAAGATTCTTCAGATCCCACATGAAGTAATTCTTATTGCCTCACATTTTAAAACAGAATTATAAATGATCTTTTATAAAAAAGGTTTTTGTCCACAAAACTGGAAAGCTTCTTTAAAAAACGCCTTTTTACTCAAAACTGTACCACAGTGCCCCTGATTAGCTAAGAGAGAAAAGGGGTCTGAATGTCCTCTGAAGAACCTAGTAGGGGACACATGGGAGCGCTGTCTTCCCCCACACTTCAGCTTCACAGAACACCATGTTCAGACCAGCGCGATCAAGCATCCAGCGTGCTCCCATCCCCACTGACACAGGAGTTCTGACTCTGCCCAGCGCGTAGTGTACCGCCTTGCATATTCACCACATGAAATAAACATAATATACAAAATATTGCTGCTGTAAAAAGTGTACATTTCCCTCTTCCCCTTACAAAAGAATCTATGGAAAAGTATTAAATTCCCTTAACCTTCATACAAAGCTGTTCACACCTCTCAGTCTGTAACAGTCCGTTTGAAACGCAGTTCCGAAATCATTGCAAATTGGATATGTCATTGTATTTTCTGTCCAATGTTGCCATCTAGAGTAGACATGTGAAATCAAGAGTATTTTTGAGCTACTAAAGCCTTTTTATATAACTAAGCCACCCAGGCTGCTTACGGATGAAACAGCTGCTTATCCACAAGGTTTTTCCAAAAACTAGATGGAATGGAAGGGTCTCTTCACAGGAAGGTGTCCACAGTGCTGAGGCGACAATATGACTGCTAGTAGACTCTGGCTACTGGAATGGAAGTACTCTTCACTGCTGGTAGTTTCCATACTGCCCCTAAAAGATAAATTTTAAAATGTAATTAGATGATCATTTGACCATAATAGTTTGCACAGAAAATCACAAGTCAGTCTTTACACTGTCATGCGGCTAAAGCAGCTACTTTCAAAACATACAGAAATTCTTCTATATTTAGGTATACAGTATCTCTGATTTTTTTCTGCATCACATTCAGCTGCAAATGGATTTCCAAGTCTTTGAGCCTAGGACAGCACATAATGAGAATTTAAGTTTCTGGTAAATTTTGATGAACTGATCAGGAATGAGTGAGAAGTTCTGGCTCTAAACTCTGGCATGGTGTATATCGGTGTATAAATTATGTGCTAATATACCAAGTCTGCAACTCTTTGGATCATTATAATAACTTATGTTATTAACTTATTAACACCAAGTTAGGATAAGTAGCAAGGATGAAGAGATACCTGGGAGATAAGGGTAAAAGAATCTTAGAGCCTGTCTATAGAATTTGGGCCTTTCCCTGAGGCCAGTGAGGTATCAGCAGACATATTCAAGTAGGCAGCTGGTACATAAAATCAAAGAAAGACTGTTTTGCTTTTGTTGCTTTTGATAAGGTAGGTTTGAAGGGCCTGTAGGCTGACAGCAAGGGAAAGAAAATAAAGTATAGACATAAAAGAGGTAATGAATGAAACAGCAACATTCTACAAGGGAGGTAAACAATGTCCAGTATACAACTGTTAAAGCAGGTTTTTAGAAAAGAGAAGGAAAATCTTTTTCTCCAATAAAGAAAGGTAGAAGAAAAGAGAGACCAGAAAAGAATTTACTTTAATAAAATATCTTAAATGTGTTTTAAAAAGATGCTCATAAAAGCACTTATTTTTCCAAAAACAGTATTCACTGGAAGCACATAATCAGCTGTTTCCTCTGGCTAAATATCCCCCTCTAAGTCACATTAATTATTTTATATCAAGAAAGTATTCTAGAGTTGAAATCCTCCTATACCGTAAGAAGTAGTACCCTAATAGATATACTTGAAAGTCTGCTGAATACCACTTTATCTAAGCAGATATATAGATAGAATAGATATATAGAGAGAATATAATTCTATAAATAGAATTACGGTTTTAAAAATATTGATGTATTTTACACGATTATATTCAGAAAGATTTAAAGTCAGAGCTCATCTTAAAATGTGTAGGGCTTCCCAGGTGGTCCAGTGGTTAAGAATCCAACTGCCAATGCAGGGGACACGGGTTTGATCCCTGCTCTGGGAAGATCCCACATGCCAGGGAGCTACTAAGCCCATGTGCCACAACTACTGAGCCCACGCTCTGCAACAAGAGAAGCCCCTGCAATGAGAAGCCCACGCACCACAAAGAGTAGCCCCACTTGCCCACAACTAGAGAAAGCCCCGCACAGCAATGAAGACTCAGCACAGCCAAAAACTACACAGGCCATTAAACAAAAAAGATTATAAAAAGAAATATTTATAGGTAGGATCTGCTTTAAAATACTCAATAAAATAGGATGGGAAGTATATAAAACAACATTGGTAAAATGTTGATAATTGTTGAAGTTGGTTTGTGGGTACACAGGGATTCGTGGGGTTCTTCTCTGCTGTCTTTATTTAAAAATTCCTATGTGCTGTGCTTAGTCATTCAGTTGTGCTCAACTCTTTGCAACCCCATGTGTCCATGGTGATTCTCCAGGCAAGAATACTGGAGTGGGTTGGCAGGCCCTCCTCCAGGGGATCTTCCCAACTCAGGGATCAAACCCAGGTCTTCTGCACTGCAGGTGGATTCTTTACTGTCTGAGCCACCAGGGAAGCACAAAAACTCCTACAGTACAAAGTTTAAAATAAGAAATGCTTAGCATACAGGAACTTGCTATTCAACTATGCTACTGCTAAGCTGCTTCAGTCATGTCCGACTCTGTGCGACCCCATAGACGGCAGCCCACCAGGCCCCCCCGTCCCTGGGATTCTCCAGGCAAGAACACTGGAGTGGGTTGCCATTTCCTTCTCCAATGCATCAAAGTGAAAAGTGAAAGTGAAGTCGCTCAGTTGTGTCCGACTCCTAGCGACCCCATGGACTGCAGTCTACCAGGCTCCTCTGTCCATGGGATTTTCCAGGCAAGAGTACTGGTTATCTAAATACTAAGTTTAAGTCCCAACTCTATTGTTAATTTTTTGAGATGCAGATTCTTCACCTATAAGGTGGGGGCCATAACATATTCATCTCTGGATCTCAAGTTTTTGTTTAAGATTACATGTTTAAGGTTTGCTAGGACACTCAAATAAGAGAGGACATGAGAAAGTGCTTTCAAAAATTACAAAAAAATTAGAAATAAGCAAGTCTTAATGCTGGAAGGAAACAGTCTCCTAGTGAATGTGTATAATGAGATAGTAATGATGAAAGCAAGTGGCACATATTATGAATGATGTGAATGCAGAAGAGAGGTAAAAACTGATGTGCTATATAAACAGAACTTATAATCTATCTACTATAGTATGAATTAATGATAGGGACTAGGTCTTATCCATTCTTAGTCCCCAAGTATTGATTAGTGCCTGACACATAAGACTTCTTCAATAACGTATGCCAAATATGATATTCAAGCAATTACAAACATTTACTGAGCAAATATTCTTTGCTCATCACTGTAAGAAATCTGAAAAATGGAGAAAATAAGATTTACAAATAAAGTGTAGTTACAAAACAAGTTCTGTAAGCGTTCAGAACCCTAAGGTCAAGGTTAGGTAACCCTAAGGGAAAGGTTAACACAACTAAAATAATTTTAAAAATATTTCACTGAGAATGTGTGCCTTAAGAAGATAGTAAAATGTGAATAGCAGAGAAAAGAAAAAAGGGGCAATTCAAATAGCAGACACAGCTAAAGCAAAGCAGAAAAGAATGTACAATAATAAGGAGTAGAAGCTATTGATGATTTGGTAACACACAGCTTAAAGTAATAGATGTAAGAAGTCTGACTAATATCAGTATTAGCTAACTGTTAATATATCTCAACAACATCTTATGTCTTACCTTATGTCAAACACCATAATAAGTGCTTTGTGTTCATCTGTTACCTATGTAGTATACGTTATCTCCATTTTATAGATGAAGAAACTGAAGCCCTGAAAATTTAAGTAACTTGATCTAGACTTAATCACTTCACTAGGATAACAAGTGCCCCCAAATACTGTATATTTGCAACCATTAGCAAATTCTAGGGTTAAAAGTAAGGGTTTTGGAGCCAGAAATCTATTTCTAGTTTTAACTCTCCTGCTTAACAGCTTCTTATCCTTGAGGCCAGTTACCTACCTTCCCTTTCTTGATTTTCTCATCTGACAAGTGAGGATAATTATAATTTCTGCTTCAGAAAGTTATTCAAGAAGAAGAGCATGAAGATGCTCTGCACACAGCTGGTGTGGCTGGAGGCAGCCTGGTACAGGGAAGTGTCTAGTCACTGGGTCTCTAGTTACTCAGGACTTACCACCCAGCTCGACCACTTCTCACCTGGGTTATCTTGGGTCAATCACTTCTACTCTCTAAGCCTCAGCATAGCATCTCTCTCTTTGCTTCTTCAATTTTTCTTTTCCTTTTTTAAATTACAAAATTCCTCTGACTAGAGAAAAGAATGAATGGGAAAGGATGCAAGAAGATAGCACGGGAGAATCCTTCATCTTGTGATGAAGTTAGGACATATTAATGGTCTAAACAAAGATAAGGCACTTTTAGAAGTGAATGGATACAAGAATGTTGAAGGAGACCAGGCTAACAAGATTTTGTCATTTACTAGACGGAGAGAGGGAGATGGAGAAAGACATAAGTACCAAATGTGGCACATGGCTTTCTAACTTGGCAATAGTACCTCTCTCTGACAGACAACACAGAAAGGAGGAATGCGTGGCACAGAGATTATGAGTGCTTTGGTTATATCAAACTGATATGCTATTTCTAACTGCAGATGACCACTGGGCACCTGATGTTCAGAAGAGAAAGTCAGACTAGAAATAGAGATTTGACAGTCAACAGCACGATAAATAGAAACCCTGTGAGTAAATGAGATTGTCTAGAGAGTGTATGGTATGAGAGTCCCTAGACTGAACAATAGCTGAGTAATATCAACCATCTTTAAATCTGTTTTTTTCATTCACCTAATCCTATAAAGGTCTTAAATTTACTATCAAAATACTTTTTAGGGGTTTCTTAATTCTTATGATCACCATTCAGATTTAGGAACTGATGGCCTTATATGTTCACTCACCATATTTACTGACTACTCAATATGTTCCCTGGAAGAAAATCTATGACAAACCTAGACAGCATATTAAAAAGCAGAGACACTACTTTGCCAACAAAGGTCCATACAGTCAAAACTGTGGCTTTTCCAGTAGTCATGTATGAATGTGAGAGTTGGACCATAAAGAAAGCTGAGCACCAAAGAACTAATGCTTCTGAATTCTGGTACTGGAGAAGACTCTTGAGAATCCCTTGGACTGCAAACAGATCAAACCAGTCAATCCTAAAGGAAATTAATCCTCAATATTCACTGGAGGGACTGATGCTGTAGCTGAAGCTCTAATACCCTGGCCACCTGATAAGAAGAGCCGACTCATTGGAAAAGACCCCAGTGCTGGGAAAGATTGAGGGCAGGAGGAGAAGGGGATGAAAAGAGGACAAGATGGCTGGATGGGCTGGATGGCATCACAAACTCAATGGACATGAGTTTGAGCAAGCTCCAGGAGACAGTGAAGGACAGGGAAGCCTGGCGTGCTGCAGTCCATGTGGTCACAAAGAGTTGGACACACCTGGGCAACTGAACAATAACAGCAGCAATGTGTTCCACTAGGTGGTGGAGACTCAACAGTGATAAAAATAGACATGGTGAAGTCTTTAAAGAACTGACAGTCTAGGGGAAGAGAGTATGATAATAAACAATAATTACATAATGTGTCACATGGAGATAAATGCTATGCTAGAAATAAAAGCATCTAACATAGTATTTAATGAAACTTTCCTGCTAAGATCTAATTAAACTTTCCTGCTAAGATCAGGAACAAAGCAGAGATGTCCCCTCACACCACTCTTTCTCAACACTGTACTGAAATTCCTAGCTTATGCAATTAGAAAAAGAAATAAAGATACACTAATTGAAAAAGAAGAAATACAACTGTGTTTGTTTGCAGATGACATGACTGACTCGGGAGAAAATCTCAAAGAATCAACAATAAAAAAACCTCCTGAAACTAATAAGCAAGGTTGCAGGATATAAGGTTAACACAGAAAATTCCCCTATACACTAGCAACTGAGAGAGTCAATTGCTAGGCAGGTTGATAAGAAGTTCAGGGTCCCCGAGGAGGAGAGAGGGGTCTAGAATTCTCAAGCAGAAGGAAAAGACAAATGTCTTTTTTTCCCCTCTATATTCCTTAGTCTGAGTCATAAAACATTTTTTTCTTTAAGCCTGGATCTGATGATTAGACAACAAACAGCTTGGTTTAAACTCTGTACTAAGGATTATATAACAACATACCCTGCTCGAGGACAGTTTCTCCTTCCTGAAAATCTTCTGACTAATCCTGGTATCTTAGAATGTATATTATGGGAGTGGGTCTGGTAAAATCTTTCTGCTGTTAGTTCTAATCCTATTATCTTAAAATGTAAACTGTGGGAGTGGGTCTGGTAAAATTTTTACAACTTGAGACATTCTTTTGATTTACTGTAATAACCAATTAGAAAAGTATATAACTCCCTTGCTAACATTATTAAGAGGGCCACTCTCTGTCCCACTTCTGATGTCTGTGTCAGAAGCTTTCTCTGTCCCTTTTTATACTTTAATAAAACTCTGCTATACAAAAGCTCTTGTGTCATAAAGTCTGGTCTCTGGTCCTAAAGCTAAATCTTTGGAGATCATAAATCTCACACCATTCACCCTAAGCTATCACAATGAGCAAGAGGAATTTGAAATTAAAAACAATACCATCTACATAAGAATTCTCCCCCACAAGTTAAACTCTTAGGTATAAATCTAATAAAATATACATAGAACTGTATAAGGAAAACTTAAAAAGTAATAAAAGAAATAGAAGAACTTAATAGATGGTCCATGTTCATGGATAGCAAACCCAATATTGTTGAGATATAGGAGTTCTTCCTAACTTGATCTAAAGATTCAACCCAATTCCAACCAAAATCTTAGCAAGTTATTTTTGGATACTGACAATATAATTATAAAATTTATATGGAGCGGCCGAAGACCCAGAATAACCATAGAATACTGAAGGAGACGGACAACGACTGACAACGTTCGACTTCAAGACTTACTATCAAGCTACAGCGATTAAGACAATGTGAAATTGGTGAAAGAATAGAAAAATAGGTAGAGGGAAGTGAATAGAGAGCCTAGAAACAGATCCACTGAGACACAGTTAACTGATCTCTGGCAGAGGAGCAAAGGTAATACAATAGTGCAAGGCTGGTCTCGTTCAACAAATGGTGCTAGTTAACTGCACATCCGCATTTTACAAAAAAGTGAATCTAGATAAAAATCTTAACAGCTAAGATTTTCTCAATTCAGAGAATTAACTTAAGAACTTGACCTAAATGTAAAATAAAAAACTAACAAAGCTCCTAGAAGACAACATAAGAGAAAACATAGGTGACCTTGAGTTCTGTGGTGACTTTACAGATACAATATCAAAGGCGTGATCCATGAAAGAAATAACTGACAAACTGGACTTCATTAAAATTAAAACTTTATACTCTGAGAAAGACAATGTCAAAAAAATAAGAAAAGTCAAGAAGACAAAGCAGTACTTGAAAAAGACACACCTGATAAAACTGTTATCTAGACCATACAAAGAACTCTTACAACTCAACAATAAGAAAATAAACAACTCTACTGAAAAATGGGCCAAAGACCTGAAAAGACACCTCACCAAAGAAGATGGATGGCAATGAGCACATGAAAGGATGTCTATATAATATGTCATTGGAGAAATGCAAAATAAAACAATGAGATATGCCACACACCGATTAGAATGGCCAAGATTCTGAACACTGATAACATCAAATGGTGACGAGGATGCAGAGTGACAGGAACTCCCATTCACGGCTGGTGAGAATGCAATCTGGTTAACCCACACCATTACCAAGAGAAAGACCAAGCTCCCCTGTACAGCTTACAAGAGTCCTCCTAACCTGGCCCTAGTTTCTCTCTCCACTCTTTTGCCTCTTCCTGCCCACACTTCTGCTTTACTAAGCCACATATCTTAACACTAGTCCTTCATGAGTGCACTTTCTAACAAAAATACCCGTCTGTTCTCTACAACAAGCTGGCTAACATCTTCTCAGCCTTGGGCTCCTGCACTTATACTTCCCAAGGATTATATATCTGAGTTAAGAGTTTCCTTTGACAAAAATCTTGCCTTCCCTCATACAAGTACCTTCTCACACTACATCATATCATCTACTTACTTGTCTGTATCCCACCTAGACTTAAGTTCATAAACACAGAGTCCATATTGATCTAATTTTCCTAACATATTCCCATCTTGGCATATAAATGTTGCTCAAGAACCATTTGCTTAATGAATGATATAAGTTTAGGAGATTCAGAAACATGATGAGTCAGGAAGAAAATGAAGTTGAAGAAAATGGCAAGACACCCAGAGAGATGCTCTGTACACAGTTGAAAAAATGGAGCTGGAGTTGGGTTGAGAAGGGTGGGCTAAGGATACTGAAAACGTAAGACAGAAGGAATAGAGACTGAGAAAAACACTAAGCCAAGGGCTGATAAAAGAAACTGATGGGGTAAAAGAAAGATGAGAAAACAGCAGAAAGTAGAAAAGGAATCACTGGAAATTAAGAGGAACAAAACAGTAGTCATGTAGAAGCTAAAAAAGACCACTTAAGAATGGAAATAGGAACCTGAGTCAAATGCTAGAGTGAGGTCAAGGAAGATCGAGAGAGTTGCTCCAAGAGCCATAAGGACCAGGTCTGTTTCACTCATCTAAGATACAACAGAGTCCAGCACACACGGGAAATTGATAAAAATTTGTTGAATTATGGAGTAAAGGACCACTTTTCAACAGCTGTGGATTAGAATGAGCCTAAATTATATCTGCTCAGGGATCTTGTCCTTAAATACTCACTAGTCAATACTTATTTTACAATTAAATAAAACTTCCCCTAATCCTTTGACTTAATCTTAGTACAGTCTTTTTAATATTACTTATCTGTCCACAGCCTTCTATTTTTCCCACCTAACTAAGAAGTGTCAGTACAAGAGGGCTGCCCGCTTGAGAGAGCGTTGACGACAGAGCTGCTCGTGCCTAAGCATCTAACCAGCACTCTATGTGACTTGTTCCTCAAACCAGATCATCCCCACCGGTCCTGCAACCCTAACATTAAAAAGTAATGTATTTTAGGCAGCTTAAGTGGTGAACAGATCAGATTCTCCTCACTGTAAAGACATTAAACAAACCTGAAATCAATAAAAGAAAAAAAAAAACCCTGCCAATGTAATAAATCATCTTAATAATTTAGAGCTTGTATGAGATGATTCATAAAACAATGACCGTGGCACAGGATTATTAAGCCTGAGCAATTTACTGATGAAAAGAAGGTTTAAGAGAATACAGACATCATAGGATGAGATACACTTACACTTATCTGAAGGAAGCAGAAGGAAAGATAACAGGGCAGAAAGAAAGATTATTAATATCTGACATAAAGGACATGGGTATAGGAGGCAGCAGAGGAAGGTTATGAGTATGAATTGAAAGAGAAGGGACACCGTGGCTGCTAAGGAAGTGGATGGAGTGAGTATGCTGACATGAAGCAGACAGCCAGGGAGAGCACTGAGTCAGATGGACTCCACATTTCAACAGGTCACGTCTTGAGTAGTCTTGAACAACAAACAGGAGGGAAATGAGAGAAATCAGGGGGTTTAGAATACAGAATAATCTTTGGAAGGGCTAAGGGAAGCATGCCTGCAGGGTAAAGCCTAGAGAGAGACTATAAATGAATGAAAATGAATGAAAGTTGGTGCCTGAAGAATGCCATGTTTTATATACTACAGTAACCATGGACTGCAGCCTACCAGGCTCCTCAGTCCATGGGATTTTCCAGGCAAGAGTACTGGAGTGTGTTGCCATTGATTGTGCTAGCGTTCTATGAAAAAGACTCAAGAGAAAATCCTTTTTTTGGTTAACTCATGTTATAAACAAAAGGAGGGGAAAATGAGTCGCCAACTGAAAAACACTTAAGCTAATCAAGAGTGAGCACACAACAGGGCAGCCACACAGCTGGCCAAGAAACCTACCTGGTCGTACCCATAAGGCCTCTGCTGTGGCGGCTGTGGGGGTCCAGGCTGTGCCGGTCTGTAACCCCCATATTGCTGACCTTGTCCCTGTGGGTAGTTAGGATACTGAGGACCTGGGCCACCTTGTGAAGGACCTGCAAAATAATTAACACAAATAAAACTCCAGAAGACAATATAGCAAGTTCCTAGAATTCTAGAAAGGGTTTATAATTAGATGTTACTATGTTCTCATCTTTAAACTCAAAAGAATAATTTGCTATCTTGATTCTTCTCAAATGCTTTTTGAAATAAATTCCAAAATTTATAAGTAAAAACACTGTTAGGTTCAAGAGGGAGGGGACACAGGTATACTTATGGCTGATTCATGCTGACATTTGGCAGAAACCAACACAATATTATAGAGCAATTATCCTTCAATTAAAAATAAATTATAAAAAATACTGTAAAGATACTACCATGTACCAAGATGCTTTGATTCAGTCTAACTATTAAGCTATGTGTTAGCCATTAAAATTTCATATGTCAAAATGAGTAAGAGACTCAGGAGTTGTAAAGCACATGATGTTAAGGAAACGCATCTGTATTTCTATTAGAAAGTTAACCAGTATAAGCAAGGGGTAAAAGAAAAAAGCAAGAAGTAGATTCAGATTAAAATACTGAAGAAATTTCTAATTACAGTTTGGAAATCAGTGATAGTTGCAGCTGTATAACTCAACATTTACAGTTGCAATCACTAGAAGAACCACAAAGAATGATTTTACATGTAAATTTCAGATTTACATTCACAATCACCAAAAGAAAGCTTTATGCTCTACACTGACAAACACTGACAAACAGAATCTAAAGACTTGAAAAGCCACAGATTGCATGTGAAAAAACACGATTCAAAAGTTACCCTCTGTGTACCCATCACCTTTAATACTTAACACATATAAGTGAATGATTTCAACGTCCAGAGAGAGACGAGGGACTAATTTGGCTTGCCAAACAAATATGTCTATTTTGTAAATTCTACTACTGTCTATTGTCAAGAATGCTTTATAAAGCATAAGCTGAAATGCTTTCCTGCTTAAATGTTTTCAATCACAGCCATTCAAAACCTGTCATAGAAAACACTGATTATCGAGGAATGTCAAAGAGAATAAGTTTTCAAGCTTAAATAAATTACATCAGTTGACTCTTTTGATTACTCAATTATTATGCACCTGATTATTAAAACTAAATTTTCTATTAGAATGACGTTTGACAACTAAAACCTACAGATAAGCAAAGTGGGAACATTTCCCCAACGTCAGACAGAAAAGCATTTAACCTTTCCATTGAAAATATTTCTCTTAACTCAATAAACTTACCTGACTGACCTATGTAACATTTGTTTTTATATGAACACAATAAAACCAGAATACTCTATTTATTCAATGTACAAATGTTCAATGGTCATGAAATGGAAATGCCATTTGAGAGTATTAAGAATATCCCTTCAAAAAGACAAGAAATATATGGAATATTTCTAAAGTCATATTTGGAATTAGGGAATCAGAACTGATCAATACCTAACTTCCGATACTTGCCTGAAATTTCAGTGCTTATTTGCGAAGGTACAGGAGAATTTTAGCCTGATTCTGGTTCTCAGATTTGCTATCACAGGTGGAAAGAGGTGCCCATAATAACAGCAGAGTTTAAATCAATGAATAAAAATAGTAATTCATTGTTGTTGTTTAGTCACTAAGTTAGGTCTGACTCTTTGTGACCCCATAAACTGCAGCATGCCAGGTTCCTCTGTCCTCTACTATCTCCCAGAGTTTGCTCAAATTCATGTCCATTGAGTCAGTGATGGTATCTAACAATCTAATCTTCTGTTGCCCCCTTCTCCTTTTGCCTTCAATCTTTCCCAGCATCAGAGTCTTGTCTAATGAGTCAGCTCTTAGCATCACGTGGCCAAAGTATTGGAGATTCCGCATCAGTCCTTCCAATGAATATTCAGGGTTGATTCTTTAGGATTGCCTGGTTTGATCTTGCAGTCCAAGGGACTCTCAAGAGTCATCTCCAGCACCACAGTTCGAAAGCATCGATTTTTTGGTGTTCAGCCTTCTTTATGGTCCAACTCTCACATCTGCACACAACTACTGGAAAAATGATATTTTCAACTATATGGACCTTTGTCGGCAAAGTGATATCTCTGCTTTTTTAATACACTGTCCAGGTTTGTCATAGCTCTCCTTCTAAGGAGCAAGTATATTTTAATTTCATGGTTGCAGTCACCATTCACAGGGATTTTGGAGCCCAAGAAAATAAAATCCGTCACTGCTTCTACTTTTCCCCTTCTATTTGCCATGAATTGATGGGACCAGATGCCATGATCTTAGTTTTTTTTAATGTTGTTTCAAGTCAACTTTCCATTCTCCTCTTTCATCCTCATTAAGAAGCTTTCTAGTTCTTCACTTTCTGCCATTAGAGTGGTATCACCAGCGTATCTGAGGTCGATATTTCTCCTGGCAATCTTGATTCCAGCTTGTGATTCATCTGGTCCTACATTTTGCATATAAGTTAAATAACCAGAGTGATAATATACAGCCTTGATGTACTCCTTTCCCAATTTTGAACAGGTCATTCTATGTCCAGTTCTAACTGTTACTTCTTGACCTACATATACAGGTTTCTCAGGAGACAGCTAAGGTGATCTGGCATTCTCATCTCTTTTAACAATTTTCCACAGTGTGTTATGATCCACAAAAGGCTTCAGCATAGTCAATGAAGCAGAAGTAGATGATTTTCTGGAATTCTCTTGCTTTCTCCATGATCGAACAAAGGGTGACAATTTGATCTCTGCTTCCTCTGCCTCTTTGAAAACCATCTTATGCATCTTGAAGTTCTCAGTTCACATACTGCTGAAGCTTAGCTTGAAGGATTTTGCACATATCCTTGCTAGAATGTGAAATGAGCACAATTATATGACAGTTTGAACATTCTTTGGCACTGGAATGAAAATTGACCTTTTCTAGTCCTGTGGCTACTGCTGAGTTTTTCAAAGTTGCTGACATACTGAGTGCAGCATTTTAACAGCATCATCTTTTAAGATTTTAAATAGCTCAGCTGGAATTTCATCACCTCCACTAGCTTTGTTCATAGTAATGCTTTATAAGGCTCACTTGACTTCACACTCCAGGATGGCTCTAGGTGAGTGACACCATCGTAGTTATCTGGGTAACTAAGACCTTTTTGTTTAATTCTTCTGTGTGTTCTTGCTTCCTCTCCTTAGTCTCTTCTGCTTCTGTTAGGTCCTTACCACTTCTGTCCTCTATCGTGTGCATCCCTGCATAAATGTCCCCTGTTAGCTCCAATTTTCTTGAAGAGAACTCTAGTCTTTCCCCTTCAATTATTTTCCTTTATCTCTCTGCTTGTTCATTTAAGAAGGGCTTCTAATCTCTCTTTGCTGTTCTCTGGAACTCTGCATTCAGTTGAGTATATGTTTCCCTTTCTGCCTTGCCTTTCACTTCTCTTCCTTCCTCAGCTATTTGTAAAGCCTCTTCAGATAACTACTTTGCCTTCTTGCATTTCTTTTTCTTGGGGATGGTTTTGGTCACTGCTTCTTGTACAACATTACAAACCTCCGTCCATAGTTCTTCAGATACTCTGTCTACCAGATCTAATCCCTTGAATTTATTTGTCACCTCCACTGTATAATCATATGGGATTTGATTGAGGTCATACCTGAATGGCCTGGTGGTTTCCCCTACTTTCTTCAATTTAAGCCTGAATTTTGCAATAGGAAGCTAGCTCATGATCTGAGCCACAGTCATCTAGACATATTGATGTAAAAAAAGAGACCCTGTTAGCAAAAGATGATATCTAATTAAGCAGCTATATCTCCTATCATAGGAACCATATTTTCCTATATCTCAAGTAGTCACAGATAATTAAGACTGATATTTAAGACTGAGATATCAGGTCTGTATCATTCCCCACTACCTATCTAATAGATAGCCAACTAGTAAATACTACAGTGAGAATATAGTAAGAAAAGATGGCTATACTTCCTCCAAACTCTGTAAGATACATACCTGTAATAAACATACCCCTATGGAAGTGTACACAGCTATTTTAATAGGGCATGACAAAAACATTTTCTCTAGGCATTCCATATGGACCTCATTTGTACACTAAAACATTAATGTTACTTTTCATGGTAACAATCATTAGTTTTGGAAATGAATTTGCCAAGCAGATTATGTAGATACTGTTAGTAATCACCCAGCTCATCAGTTTTCTAAGCACACGCACAGCTACTGGCTGGTCATGAATGTCAAACAGGTTTAGGACTTCATTAATTAATGAATTCATTTCAAATGACTTTCAATACCTTACCTGTGGTCAGTGAGCCATCTCCAGTTTATGCTTTTTCTTAAACAGACTACTAGTTTTAAGAACATTTTAAAGAGACACTCCACGAGTAGACTGAGCTAAAGCTGTGAATTTTCAAATGAAAATTAAATATCCACTTCCACATTTTGCAGGGGGAACTAAGTTAAAACTGCTGGAAGCGATTACCGTAGCCCTGCTGCTGTCCTGGGTAGCCTTGCTGCCCTGGGTACTGCTGCTGGGGTGGGTAGCCCTGCTGGGGAGGTGGTCCTTGGTAGGCATCTTGCTGTTGGCCATACTGCGTATTTCCTACATGATAATTGGAGAAGAGGACAAAAAGAAAATACTGAGGAGTTTGCTTAATTAACTTTATTCCTCTAAGATGCATAGCCAACAACACAAGAACAAAATGAAATGCTATATTGATTTTTAAAAGTTAACAAAACAAAGAAAAAACTCAAACCAAACAGAAGGATTTCGGCCAAACAAACTGCAGTTAAAGCCAATTTTGCAAGGTTGAACTGCAGCATTTTCAGCGTCTCTGCCATACGAGCATTACATTTACTGGAACATCACAGTCATAAGATCATGACTATGCTAAATAAAATAAAAAAGACAAAAATTAAAGACAGCTACAAGAGCACACACTAGCTACACAAGATCAGCAAGCTGTTTCCTAGAGGCGCTAAACTTATATGTAAAATTATACATATGTGAACACACAACAAGGAAAAAAAATTGGATTGATGGATTTATGTTCAAATAGAAAATTTCCACTGAGGAAAAAAATTATTTTAAAATGTTTTAGTCTTTTTATGGTGGTTAGAAATGGCAAGTCATGGTTATACATTTTAAATATTTGTAAGAAAATTATTCTGATTGTTCTAGGCTCCCTGGAACTTTCAAGACAGCCAGCAACTAGTATTCTACGAGAGCTTTGCGTGGGTAGAAGTTGTCTTATGCAAGAATTTTTGTTCCTGTAGAAGGGGATATATATGTGTATGTGTGTGAAGGTATATAGATACCTCCTTCGTAGTAATGTTGTGAGGAATCCTCATAAGGCCTATCGTAGCCTTGTTCAGGATACGACGGTTGCTGATAACCGTAATCATTATGACCTACATCAATTCGACAAGAGACAGGAAGAAACGTTAATGGCCACTGAGTGAAAACCCTAAATATATTTATACTTTCAGATAAAACTGAAAAAAAAAGAAAAAGAAATGGAAATACATAAAAAATTTCAATTGCATTAGCCAAATATTTACCAAATGTGATTGCTTTCATATTGAGATAACGTGCAATTTTCTTTTTAAAGCAAAAAACAGTTTTAGAAACATTACACTTAGTCTTAACTCTGATAATCCTCATCAAGGAGGGGAAAAAAAACTTTATCTTCCATTTTTTTAAAAAAGAAAAAGAAAGCATTTAGGCCTTTCACATGTAAATAACCTGAATTAAATTAGAATGAGCAAAGGAAGCAATTATCATATTTTGTCAAACACCTGTTCTGCTGGTCGCCAATTCCACAGCATATGCTAAAACAACGCAAAATATAAAAGAGCTCCATAAGTTTTTTTCCCCCTAAAAAAACTTAAATATTTCACATTCTGTATTAACTTCCTTGAAGTATTTGTATCTCAAAGTATTTTCAGATGCAAAAATATATTGCTTAATGCTGCCATTCTGGGAGTCTTTAGGAAATATTTCTAGAGTATCATAAACATACACCTTCAAAAATTAATACCGTGTTAATTGCCAGAGCACATCTTTCATTTTAAGGCACAATAAGTTACATCTGCAAGATGACTAGGCTTAGTCCTTTTTTTTTTCCCCAAAGTAAGAATTTCATTTTTATTTGTTTGTGCACATAGTTTTTACAGAAACTCTTACTAGGCTTAGTCCTTTTAACTTAATTGCCCAAAGAAATTGCAGGAAAAAACCTTTCAGTTAGCTAAAATCTGAACTAAATTTTAGAAGAATACCTAATTAAGGAAGGAGGAATATAGTTATGAATAAATATAATACTCATAGCTCTAGTATTCCAATGTTTCCAAACCACCTCCTAAATATCTACATTATAGATTGGCAACCTATGGCCTGCAGTCTAAATACAGCCAGTGGCTTGTTTTTGCAAATTAAGTTTCATTGGAACAGTCATAACCCATTCATATTTTCTACAGCTGTTTTCATGCTACTATAAGAGTTTAGTAGTTGAGACCAAGACCACAGAATTTGCAAAGACTAAAATATTTACTCCCTGGCCCTTTACAGAAAAGTTTGTTGGTCCTTAATCTACATATTTACTGGCATAAGTATCTAAATGTAATAAGAAAACATCCAATGCTGTTTAAGAAAATTAACTGTTGCTATAAATGAAATACTCTATGTAAATATTGGACAAATATATTAACACACATTTATGTAAAAATGATATATGGCTTAAATTGTTAAATTCCATTGTACAATACAAGATTATTTATAGCAACCTTAAAGTTCTGCTATTTACAAAAAAAATATCTATTTTGAATAGAAAGTTTGTATTTATAACAATATAAAAATATCTATAGTATATAAATGTAACTAAAGTTTTTCAAGGAAGAAAGTTAAAACAATGTGAAAGGAAAACTAAAAACCTCCAACATTCTAAATAACTGAGGGCAAGTAAAACATTTTTTAAAAAATATTTTCTAACCAAAATTATCCTTATGTATCACTACCACTAAGAAACACATATTTTGTGTGCAAAATTCTATAGGGAGTGTTTGTTCTGCCTATATAAGCAGAATCTCTGCAGGAAAAAAACAATGTCCATATACCACTTATGATTTATACACTGACAGAAAGTGGCAGATAATATGATTTTTTAAATACACCAAGTCATATCCTCCTGCTAGTTTACATTAGCTTCTAGTCAAGTGGTCTCAACATTTCAGCTTCAAGTTCTTAGTTTCTCCAAGTTTCTCTGTTAGGTAGTTTTACCTAATTATATCAAGGGAGCTTAATATAACTGAAGATTTTGGCAAATCCTTCCAAGACAGATCATTTTGTAATGTGAACAGCTACCTCTATCTGATCAATTTTATATGTCTGGATTATTTTTCCTTCAACATTGTATCATAAAATTTTCAAGCATACAGGTAAACAAAGAACTGTATGATGAAAGTCTACTTGTATGCTTGGCTAACTACTAAACACAGTACATCTTTTACTGACCATTTTTTCACAAGCCACCTTCTTGTTAAAACATAAAATTACCATTAAACTAATAACTAGAGTTAAAATCTGATTTTCAAATGCCTTTCTATTCTACTAACTCTATATAAACAGCTATATTATGAATATAATTTAGCCTCAAAAATTTTTCTCAAATGCAAATGATAACATATATAAACCATAGTTCTTTGAAACATATGTAATATTAACTAACAGGATAAAATTTGGTAGACTACTCAAGAACTATATTCTCTTTGTATTTATACAATGAATAAAAATAAATCAACAGTTGAACTTGATGGTGTATGAATTACCTCAATAAAGCTGTTTTCTAAAAAAGCAAATCAGTAACACTTGCTTTGGTTCAAATGAACAATTCCAAATATAAAAGGATCTTCTTTTACATAAGATAGGATTCCAATGATAGAACATGTTGCCTGATGATACGAATATGGAATAACCAAGCAAAATATACTTTGAAATAGATTATAAATTAACGCCACGATTGATGCTTTAGATTACTGATGTGTTTCTAAATTTGGAAGAAACACAGTGTTAGTTTTTTCATTCTCATTACAACGTTTTGAATAGCTAGCTACATTAATACTGGGCAGGGATAGAAAATGGGAAAGTTAGCATTAGGAGAGATTACCATCGGGGTAATACTGCTGGTTCATGCCTTCTGGAGGACCTTGTCCACCATGACTGTACTGTTCCCCATAATAGTCTTCCTGGCCTGAGTACTGCTGTGGTGGGCCTGAAAAACCACAACCAGTCAAGATGTAAACAGTCTGTTCTCTGTGTCATCAAAGGCATTCCGTCTAATCTGATGTTATGACAGATTATTTCTCAGCCGTAGATTCCCCTCCCATGCTTTGGCATCTCAGACACTTCTGACTTTTCTTATACACACACATACATAAACAAACAGCAACCACACATACCACATTTCACAGAAATCAGTGTTAAGACCACACATGCAATATCAAACAACAGCAACTCAAAAAACACAAACACAACCTTCCTAAAGACAGATTCAAACTGACAGAAAATTAATTTCCTCTCTGATATTAGAGCAGTTTGAAACAAATTAGGGTTTGTTTCTGATCATACATTTAGTAATTTCTCAAAAATAAAATATTTTCTGCTATAAATTAGTGAGCTTATGATAATAATTTGATGACATAACCTTTTCCCAGAAAAGAATAAACAAAACCGTAAACCAGGGAGTTCATAGCCACTTTTCATGACCCTCTGTACCTACTATACCCATTACCTTTTAAGAAAAATAATAACATATAATCTTCAAAATCAAGAAAGAAAAGGCTCTAACTTTGCCTATATGCAAAGTCTGTTAAAATGGAAAGCCTTCCGAGCCCCGTGAGAATGTTCCCGTGGAGCCATACCCTGCTGAGGCGGTCTATAGGGAGGCATCTGCCTCTGACCCAGCATATGATTGCCTTGGTTAACTTGACTCATCATTCCCATTGGTGGCTGCTGGCCTTGGTAATGCTGCCCGCCTCCCTGGGGCATGTTGTACTGTTGAGAAGGAGGCTGCTGGTGCATCACTGGACCTGAAAACAGACAAAACATTACACACATAATTGCTGGCATGTAATTTAAACATCTTAAGAGAAATACAAACTTCTTTTATTGTCATATAATCCCTAAACTAGATAATTTATTGGAAGATTAACTGACTTCAAGTAATATAAGCAAATCTTTGAACTACAGTTCACACGCCTAAAATAACCTGCAAACTAGGGAAAACAAGTGATCCACCGTAGCTGATTTAAGTTCCACTGGAGGAATATTGTAGCAATTTCTTAAAAAACAGAGTGGTTACAATATATGAACTTCCCAAATGCATATATGTTTCATTATGTACTATATAATATTCATCCAGACAATCTTTCCAGAAAAGACAGAATCTTATGCTACATAAGAAAATATCTCTAAACAAAGAAAACCACAAAAATCACACAGCAAATGAGTATTTAAACAGAGGGAAAGAAATCTAATTTCTGGGTATGTCTTTTTCCTTTTTCAATGCCCAATCATTATGTAACAGTAGATAGGGAATCTACAAACACATTTATAAATGTACTACTTGTATCAGTGGAATTTCATATACAATTTTAAAACAGAAACCTAAGGGTCTTCTACATTTCAAGTTTGTGAGTATGTGTGTTCAGTCATGTCTGACTCTTTGTGACCCCATGGACTGCAGTCTGCCAGGATCCTCTGTCTATGGGATTTTCCAGGCAAAAACACTGGAGCGGGTTGCCATTTCCTTCTCCAGGGGATCTACCCGACCCAGGGATCGAACTCTTTATCTCTTGCGTCTCCTGCATTGGCAGGATGGTTCTTTACCAGTTGAGACACCAGGAAGTTTTTTCAACTCTAAGATTTATACACTAAAACGGTCTTCCTAAAATCAAAGGCTACAAAATGCTTAATACCTCTAACAGTCAAAAAATACCTAGGCAGAGAATTACAATAAGCCATAGACTTGGACATCAGAACTGCGTAGTTTCCTGAGTGAGCAATATCCAGACAGTGGAACAGCCACTGCCACAGCATCGCGTTGGCAACAGTAAAAATGCATCACATGATGGTATCAAAAACGGCCATCAAGTTCTGCATTGCCCATCCAACAAAGCAGGTAGCTCAGAGGCTCACTGGGCTAAGTTACAGGATGTGGAGCTCATCATTTGAACATTATAACCATTACTGCCTGAGAAGCGTGTATGAGTTGTCTCCCAATTTCCTGCTTAAATAGCTACATGCCCCACCCTGCCTTCAGAACTGACTTGGGGAAAGAATTAGAAAAGCTGTACAGGTAAAACTGTCCAGATGAGCCAAAAGATCACAATTTACATAAAAATTTAAAATGCAACACACCCACCTCTTTAAATATATTTCTGACTTAAAACACCAGGAACAATGTGAGCAAAGAGAATTCACTCTTTCCAATATGAAGAACTGGCTATCTAAAGAAGTACTCTATCAGAGCTAAAATTATTTTTTCTCCTATTTGCCTTCTGCTATTCTGCTTCTTTTCAAATTTCCTTTTCCTTCTAATTTTGTCATAAATGTAAGTCTTTCAAAGGTTACTCTGGGACTTTGTTTTCAACAAGGAAGTAAACTCAGTCGTAGGGATGAGATAGTTCAGTAGAGACTGGAAGGGGAAAGACAGCCTGACGCAGAATGCCCTTACTACCAGACGTGCTCGCACGTTTACTTCATGTGAATCACTAACACCTGCCAGAGGTAAGGATCCTAATTTTCAAGTGCTCAGCCAAGAAATCCTAAGATCAAGATTATATAAGCTAACTGGGAATCAGGCAAAACTCCTGTTAGATTTCAAAGCACATTTGTTCCACTATTCGTCACTGCCTCTACTCCAGCTATAGCCAAGTTAGTAGTTCAGAAGCAAATTATGCAATGAAAAAGCTTCAAAATACTTTAATTCAGGTTACAATTATCAAAACATTTTGTATATTCAACACTAGCATTCATAATAGAATAGGCAGCATGACTGACCATTTACAGAATTCATCTCCAGTAAAGGAAGGTTTTGCCTTGTCTTTTTATTCAACAGTGATTAAAGATCTCTTGTTTTAACAGAAGATCACTATAAAATTAAAGCATATAATATGCAGTGGAACCAAAATTAAAGGAGAAAGAAAGCAAAAACATAACAGTTGGGGAAAAATCCAAAAAGACACAGTAATAACAAAGTTCTAAGGTTTGCTAAGAAGGAGAAAAGTAATGCTAGCTTAAGCCCGAGATAGAAAAGACCCTGCCACTTGTGCTTTATCTTTTGGGACTGTCAGCAGTTCCAATCCCAAAGATTACAATTACAACCCTTCTTTTATTATCTGTCACTGCTCTCCCTCTAAGGATCTATGACATCACTCAAGATCAGGCCTAAAACTGCAGAAAACACAGCAGGAGAGCACAGCTAAACCACGGCACTTCCCATCTTTTTCCTTGAAGCCTTATCTATTAAAAAAATTATGACTTAAATTCTGATTGTTTAGGAAGCATATTATTTTTCTTATGATAATGAAATATGTTACACTATGGCAAATAAATGTGTATTATCTATTAAGATACTAATGGAAATAAGAGTGCTAAACCTCAAAAGCCTACCCAAAATAAGTTCTAAAAATTTGTGCTACAGAGTAAAGATTACAAAATGAGTCTATTACAACCATTTTCTACAAAGTGCGACATTTCACATTACTATATGCTTAAAGGCTATTTTTTATCTTTCACATAAACCTTTCTAACACCAAGAAGTACTATAAAGGATGATATATACAAAGATCCTACTATCAAATACTCTACAGAAACAATGTCCTATATTTTAATCATATCTTGAGATGCAAAATAATAAAACTCTAAAGTCATATCATTAATCTATGAATAATTTTAAATGAAGATTAAAAATGACAGCTAACAGTTAATGAACACTTATTATGGCCCAGGCATTAAGCTAAAAGCTTTATGTCTATTATTTATTTATCCTCCTCAAACCCTATGAAACAGGCAGTATTGTTGTCAACTTCACTTTACAAGTAAGAAAACTTAAGGCATACAAGCATTAAGACTCTTACCTAAAGTTGCATGGCTAGGAAACAGTGAGAAATCTAAGGCCATGCTCTTAGCCATTACGTATACCTCTCCTCCAAAGTCAAATCAGACTTCTCCAATGTCATATCTCCGAGAAAAACAGTCCTACATAACACTAACACCATAATAATAAAATCCTAGAATACAGTAAGTTCCTTCTCTTCATCTATTATCTCTGTGTTATAGTAAGAATGAGTACAAAACCATGTAGATAATACCCACTACAAGACCATTTTCTTGTTCATCTTTCTTCACCTATTGCTCACAGTTTACTACTTGTTCCTTAACCATTCAACCTCAAACTAAACCATTTATAGCTCTCATTTGAAAGCATTACTACTGCTTAATCTGCAAGAAGAAAATCCCGGTATTTCAGTAAATTCAATTAGCTAACTCACTACCTATTAAAATACCATTCAAAGTGAACAGGATTCTTTACTTACCTAAAATCTACACCTGCCTTCATCAAGAGTTTTAAGTGGTTCATAAGACATTTAGAAAAAACCACCAAGGATAAAAGAACAAGAGTTAAGCAAGAAAATCTCAGAAGTTTAGTCAAGTCACTGTTAACTAGTGCAAACTGAGCTGAATTTCCTAGCAATCAATGAAGAAATAGAACCATGACAGATTTTAACTAGTAAAAGGAACAATTTTTAGAGAAATCCCATGAAAGTATTTAAAAAGTACTGAAACGTAACAGAAGCAAAAACTTTTGTTATTGTTAAGTTTCTTCGGTAACGCAGACCACCCTCACATGCAGTTCCTTCCAGTAACCATTTCTTAAGGCTGTGATTTTCAACCAAGAGTGATTTTGTCCCCAGAGGATATTCAGTAAAGTTCAGAGACGTTTTTGGTTGTTGTCTCCACAGACAACATGTTAGTTAGCTATAAATGGTGCTGGGGGGTTGCTACTGCCACCTAGTGGGTACAAGACAGAAATACGGCTAAATATCTCAGGGCACAGGGTATGCCCCCAACAGTAGAGATGTAGGTAACTCAACATGTCATGAGTGCTGAGTTAAGAAGTCCTGGATTCTCAAGGGCATAACTGTACATCATAGGCATCTCTACAAACTAGTCTGAGGATTAGATTATATATTTAGCTTTCTGATGATTGAAAATTAGAAAAAGGATGTGTTGGGGCTTCATAAATCTGGCAAAGCAAAAAGCTATGCAATTTCTCAGTCAATTCCCCTGAATAATTTCAACTATACCATATAATAATATTAATTCAAAAACAAAGCCCCTGTAGACTGCATCTACTGTAGACTGAAAGGAATTCCAAAAGCTCTAGATTTATGGCACACAAGTGACAATCTGCTGTGAAAGTAAAGTCCCCATTCTGCCCAAACAGGAAGCCATGGACACAGGCTATCTGAGAACATACAGCTTTGTGTCAACTTAGCAGGAAAGCTGAAGCTTATGAAGCATCAGGTACAGGAGAGATTATCCTGCCCAGAAAAACTTCAGATGGAATGGACTGTATAAACAGGTATGACTTGGAAGATTTGTAAAAAGTAATTTCTAAAATTTACCCCTAGAGATTCTCATTTAGTGGGCATGGAAGAGCAGACAAATCTTGTTTTAACAGGTACCCCTGATGATTCTGATGCCGGTGGTCTTAGGATCACACTTTCAGATAAAGACTTCTAACAGAAAAGTAAATCAATCATCCCCTTTTACCATAAAAGAAGCTAGATTATGGTTAACACAAAATATTTAAACTGGAGTAAAACGGCATCCCATAAAGGCACCTAGGATGTTAGTTAGTTATAAAATGAAGGCCAAGGAGTATATGTGTTACAAATACATCAAAACCCAGTGAATGAGACACTTAAGATTTTTGTATTTCATTGTATGTAAATGTTACCTTATTTTAAAAGAAAACTGTTAAAAGAAAAAATTTTAAACGTTGTGCTCCAATGCTATGCAGACTAAAGTATTAATGGGCAAAAGTATAATAATATCTGCAAAACACTCGGAAATGCATTTAAAAAGAAGATGCCATTAATGGATGAGTAGAATACAGGAGGCAACTATACAGGTACAATTCCTTCAAGTTTTCTATATGTTTGAAATTTTACACTAAAAAAAAAACTGGGAAAAAAATTTTAAATTAATCCTAAAAGAATATATGAAGACTTCTCAAAACTCAACAGTTAGAAAATAATTCAACCAGAAAATGGGCAAAAGACATTAAGAGACATTTCACTGAAGAGGATATACAGATGGCAAATAAGCACGTGAAAAGATGTTCAGCATCACTAGCCATTGGGGAGATGCAAATTAAGGCCACAATGAGATGTGATCTACTACTCATTTTTAGAACAGCTAAGATTAAAAAAAACTGACAATACCAAATGCTGGCAAATATCTGAAGAAAGCGGATCCCACATGCACTGTGCTGCTGGGATATAAAATGTGAGAGCTACTTTGGTAATCACTTTGTCAGTTTCTAAAAAAACTGAATATATAACTGATAATAAACCACTGTAAAATAAGAGTAAATATAACACACCTGGCTATGACAATATTTTTTTGCCCTTCATATTTATATGATAAAAGTACTTAAAAATTTCCCACTACTCTAATGTCAAGCTTCTAGATCACATCATTATCACTTGCAACTTATTAGCTAAATGAATCAAGACGTTCTTAATACTGTTCAAACAAAACTAAAGCCAGAAATATATTAGGTCTTATGGCTAAAGAAGACAATCCCCAATAAACAGATCTCAAGTTTTCATTATTACAAAACCCCTTGTTCTCATTTTATGTAAATTATACAAAAAATTATGGAATTAGGATTTTTAAATGTATCATCTCACTTAATCTTACTTAAAGAAATTAAGAAAATTAGATAGAGGCCCATACACAGTAATCTATGGGACCAAGACTTGGATCCAAGTCTGAAGAATTATATACCATACCTGGAACTTGTGAAATATATGCTTTAACACAAACATAATAATCTGTGAAAATCCTTATGTTTGAATATGTAATAAGTAAGTAAAATGGTGTTAAAATCTGGAAAGCTATAATCACTAATGCCCAGGAATGAAAAATATGCTGGTTCTATCAAATGTTAACTTTTGTTCCAGAAAGCCTACTACTCTACTCAAATTAATTAGACTTTTAAAGAAACATCTTTAAGGCACTAACTCTATATCTTTCTGGGTTATCATGTAACATTTGGTTTCAGTTCCCATTCACTGAAAAGACAGATCTGCAGGCCTACCCCCAGGTTTTGTTCTAGATACCAGAACAAAAGAGGCAAACCTCTGCCTCTTTGGGAGCTGTCTGAACTGCAGTGGAGCCGACGCTCTCTACGTAAGTGAGTAGATCCAACACGTAAGAAGGTGATCAACTGTGAACATGAGCCTTACTCCTAAAAGTTCAAAGTGAACATCACTGAACTTAATCTGGATAATAGTTAAAATAACACAGGAAGTAGGTCGGATTAACTATTTACAACACTGTGCAGCAATTTAAGAAAGAAATTAACATTAAAAACTTGCTAAACCACTCATCTAAAAACATTAGTCCTCATAAGAGAATATACACTAAATGCTAAATTTAAAACGTTTGCTTTCTCAATTCACAGATATGCATAAAACTACAACTAAAAATAGGCACCAACTGCAATGCCACTGTCATATAAGTTCATTTAATTTGTAATTTTTTAATGACCATGAATATGGTAATCAGTAAATTTAATGGGGCCAATTTTTTATTCAGCTTTCTGAAATGACATGTTTGGTGTGGTAGGTCTACATGTTTTCACTATATTAGACTTTGCATTAATTTGGTTTACTCTTATTTTTCAACTTTTCAGTAAAAATTTAAAAGCTGAAAACAGCTTTTAGAGAATTAATGACATCCAAAGACATTCCATAATTTCATAGCCAGAAATGATACTTTTACTATAACACTAGTACACAATGTCCCCTTCTATACTGGAACTATGAGTATAAATTATTATGCTGCTTCTCCTTCCTTTTTTAAACATTCAAAGTGATAAACTGAAAATGTGTAAGATATCTATCTTTTGAATTAATTTCAGTCAGACTCCAAAATACATGACAAAATTTTTAGAGGAGTACTTTTTTCCTCCTGAATTTCATTTTCAAAGAGGGGAGAAAAAAAAGGAAGGAAAGGAGAGAGGGTAAAAAACAAAGCCACTTCAAAACTACCAGAATAAAACACATCTAGGTCTTGACCTGCAATGTTCTATTTAGAAAACTACTATGACATCATCAGATAAAGTACCCAAATATGTCACCTAAATAATTAATAATTATTAACGTGACAAAGGTTAAATAATTGTTACTTGTTTTTAAAACACAGTTATCGGGACTGGCTTTTCTCCCCTTCATTTGTCATTGGACAGAGATTTAATCTAAGAAATCTCACTATTTCATTATTAAATATTTAATAAATTTCATTATTAAAAAATAAGTGGTTTTAACATTTTTTTTCTAATAGCTCTTGATGTAGAGATATGTATACAGAAATAAGCCAATAGTTAAAAGGCCTCAATGCTTTGAAATCTGAATTAACTCAAAGAACAGCAAATATCTCAACAAATATTAACAAAAATTTTTTAAAGTAGAAAACATTTCCTTTTATAGAATATTGGTATTCCTCTAAGCTTTTCTTTAAAATATTTTAAAATGTAGTCTCCTCTAATTTCTTTCACCTATTTATCAAAACAAAAAATTTAATGTAAAACATATAGCTTATTTTTACAAAACTATCTAAGGAAAGGTTTTATAATAAAATAAATATTAAAACTTCAAATAAAACTTATATCATGCTGCACAAGTTTTTAAAAATCCAACAGGTACCATGTAATTAAAATATTTCTATAAGGAATTCCAAAATATTTTTATAGGAAATTTAACTGAAAAGTTTTATTTGTGATTAAGAAAGCAAGTATTGCTAAAAACTCATATAACTTTCCCTCCTTTTTTCCATGGTAATTGTAATTTTCTTTGGTGGTTCTTGATGCTGAAATGTGAAAATTTAACTGAAAAGCTTTATATTTGTCCTGAAGAGATTTTTTAAAACAGTGGTAATTTCCTCCCTAACATCCTCTTTTCTCTTTTGAAATGCAGCTTTTATTTCTAAATCAGATCCTCAAAGTTATGTTTTATACAGTCTATTTTCTATTCTTAAATTCATAAATTATGAGAACAAAGAAAAAATAAAATAACTTCTAAAAAAGAAAAAACTATACACTGATACAAATATGACATTTTTCAGAAGAACACTGGGGGTTGTTGGGGGTGATGCACAAAATGGGTGAAAGAGATTAAGAGGTGCGAACTTCCAGGTTTAAGTAAGTAAGTTATGGTGGTATAATGTACACATAGGGAATACAATCAATAATATTTAACAATTTAGTTCAATGACATGGTAACTGGACTTACAGTGATCATTTCATCATGCAGGAAACTGTCAAATCATTATGCTATACACCTGAAACTAATACTGTATGTTAACTGTAACTCAATAAAAGAAAAATAATTTTAATTTAAAAAACAGTAATAGCTGGTGGCTATATTTTGAACAGAAACTCCTATAAAACTTTAACTCCTTTTTCCAGAAACAGTAAAACTATTTTCTCCATACACACTGCTGCATATATCATTTTTCTTCTTCAAATCTTAAGTGCATGCTCAGTTGCTCAGTTGTGTCTGACTCTCGCGAACCTGTGGGCTGTAACCAGGCAGGCTCCTCTGTCCGTGGGATTTCCCAGGCAAGAATACTGGAGTGGGTTGCCATTTCCTTCTCCAGGGGATCTTCCTGACCCAGGGATCAAACCCAGGTCTCCTGCACTGCAGGCGGATTCTTTACCACTGAGACACCTGGGACGCCCCTTCAAATCTTAAGATGCCGTATCAATCCATGCTGCAGCAACATCCATTTTCACACACGTATTTTCTAAGAAATGTGCCACCGTTACGGTGGTTGCTGTAAAGAATCACTATCGCTATTTTTTTGCTCTCTTTCCTGGTAATCAAACTGTATAGGAAACATCTGAATCCCTCCTAATCTAGCACTGACTGGATCTTGCTGTGGTTTTGAACCTTTATTCGATATAACTTAAAAAAGGAAATATTCCATAATGGGCCCTCAACAACTTTCAGGGGAAAAGGATGGAGTAAGTGTCAGTTCTGTGGAGCTATGTTCATTGACAGGTTGTTCCATTTATCTGCCTTTGTCTCCGGTGTATTTTACCAAAATTATAGAAAATATCTGCAGAGTTTTAAATCACAATATATTATTTCATCAAAAATAATCAACAGATTAACAGTAACTTCCTTTATCTGGGTGTATTTTGGTGATTTGTTTTTCATAAGCAAAATCTAGACAATTTTATTGCAAATACATTTAATTCTATCTGAGACTCTTAACCTCATCACATTTCATAATTGAAATAGCTTTAAGCTGGCAACAGGCCAGATGTTTTAACAGGCAATTAGCAGAACAGAGCGCCACTTACTGGTTTTTAGTTATTATTCACAAGAATACTTAAAAGAGAAACATGATAACAATTTCATTCTCTGAGATTGGTAATAAAGTTTAATAGACTTCACACCACTCTAATAATACAAGAATACAGCAGAACCTCCACTGAACATTCTAACAACAAATTATCTTAAAATTACCTTTAATGCTGAAACACAGCATCAGAAAACATTAAATCAAGCAAGATTCAAAGAAAATTAATATATTCTTCACAAGTAAAATGAACCACAGAGCAGACGCTTTTTAAGGAGTGTACTTAATAAAATTCTATTTTCTCAACTCTCTAGGTCTAACCAAATGTTCTATTATTCACCAATTAGCTTCAAAATCCAAAAATACTGTCTCAAATAAACTGTCCCAAAAATATAAAAATAAATAAGCTTAAAGAGCTAAACTGAGCAATTTAATGCCTAAATGTAAAAGAAAAAAATTATTTTCAGCTGGTTTCAAACTTGATGTTCCTTTTCTGAGTATGACTTACTTCAAACTTGTGATTTTGAAAATCAGCTAACATTTTGAAAAAACTGATTTTCAAAAGCTAATGGAGCATTCTAGTCGAGAAGGGTATAAAGAAAGCTAACTTACCTTGGTTTGGTTGCATACTCATATTTGGTCTGGGGCCGTAGTTTCCCATGGGCTGCCCTTGACTCATGGTCATCTGGTTCTGTACCGGCATGCTCTGGGATGACGGCACGGAATGGTTGTAACCTCCCATGGACCCATGGCTACTTGAAGGCATGTTCATGGAACTGTTTGTCATATTAAGTTGATTGGGTCCAGGTCCCTGCATAGGGATATGGTTGGGCCCTTGAAGAAAAGTGATCAGAACCAAAATATGAAAGTTGAACAGATGATCTATACAAAAGTACCTTAAAAAGCTATTTTTTTTTGCATTAATGCAATAGTAATACCAAATGATAACTTGAGTATTTAATCAATAGCAAAAAAACTAAATGCTTTACTTGAATGATAGCAAATACTGTGAGGTGGACTGCTATTCTCATTTTACAGATTAAGAAACTGATGCTTTTGAAAAACCAGAAACATTCTAGAAAAATTAAAAAAAAAACAAACAAAACAAAACAGTATGAAGGAGGACTTGCTTTATAAGAGACCAAAATATATGAAGCTGAATTAAAAGTGTAGTGCTAACATATAAATGAACAAATTAACAGATCAATGAACCTAGAGCACAATCTAAAACCTGACTCAAAAGGACAATCTGGTAAATGACAATGGCTCTGATATTAAGTGTCTGTGAGCAGAAGAAAGACAATTCAATAAGTGATGTTGTGGCAACAGACATCTGGAAAAACACAGGCTGGACCCCTACCATGTTTTTTCTAGCAAAACTAAGTCCAGATGTAAAAGAAGAAAGAAAAAGTAAGGAAACCATAAAAGAGTATTTCAAACTGGAGAATTTCTAAAATAAACTTAGAGTGGAAGCGCTTTCTTAAGTATGCAAAAAATCTCAGAACTATAAAAAATTTATAAACTAGAGTACATAAAAATAAAACATTTGCACATGACAAAGCAAAATTAAATAATAAACAGATTAACTGGGAAAAATTATTTACGAGAAATATCACAGACCAAACTAATTACTTAACATATAAACTAAGTAAGTAAAAGTCCACCAGCAGTAAACAGGCAAAGTACATGAAACATCAGTTCACACAAAAGCTACAAAAGGGCCATAAATATGAGAAAATTCCTTGTTTCATTTAATATAGTAAAAAGGCAAATTAAAACCATGAGATCCATTTTTCAACTTTTAGATTTGCAAAGATCAAAAGTTTTGTTCCAACCATATTATGAAGAAAAAAGCACTTTCATAATTCATTGGAAGACTATAAATGTATAAGTAAGTACTATTTTTATGTAGACCAATATGGCAATAACTACCATATTATAAAATGCATATACCTTTAACCTAGCAATTGCAGTTCTAGGACTTTATCCTATAAATATAGAAGTTTTTGAGTGTATATGTATATGGATACAAAACTGTAAGTTTACTTATTTATATTTCACAGGCATATTCACAAGAGCGTAATTTTTAATACCAAAAGACTAGAAATAACCTATATTTCTATCAGAAGGAAACTGTCCAAATAAATGCGAGGCATCCATGAAAAGAATGTATTACAGTCATCAAAAACAATGAGGCAGCTCTTTATATACTGAGTGGTCTCCAAAATATATACTCATGGTATCTAAGGGAGATCTTTAAGAGGTAAAAATATGAAATATAATACTATCTAACATATGCTACCATTTGTGTTTAAAAAAAAAGAAGAAAAAAGAATGTACACCAGCACATGTTTTAAGGGGTAACTAGACACCAGTGACTATCTGGAACAACGAGTCTGGGTAGAAAGGGGCTGTGTGCCTTTTCACACCTTTTGATTTTGGTACCATAGGCATATATTATCTAATTTTTTTTTTAATCAGCTAAATTTATTTTAAAGGAAGATACGAGATCAAGATCAAACAGCATATAAAGAGCACTACCACTTACAAGACAAAATATTAAAAACACAACTAAAATCAGAAATCAAAAGCCTAGATACAAATTTGTGTGCATAAAAAGGTTGGCTGAATACCATAAGAAACTTATTAAATAAATAAAAACAATATAACTAACTGGACTTCCAATTTCTCCTACACCTAACTGTAAACTTTCTAACTATGAGTTGTTTTAGAAGTTCACAAGTATTCTAGACAACCTAGGTCATAACTGGTTGAAAATCCCTGGCTCATAAAGAGATATCTTATTCCAGATGGCCATACACAAAAACCAAATGTCATGTTAACAATAATTACACTGCTGCT
>SJYQ01004049.1:396457-417375 GCA_006410935.1 Redunca redunca
GTGGCTTTGGAGGAGGAATGTTTCAAACCACAAAGATGCAGCTCAGCCCAACATTTTTGTGCCGACTACTCCTATAGATTGGAAACATTACTGACGGCCTCCAAGGGTACACAGACAGCTGCCTCAAAAGGATGCCTTTGGCAAATTTCCTAATGAAAGTGTGAAGAAAATCACTGACTAACCTTGAGAGTTCACAAAAGGGCAAAAGGAAAAACACAGATATAAGATAAGGTGGTCTGTAAACCTGGCTCCCTTCTTGGGGATTTTTGGGTAGAGAAAGCATATAGTTTCTTTCCAAACCTCAGTTTTTTAAGGCTGTAAGAGGATACGGAAATCTTACCTTTACAGATCTATTTTGCTTTCTTTCTCTACTTGTCTGTGTTCTAAACAGAATGTCCATTTCTACAACGTCAGTCTTCCACTGACATGTTTACTGTGTCTATACTACCCCGATTTTGCAAACACAGTCCTCCCTCGCACACTGACCAGATATACATGGTTCTTTAGACATCATGTGTAAACACTCAAATTTCCAACCACCTCATAACCACTAACATTTACAAAATTAAACAGATTCAAAATCTTAAATTCATAACCTTAGTTTCTTCCACTACTGAACCCAATAACTGCTTATTAAATATCTCCTCTTCAAGTCTTATCTTAAATTCTTTATCCAATTTGTATTCTTTAAATACTCTGCTCCATTTTCAAGAAAATTACCAAACATCAACTCGGTGTCACATATCTCACTTTTAAATCACCCTTTATCTTCCTTCAGTATGGCTGACTTGACCCTCTAGTTTGAAAATCCAATTCCTTCCTCCTATTATCTTGTCCAAATTTTCTGTTCAAGAATTTATGCTCTCACTCTCAGTATGTATCAGTTTCTCATCTTCTTGTGATCCAAGCGATTCAACTCATAAAACATCAGTGTTCTCAGTTCCCATCATAATAAAGTAGCTTGTATCAAAGTAACCCTCTTGCTAATAAAAGCTATAAAATCGAGATAGGCCACTCTCTCCATCCGAGATGGCCCAAACTCTGTCTGTGGAGTGTCTTTTTCTCTAAATCCATTTCTTACCTATCACTTGGTTCTCACAAAATTCTTTCTGCCATGAGACATCAAGAACCTAAGCTTCATCAAGTTCTGAAACCAGGAGATGGATCGAGAGAGATCTTGCTGTGATTTACATCAAGGAGTATTCTGTCTATGTTTTCCAAGATTCATTACTTCATATTTGTGCTTCTTTACCTGGTTAGTTGTACTTTTTGAAAATGGCAAAAAATTTAAAACAACTGTTTCTCTAAAAAAATAAAATCTAGATAAAAGGAAAAATCATTTGAAGGCACTGAAGAGTAATGTACACAGAGAGGAACACAAGAGGGGAGACAACTCTTAAAAGAAGAGGAAAATGGAAACAACACAACCCCACAGCCACACTGGCTTTTCCTGACTTCACCGTGGAACAGAAAACGGAGCCCACGCAGGAGGCGGCAGCCCCACTAGACTGAGAGAAGACGGAGGTTTTCGGCCACCAGAGAGCTGGAAACCAAGGAACAAAGTCCCAGAGAGAAAGAACCAGAAAGGAGGGGCAGGTTCAAGAAAAGGAGCAGAAAACAGCCGTTACGACAAAAAAGAGCTGAGAAGAGATTTCAGCTCTACCCTGTTCAAGGGAGACAAAGACTGGAGCAGAGGCCCCGGTACATCAGAAGGGCCTTCAATCAAGCCAGTCCCTCTGTTTAGATGTCAAAAGAGCCTCTACTTGGGTTAAGATCACAACTGAAATACCTACCAAGTCCCAAAACCCTCAATTAAAATTAAAAGGCATCCTACAAAAAATAAGAAGAAATAGCCAACACTCATCAGGATGGCTACAATAATTTTTTTTTTAAACTACAGAAAATAACAAGAGTTGGTAAGAAAGTAGAGAAAATAACTCTCATACATGCTGAAGGGACTGTAAAATGGTGCAGCTGTTGTGCCGAACACTTGAGCAGATTCTCAAAGAGGTAAACACAGAGCTATCAAAGGACCCAGCAATTCCTCTCCAGGTATAGATCCAAGAGAACCGAAGACATACATTCACACCATATTTATACATGAATGTCCACAGCAGCACTATTCATAAAATGGCCAAACAGGAGGGAAAAACCTAAAAGTTCTTTAACCGATGAATGAATAAACAAAATGTGATGAATTATCTACACAATGGAATGTTTTTCAGCCAGAAAATGGAGTGAATTACTGATACATACTACAACACAGACACATCTTATGCTAAGTGAAGAAGTCAGACTCAGAAGTCCATACATGGTATGATTCCATTTATCTGAACTGTCCAGAACAGGCAAAGCCAGAGAGACAGTCTTTGCCAGGGGGATGGGCAGAGGGGACAACTGGAGCCGATGGGCAACGGTCATGAGTTTTCTTTTTGGGGTGATGGAAGTGTCCTGGTATTAGATAATGGTAATGGCTGTATACCCTGTGAATACACTGAGAACCACTGAGTTGTATACAAGCATTCCTCACTTTATTGTGCTTCAACGATACTGTGTGTGTATGTTTTATAAATTAGACGTGTGTGGCAACCCTGTGTGAAGGAAGTATATTGGTGCCATTTTTCCAACAGCATTTGCTCATTTCAAGCTTCTCTGTCACGTTTTGGTAATTTTCACAGTATTTCAAACCTTTTCATGACTATTATATTTGCCGTGGTGGTCTGTGAGCAGTGCTTTTTAATGTTACTATTGCAAAAAGATTACAACTCACGGTTCTGATGCTGGTGAGCATTTTTTTAGCAATCGAGTATTTTTTAATTAAGGTGTGTATACTGATGTTCAGACACAGTGCCAATGCACCCTTCACAGATTACAGTACAGTGTAACACAGCTTTTACATGCTCTGGGAAACAGAAAAATTTATGTGACTAGCTGTATTTCAGTATTCACTTTATTGTGGTGGTCTAGAATGCCATGTCCGACACTTTGTGACCCCATGACCGTAGCCTACTGCAATCCTCCGTCCATGGGATTTTCCAGGCAAGAGTACTGGAATGGGTTGCCATTTCCTTCTCCAAGAATGGAACTCACAATATCTGAGGGTGACTGTACTTTAAAAGGTTAAAATGGTGAACTTCACACTATGTGAATTTTATCTCCATAAAAAAAGAGAAGAGAGTAGATGGACGACCAACAGAAATAATAGAAAACAGAAAAAAGACACATAGGTCATTCACATTTTAGAGTTATATGGAGACCTTAATAATGACTGATATGTTCCAGGCAAAAAGCAAACAGGATAAATGGAGAATTTCAGCAAAGCCTAGAACTGTTAAAAGAGTAAAGTGGAACAACAAAAGTGTAAAATAAAATCACACATCAAGATAGAAAAAATGGAGAGAAAATACAACTCAAAAGTGTTAGACATGTATGTCATGCTAAAAAGGCCTAACACACATCTAACTGGAGTTACAAAAGTGGAGAAAACGACACATAGGCAGTAAGAATGCTGGTCAAGAATTTTCCAAACCTAACAAAAGACATGAGTCTCTAGCAAACTTATGAAGCTCTACAAACCTCAGCAGGATATGAAGCAAACACAGTTAGACGTATCAGAGTCAAAGTCCTAAAAGCCGAAGTCAAAGTGAAAAGCTTAAAAGCAGCCAGGGAAAGTAAGTCACATTACCTTCAGGGGACTGGCAATCAGACTAAAAACCTATTCTGTATCATAAATAATGGAAAGAGAATACAAAAAACTAAGATCTTTAAGGTGCTAAGACAGAAAAAGAAAATAATAAATCAACCAACCTAGAAGTGAAGTGAAGTTGCTCAGTCGTACCCGACTCTTTTCGATCCCATGGACAGTAGCCTGCACCAAGCTCCTCCATCCATGGGATTTTCTAGGCAGGAGTACTGGAGTGGTTTGCCGTTTCCTTCTCCAAACCTAGAATTCTATACTAAGAGAAAATATACTCCAAATACAAAGAAGAAATAATAATGGTTTCAGATGAATGAAAACTGAGATAACTTGTTCAACTGAAAAGGATTCATCCAGCTAAAAGAAAATGGCCCCAGACGGAAGCATAGAACTAGAGGAATTAACAGAAATGAATGGAACAGTAAATATGTAAACAAATAAAAACATTAACATTTAAAATAACTGTAACAAGGACTAGTATAGTTTAAAGATATGTAGAAGTATAAAATATGACAAGACTAGCATAAAGAACAACAGAATAGTTAAATTGCTATAAATTTCTTGTATTTTTCAGCAAGTGTTAGAAGTACAAATTTAGACTGGAATCTAATAAACCAAGCTTGCACAATGTAATCTATTGGGAAACTACTTAAAAATGCCTATACACATATAAAGGAACAAATAATGCTTGATTCAAAGAAGGACCCAAAAAAGACAAATAGAAAACCAGGATCAGGATGACAAACTCAGAACCTATTGTATCATGTTCTACATTAATGTTTATGGGCCTCTCAGATTTCATATCCATATTCAATTTCATATTCATATTAGTATTTCAATAAAACAACAAATATTACTGAATTTTTAAAACACTCAACTATATTCTGTTTACAAGAGATTTACAAACTTAAGGACATATAGATGTTAAAAGAAAAAGAATACTATATAAACAATTAAATGTATGGTGATGTCACTATGCATCAGTTAACAAATCAAGAACTATTACTACTAGAAAAACTAAAGGGACAGTTTATTATAATGAAAGGACCAATTAACCAGGAATGTAACAATCATAAATTTGCGTACATCTTATAACACAGCTTCAAAATCTATATCCTAAGAGTTGACAGAATCAAAAGGAAAAATTGAATAATCCATAATAATGGTTGGAGATTTTAATATACTTCTAGTAACTGACAGGACAAAAAAACATCTAATAGCAATAAAGAGCCTTAGAATACAAGATTTGACAACACCATTAACAACTCAATTTAACTAACATACTTAGCTTACTATATACAACAATTGCATAATACACATTCTTCTCAAACATTCAAGGAATGTAGACCAAACTAGGCTATATACGGGGTCACAGAGGAAGTCAACAAATAACAAATGATTGAAATCACATTATATGTTTTGAGCACAGTGAATTAAACTCGAAATCAGTAACAGAAAACTAATAACCTGTTTGTGAAGAAATCACAATGGAAATTAGAAAATATACTGAAATGAATGAATGGTAATGAAAATGCAACATCAAAATTTGTGAGACAGGGACTTCCCTGGTGGCCCAGTGCCTAAGACTCCAAGCTGCTAGAGCAGGGGGCCCAGGTTCAATCCCTGGTCAGAGCACTAGATCCCCCATGCTGCAACGAAGGCCCAGCACAGTCAAATAAATATTTTTTTTAAAAAAAGAAGCAGCAGCCAGAAAAAAATATATATATATGAGATACAGCTAAACCATGAAAATTTACAGCCTGAAAATGCATATTTAAAATACATTTTTAAGAAAGGTTGAAAAATTAATGATATAAGCTTCCATCTGCGGTAGCCAGGAAAAGACAGCAATCAAACCCCAAATAGTATAATGAAGGAAATAAAATAAGACAAGTACAGAACTCAAGGAACCATATGCAGTCTTTTAGAGAACACAAAAATGGGGAACAATTTCCAAGTCTTAATGAGGTCACCAAAACTCTGATACCAAAACCTGACAATGACATCACAAGAAACAAATTTACAGGCCAATATTTCTCATGAACAGACACAAAAATCCTAAACAAAATTTTGCAAATCAAATTCAGACTGCATAAAAAAGATGATGCATCATATAAACAATGGAATTTATTTCAGGAATGCAGGCTAATTTAACTTCTGGAAATTAATCATTGTAACACCAAATTACCAAAATAAAATTCATATAATCATCTCAATAAAGGAAAATTATCTGTTAAAATTCAACATCCACTGAAGACTTTAAAACATTAAGAATGGGAACATCCTTAACCTAGTAAATCTAGTTTACAAAATAAAATGTATACTCAATATCATCTTTTATTGATGAAAATACTGGACTTTCAGAAAGAAAATAAAAATTCAGGAACAAGACAAGTATATTCATTAACACCGTATATTCAACAAAATAAATAAACCAACAAATCAACAGCATAAAAAAAGAATAAAGTAGGGGGAAAAATAAAAGATTGGTAATGACATAATTATTATTCAAAGATAACATGATTGAGTGCATAGAAAACCCAAGAGAATTTTTAACAAACTGTTAGAATCACTAAAGTAACTAGAGACAAGGTGTGTGTGTGTGTGTATATATATATATAAAATTTCTATAATTTCCAATAAACAACTAGAAAACTAAAACTTTGAAAATGATACCATGTATAGCTAAGCTAAGTCACTTTAGTTGTGTCCAACTCTGTGCGACCCCATAGACGGCAGCTCACCAGGCTCCCTCGTCCCTGAGATTCTCCAGGCAAGAACACTGGAGTGGGTTGCCATTTCCTTCTCCAATGCATGAAAGTGGAAAGTGAAAGTGAAGTCGCTCAGTCGTGTCCGACTCTTAGCGACCCCATGGACTGCAGCCTACCAGGCTCCTCTATCCACGGGATTTTCCAGGCAAGAGTACTGGAGTGGGGTGCCATTGCCTTCTCCAGATACCATGTATAACAGCATCCAAAAAAAGGTGACTAGCTAGGAGATAAATCTAGCAAAAGATGTGTAATACTTCTACACTGCGACATTGCTGAGAGAAATTAAGGGTTACTAAACAGAGGGATATGTCATCCTCATTGACTGGAAGACTAAATATTGTGGAGATGTATCAGTTTCTCCAATGTTGGCTTAGAGATTTTATGTAATCTCAATCAAAATCCCAGCAGGCTTTCTGCAGAAATTAAGAAACTAACTCTAAAATTTACATGGAAATACAAAAGACTTAGAACAGCCAGGATTCTAGAACAACAACATTACCTGATATGTAGTGTTCAGGTATGTGGCTGATGCAAGGACTGATAAACAGACCAACAGAATAAAAGAATTGAGGAACAGCCCCACACTCACAGTCACTTTACAACAAAATGATTTATATTCAATGGGTGAAAACTGATCTTTCCAATAAATGGTACTGGATAAACTGAACATCATATGAACAAAAGCTCAGATCATAAACAAATTTAATCTGCAATGAATCATGGATAAATGAACTTTCAGAAGCAAGGATATCTTCATGACCCTTGTACAAGAAAGTATTTTGTAAACAAGACACTGAAAAGAAAAGTAAAAGACCGATAAACTGGGATTTCATTTAAATTAGAAACTGTTCATCCAAAGACACCATAAAGAGAATAAAAAGGTAATTTTCAAACTGGAAGAAAGTATTTACAATATATATAGTCAGTAAAAGATTTGTATCTAGAATATAGGAAGAACCCCTACAGATCAATTTAAAAGACAACCCAGTTGAAAGTGGCCAAAAAACAGGCATCAGAGAACTTTTTTGGAATGATAGCATTATTCTATATCCTGACTGCAGCAGTGGTCACAAGGATTAGTCAAAATCCATCCACCTATACAATTTAAATGAATGAATTTTATTCTATGTAAATTATAGCTCAAACGTCATTTTCTCAAGAAAGCCTTCCCTCACCCTCAGGGTCATTGGGCCCCATTATCTGCCCCCTTAGTCCTAGATGCCCTTCCTTCATAGCATTTGCAACTGTTACCTAAAATATTTGCATAATTACTTAACATCTGTTCTGAAAGGACTGAGCCCATAATTATATTTGCTTATCACTGTAGCCCCCAATCATCTAGTATCAAATAGAAGTGAAGTGTTAATTGCTCAGTCGAGTCCGACTCTTTGCAACCCTATAGACTGTAGCCCGACAGGCTCCTCTGTCCATGGGATTCTCCAGGCAAGAATACTGGAGCGGGTTGCCATTTCCTTCTCCAGAGGATCTTCCCGACCCAGGGATCCAACCTCGGTCTCTGACAATGTGGGCATATTCTTTACCATCTAAACTATCAAATAGAGGTACTCAATAAATAATTGTTACGAAAAACTGGGGCTTCCCTGGTGGCTCAGATGGTAAAGAATCCACCTGCAATGCAGGAGACCTGGGTTTGATCCCTGGGTTGGGAAGATCCCCCCTAGGGGAGAGGGAATGGCAATCCACTCCAGTATTCTTACCTGGAGAATGCCCATAGACAGAGGAGCCTGGTGGGATCTGATTTTTGATTGTCAAAATTGCTCAATCAACTCCACACCTCCATTTGGAGGTCTATTAGACGCTCGAACTTAAAGTCTACAACACTGAGTCCCCGACATCTCAGCCTCAGCCTCAAATCCCTTTATCCAACACTATCTATCAGCTGATGACAATTTCATCTTCCAGTTGCTCTGCTGAAAACCAACAGGGGCATCCTTTACACCTCTATTCTTACATACTGCCTCCTACACCCAACTTTCAACATATCCTTTGGGCTCTACCTTCAAAACAAACCCCACAATTTGACTTCTACTACCCAGTCCATTCTGAAGGATTTCTTGGGAAGGAAAGATGCTAAAGCTGAAACTCCAGTACTTTGGCCATCTCATGCAAAGAGTTGACTCACTGGAAAAGACTCTGATGCTGGGAGGGATTGGGGGCAGGAAGAGAAGGGGATGAGAGAGGATAAGATGGCTGGATGGCATCACCGACTCGATGGACTGAGTCTGAGTGAACTCCGGGAGTTGGTGATGGACAGGGAGGCCTGGCGTGCTGCGATTCATGGGGTCACAAAGAGTCGGACACGACTAAGTGACTGAACTGACTGAACTGACCAACTCCTCTGCTACCACCCTAGTACAAGCCACCATCACTACTCATGCTCATGATTACTGCAAGAGCCTCCTTGAGAACTCCCTGCTTCGACCCACGCTCCTCCGTAGTAAATTCTCCACAAAGTAATCAGAAAGAACTTGTTAAACATCAATCCACTCTCTAGCTCAAAATCCTCCATGAGCTTCTGGTTTCAGAGAGAAAAACAAAGTCCTTACAACAGCTTGCAAGATAGGCTCTGTTCACACATCTTCCTCACCTTATTCTGTTCCAGCCACAACAACCTTCCCCTTGTCCCTTGAACAAGCCAGGCAAGGTCTCACTTCAGAAGCTTTTCACTGCTTGTTTCCTCTGCCTAAAACACTTTCTCAGGTCTTAGCTCAGACGTCATCTTCTCAAAGAGGTCTACCCTGATCACTCTATTTCATATTATACACTCCATCCCAGCTTCCAGTATTTCCAATACACCTCTTCTTCTCCTATTTGTTTTCCTTTCCTTAGCTCTTTCTATCTCCTAACAGGCAACATGATTTAATTATTTATCACGCCTGCCTTGCTTGGTACAACATAAAATCCAAAAGAGCAGGAATATTTGTGTTTTGGTAAAGTAATTAACTATTGCCTAACATACAGTAGGCATCTATCTAATACTTAAGGAAAAAATGAAGAAGCCATCAAATTTTAACAATTTACTATAAAACTAAAAATAATTTAATTCTGAGTATAAAATATCTTCACTATCTCGTGGTGAATTCATGTCAATGTTTGGCAAAACCAATACAGTAATGTAAAGTAAACTAAAGTTAAAATAAAAAAAAAATTAAAAAAAAAAAAAATTGAAAAATACAAATTTTAGTTTAATAATCTTTGACCTGTATAAATATCATTAGTGTAACTGTCACTAAAATAGTTCCCCAGAGGAGGTAATCAAGTGACATACAGAAACGGATTAAAAAGAAATTATTCAAAACAGGCTACATATATTTTACATATACAGATAGATACATATACACACATAAATACTTCCAAAATCTGATAAAGAGACGATCCTTAGACACACACACACAGTCTTGATGAATCAACAAAAACTGGATCCAAAAGCCCCATCCATATCATTATTTGTCATACTTCCTAGTCCTAAAATCAGTCTCCCAAAATGAGTTCTACACATATCTGAAACAGTTTAGGAAGGTCTCCTCGAGTCCTCATTCATGCTATCCAGCAAATGGCTATCATGATTTTTCCTAGGAGTCTGAAAAGACAAGATAGGCAACAATGTTGGCAAAATGCTCCCTGTATTAACGTAGAGAAATGTGTTCCCATAAATTAATTCTCTATGAAATGCACGGATACCTCCTTTATGAAACCTTCTCTAATCCTCAATAGAAGAACTAATCACATCTATTATGTTTCAAATGTACTTGAAATATACATACTTCTAAAATGGCATATAATTATACTGCTGAATTACTGTTGTCTTTAATTTCATTTATAGAATGCTCTGGCATATAAAATACAGACAGACATTTCAAAAGACCATTTCACCTGCAGTCTTGCTGTTTTTAATACAAAAATGTCTTAATTAGAAACGTTTTCTTTTGCAGCACTTATTAAGGTAGAAGAGAAAGAAGACAGCTGTGGCTGGTGAAAGAAAAGGGAGTAGTCTGAGATGATCACTATGTTTCTCAGTAAAAGAACTCAGTGTTTACACTACTCACTTGAGACAGGAAATACGAAAATGCAGGCTATGTACTTTTTTCCCCCCCTTTAACAGCAGGGAACAGAGGAAACTTGAGAAAGATGAGTTTTGCTCACATCATGTGGTGAGGAATATTCAAACTGGGTATGCCAAATGGAAGCTAGATTTATGGTGCACACCTGGGCAAGAAGATACCTATTTGGGAGCCAAGAATATGGAGAAAGTGAAAGTGAAAGTCACTCAGTTGAGTCTGACTCTTTTTGACACCACGGACTATACAGTCCAAGGAATTCTACAAGCCAGAATACTGGAGTGGGTAGCCTTTCCCTTCTCCAGGGGATCTTCCCAACCCAGGGATTGAACCCAGGTCTCCCACGTTGCAGGTGGATTCTTTACCAGCTGAGCCACAAGGGAAGCCCAAGAATACGGAGGGAGAAGTTCAAGTCAAGAATATAAAAAACCAGGAATGTGAGTGAAATCTCCCAGAATGGGTGTGTATAGTAAAAAAAATGTTCAAGGATAGAACATTAGTATTTGATGGGCAGGTAAAAGATAGGGAGCTGAGTAGCTAGAAAAGTAAACAAAGAAAACTCACAGAAGTTCAAGAACACAAGCTTCAACATTATCACTGACCAAATAAACATGATCATGCTCATCAAACACTTAAAACATTCTGAAACACTGAAAAGATGCCAATATTGAAGGCAAGTCCGTACCATAAATCTAAATAAAATTTTAAACGCTTTCATTAAAAAAAAAAAAAAAACTAATATAAAATAGGACAGTGTGTACAGCAAGGTTCTACTTGCACAGAAAAGAAGGGGAAAGTATGTATTTACATTGGCTTTTATTTGCGTAAAACACAGCAAGAAGACAAGTTGGAGATGGGTTTTGTATAGCTTTTTGCAGTCCTTAATGTTCTAACAACATCAAAGTATTATTACCTGTGCTAAAAATTAAGCTAAAATTTATAAATGAAACAGATCTTGCTAATCTTTAAAATGTTCCACAGCTCTAACCATGTGTTCCCTCATTTCACTTGGATCATACCTGCAAACAGCTAATTTTGTAAATAGCAAATCCTATAATATCAAACTTTAGTCAGTGAAACATCTTAACTAATGAGTGCTCTGCCAACATGGTCACTGACCTGAAGACAAATATATGATCGTTTTTACTGACACTTGTCTAAGGAAGGGCTAATCGAGTGCCCAGCGCTAACTCAGACTATCAAGTGTAGCATCCTCCAAAAAGGCAATTTACGAAATAAAAAAACAACATATAAAGTGTAAGGCTACTTTCTCTAAGCTGATTTTTAGTAATAATTTAAGACTTTTCTTTTTTTGTACAGAAAATAGATTAAACAAAAATTATCTTTAATACCTAACATTACCTGGTTAAATTAGAGATTCTTTTTAAAACTTAATGGTCATAATGAATTAAGCGAAAAGCCAAGACAAGCAATTCCAATCAACTTTCAGCCTTTTTTTAAAATTAAATGCACACACACTCAAACTCAGTGAATGGCATGAATATCAGTTAAGTCTCCAAACTCCTTCCCTTATCCTGCATATGTATTCAGTAACTGAATCCGGCCAATGTTCTTTCAAACACTCCCAAATCTGAATTCTCTTTCCATGTGTATGTTCCAATTGCATACTACCTTCATCTTCATCACCATCAATATTTACTGAGTACCTCCTATCTACTGGACACCCTGAATTGTTTTATTTAGTCCTCCATGTAACAGAATCATAGAGTCATTGTAAATTCTCATATTGTAAAGTGGTCACAGTATACATCAAATGAAGGTAGATATTACAGAGAAAGGAATCATATTTTTTCCAAAGTTTTACGTATCCTCAAACGTCATTGGATATCCCATTCAAAATACACAGCAATATAAAATCCTCAATTCCTAGTTATACAATAGAATCAACTGAAAAGCTTTTAAAATGTACAGCCAAGGTAAAGAAACACTAGACTATATGATTATCCAAGTTCCTTCTAGCTCTAAAACCTTAATTCTGTAGAAATATTTCCAGACTGTATGTCTTCAAAATGAACTGCCACAATAAAAAAGACTATTTTCTCCCCAAGTTCTTCCCAAAGAAAAATTAAATAGATAAAAGCTTTTAAAAATTTAAACTGTTCTCTCATAATTCTTTCCTAAATCAATGGTACTTGAAAGTGAAAGTTGCTCAGCCATGTCCAACTCTTTGAGACCCCATGGACGATATAGCCCACCAGGCTCCTCTGTCCATGGGATTCTCCAAGCAAGAATACTGGGGTGTGTTGCCATGCCCTCCTCTAGGGGATCTTCCTGACCCAGGTATTGAGCCCAGGTCTGCTGCACTGCAGTCAGTCTTTACCATCTGAGCCACCAGGGAAGCCCACTGTTGTTGTAGAAAGTAAATACCAACTCTGAAAACCAATATTCCAGTGATCCCTCCAACACCATAAGGGAGACAGGACCCTATATACACATACTAAATGGAGGCAGAATAGTGTGCACTTTAAACAATGCCAACTTTGTATAAATATTCGGCCTCTTTCAATGTCACCTTAGATGTCAGGCACACTGCTTTTAAATAAGCCTATCCAGAGACTACATTCAGAGTTCTGATTTGTGAGTTGCTGCTTTGTGGTTATGGGCTTAAAACTGAAAAATCAAACTGTTAAAACATATATAAAATTAAGAATAGTTTCTGTTATAAACTTACAATGCATTTGAAACAAGAAAAGAATACCCAGGGCCCAGACTAAGAAGTAAAATGCCTAATGGTTAGTATACTGGCATTATAAGTCGTCTTTCTCCTTCTAGGTCTTTTTCCATTTATTCTGGGTCTTTTAATTCTTGACTTTCATTCAAACAGAAGAGGCTTGCTAGATCTGGCCTAGTTTCAGATACACGAAATATTACTATAAACACACAATTCCTCTTTGGGGGGTGATATTAAAAACTGAGAGTTGAGCTTACATATAAGTATGGGCACATTTCCAATTCCTACAACCAGTTAAAAAAAGTGAAAAACTTCATTCTGGAAAACGAATAAAATCACCCTAAAACATACAGTCTTTTTTCAGGGTCAAAATTTCTCACACTACAGTTAGTAACTAGTATATTCTACCCCTTTTTGCCAATTGGTGATATGTATTCTGCTATTTCAGTTTTCCCAAATTCACCTTTCTACCTACTTTATCTCTAATCCAACTGCTTCCCTTGCTGCTGATTTTTCCCCTCTAGCCCCGCTTTTCTTTATTGGTCCACCTCTCTCTTGCTCCCCTTACTATGAGGATCAATTTATTTCTAGTTTCTCTAAAACCCTTCCTCCTTTGCTAATGTTGCTTTTCAAACAACTTAAGCTTCAAAATACTCATTTTTTAAAATGAAAATTTGGTCACAGACTTCAAATAAAACCTTGACCAGTATCAAGAGGGAAAATTTTTATTTCAAGGTACACAAATGGCAATATCTATATTCTTTAGCAAAATATGTAAAATGATGCCTCTGTGTTACATGAATCTGAAATAATGGTAGCTTTGAAATGAAATCCGTGTCTTTCCTATGTGATAGTTCTTACCTAGATGATGGTAAAATAATATTTGCCTTGAATACAAACAATAATAATTTTTAAGGTCCTCTTTGATCTATAGGGAAAAATATAAATGCTATTTTAAAAAAAATTCAAAAAATTTCAGTGAAGTGTATAACTGAGCAACAGGTGAGAATGGACTAGTAAATTCTGAATCAGAAAATTCTGCAGTAGCTTAACGAATTTCTATGGTAAGCTACATTTTACCACATTGGCTTCTCAATAATTACTACTTTCCTGAGGATGGGCAAGTTAAATGAGTGAGTAAATCTCAAGATGCATGCTATGAACCAACATTGTAGGGTTCTCCATAAAAGCTAGAGAAAATTAGGGATGCCAAATCCCTTATGATTATACAGTGGAAGTGAGAAATAGATTTAAGGGCCTAGATCTGATAGATAGAGTGCCTGATGAACTATGGACGGAGGTCTGTGACATTGTACAGGAGACAGGGATCAAGACCATCCCCATGGAAAAGAAATGCAAAAAAGCAAAATGGCTATCCGGGGAGGCCTTACAAATAGCTGTGAAAAGAAGAGAAGCGAAAAGCAAAGGAGAAAAGGAAAGATATAAGCATCTAAATGCAGAGTTCCAAAGAACAGCAAGGAGAGATAAGAAAGCCTTCTTCAGCGATCAATGCAAAGAAATAGAGGAAAACAACAGAATGGGAAAGACTAGAGATTTCTTCAAAAAATTAGAGATACCAAGGGAACATTTCATGCAAAGATGGGCTTGATCAAGGACAGAAATGGTCTGGACCTAACAGAAGCAGAAGATATTAAGAAGAGGTGGCAAGAATACACAGAAGAACTGTACAAAAAATATCTTCAGGACCCGGATAAGCATGATGGTGTGATCACTCATCCAGAGCCAGACATCCTGGAATGTGAAGTCAAGCGGGCCTTAGAAAGCATCACTAAGAACAAAGCTAGTGGAGGCGATGGAATTCCAGTTGAGCTATTTCAAATCCTGAAAGATGATGCTGTGAAAGTGCTGCACTCAATATGCCAGCAAATTTGGAAAACTCAGCAGTGGCCACAGGACTGGAAAAGGTCAGTTTTCATTCTAATCCCAAAGAAAAGTAATGCCAAAGTGCTCAAACTACTCCACAATTGCACTCATCTCACATGCTAGTAAAGTAATGCTCAAAATTCTCCAAGCCAGGCTTCAGCAGTATGTGAACTGTGAACTACCAGATGTTCAAGCTGGTTTTAGAAAAGGCAGAGGAACCAGAGATTAAATTGCCAACATCCGCTGGATCATGGAAAAAGCAAGAGAGTTCCAGAGAAACATCTATTTCTGCTTTCTTGACTATGCCAAAGCCTTTGACTGTGTGGATCACATAAACTGTGGAAAATTCTGAAAGAGATGGGAATACCAGACCACCTGACCTGCCTCTTGAGAAACCTATATGCAGGTTAGGAAGCAACAGTTAGAACTGGACATGGAACAACAGACTGGTTTCAAATAGGAAAAGGAGTACATCAAGGCTGTATATTGTCACCCTGCTTATTTAACTTCTATGCAGAGTACATCATGAGAAATGCTAGACTGGAAGAAGCACAAGCTGGAATCAAGATTGCTTGGGAGAAATGTCAACAACCTCAGATATACAGATGACACCACTGTTATGGCAAAAAGTGAATAGGAACTAAAAAGCCTCTTGAAAGTGAAAGAGGAGATTGAAAAAGTTGGCTTAAAGCTCAACATTCAGAAAACAAAGATCATGGCATCCGGTATGGCAAATAGATGGGGAAACAGTGGAAACAGTGAGACTTTATTTTTGGGGGCTCCAAAATCACTGCAGATGGTGACTGCAGCCATGAAATTAAAAGATGCTTACTCCTTGGAAGAAAAGTTATGACCAACCTAGATAGCATATTCAAAAGCAGAGACATTACTCTGCCGACTAAGGTCCGTCTAGTCAAGGCTATGGTTTTTCCAGTGGTCATATATGGATGTGAGAGTTGGACTGTGAAGAAAGCTGAGTGCCGAAGAATTGATGCTTTTGAACTGTGGTATTGTGTTGGAGAAGACTCTTGAGAGTCCCTTGGACTGCAAGGAGATCCAACCAGTCCATTCTGAAGGAGATCAGTCCTGGGTGTTCATTGGAAGGACTGATGCTAAAGCTGAAACTCCAATACTTTGGCCACCTCATGCGAAGAGCTGACTCACTGGAAAAGATCCTGATGCTTGGAGGGATTTGGGGTAGTAGGAGAAGGGGACGACGGAGGATGAGATGGCTGGATGGCATCACTGACTTGATGGACATGAGTCTGAGTGAACTCCAGGAGTTGGTGATGGACAGGGAGGCCTGGCGTGCTGCAATTCATGGGGTCACAAAGAGTCGGACATGACTGAGCGACTGAACTGAAGACTTTAAGATATTTCCATATTCTATGAAGACAATATTTCAAATCAAGACAAACTGACAAAATTCAGAATTGCACAGTATCATAAGTTACAGAGACTCTCCACTGGTTGGGCCAAAGGGATATGAAAGGGGTAACAGGTTCACCTGAGAACACTGTGCACACTGCTCACTCCCCAGCCATCCACGGGATTCTGGTAACTGTCTGGGGGAGAATGTCCCCTCTCCACATTCAATGCCCTGACTTGAGAATCCTGTAATGTGTTACTGTTTTGACGAGAACATGATCAGAAAAGTGTTATATCTTTCAGGTGTACTGGAACAGGAGGAAAGAAAAAAAATCACCATAGGCCACCATGGTGACAGTAAGCAAAATTCTTAGCCTACATCTTAAATCCACAGTATAGTCCCCAAACTATAAGCAGACTCATTCATTTAACATGTTCTTTATAAACTTAACACCTACACCTAAGGACAAGAACAATGCTAGACAAAATATAAACAAAAGTGATTAAGGCATTCATTTACCTAACAACACAACAGAACAATCAAGTCACTGCAGGTTGTAAAATTTAGATTCAAGCTCTCGAATAATCTAGCCAACTCCTACCCTGATACACAAACTTAAGAGCAAAGGGGCCAAACTTTTATTTCCATTGCACCCTAGTAGTAACATGACTGACTGATATAACGCATGAACTGCTTTCAGAAAGGTGTGGGTTCAAGGGTCATGCTACCACTTACCAAGACCCCTGAATCATCCTCAGACACCAATATTTTAAAGATTTCTGAGGATGAGATACAGTACTCAAAGGACCCAGTACTTAGCAGCCCTTCTGCGAGTGTGTTCTCTCACCAGTGAAACAGACATATCTGAGAAGCCATAGAATAATTAATATACTATGGATAGCAAAACAGAATTCTATTCCAATACTTAAAGGAATCACATAGGGTGATGGCAGAGGAGGTCATTCAAATCCTCCCCAGTAGACAACAAAAAAGCTGGAGAAAATATTTTAAAAATATTTTTCATGACATTGAAGAACAGACAAAGCAATTAAAAATGCACAGGCCAAGCTCCATAAGAAAAAAAATGCAGAGAGATGGGCCCAAATCTGGGGCTACATTTGCTGTGGGCACAACAGGCAGGACAGAAAGCTGGTTGAGAATTTCCCAAAACTGATCAAAGATTTCAATCCACAGACCTCAGAAATCTCATCAAAACACCAAGCAGGATAAACAAAAAGAAAATAGATAAATAAAACACCTAGAGAGTCATAGTAAAACTGCAAAAAACTCTAGACAACGCAAAACTCTTCAACACAAATAGTCAAACTGCATTCAAAATAATAACATTTACATTGACACAGCTGTCAATAAAGGTCAGAAAACAACCAAATTATTAATTTAATGTACTCATATGCCAACCTAAAATCTGTCCCTGGCAAAAGCATCCTTTAAGAATGATAGTTTAAAAAAAAAAATTTCAGATCACATATACAAATAAAAAAGACCTGAAGGTACTTGCCAAACCATTGCTAAAAGGAAATGTTGAAATATGTTCTTTTGGAAGGAAAAAAAGAAATGATCTGAGAGAAAAGGCTGAAAATGAAGGGAGGAGTGAAAAGCATCAAAAATAGCAAAAATGATAATTCTACTGAATACTAACTTTAACAAAAGTAATAATCACTTGTGAGTAAACAGTCACAGATTTAAAATGTGTAACAACAGAAAAGTCATTGAGAAAATGAATAGAAATATAGTATCTGAGGGTTCTTGAATTAATTGTATAGTAACCTATATAGTAAAAGAATAGTAAGCATATAAGTATATAAAAACAAGCACAAAGAAAAAGGAATAATAAAAAAATTATCCAGACGGAAAGAACAGAAAAAAGGAATATAAACAGATGAGACAAACACAAAGTGTGTGTATGGTAGGTTTATATGATGGTAGGTTTAAACTCAGATATATGAGCAATTACGATCACTATAAATGGATTTAATGTTTCAAGTAAATAACAAAGACTGTTAGATTGGATTTTTTTAAGAAGTTTACATATTATTCATAAAACAAGTATCTCCAGCACAAAGAAATGGAAAGGCAGATACAACATGCAAACGCTAAAGAAAGCGGACGGAGCTACACAAAAACCAGACAAGTAGATATTAAGACCAAAAGCATAATTAGCGACAAGGAGGAATACTTCATAACGACACATGTTACAGAGAATCAGAAAGCTATAACATTTCTAAACATATAAGCATCCACTAACAGTGCCTCAGTGTGATAAAATCTTAAAACTTTATAAGGGAAAACAGTCAATCTATAACTCTACTTGGACATTTTAGACAAACACCTCTCAGTAGCTGATAGAACAAACACAAAAATGAAACATCATGAAGTTAAAAAAAAAAATCAGTAATTAATAGAAGATTCAAACAAGATTAACACACTTGAAATAGTCAACATATATAGGCCTCTGCACTCAGGGGCTAATGAACGCATGGAACTTTTGTAAAAACTGACAATATGTTGGACTATAAAACAAATCTTGAAGAATTCCCAAGAACTGAAATCATATGAAGTGTTAACTACCCACAATGAAGTCAGAAATCACTAAGAAAAAGAAACAATAAAATCTCCCTGCTTGCAAATTAAGAAATATATTTACCAACCTATGTATAAAGAAGAAATAACAATGGAAATTATAAAATATGTGGAACTGAACAAATATGAATATACTACACCAAAGAACTAACTGGACAGAAATTTACCCCCTCCAATGCATAAATGAGTATGGAAGGATTAAAACTGAGGAAGCCAGCATCCATCTTAAAACTCAGAAAAAGAACAGCAAGATACAATGAAAGAAAATGAAATGAAACAATAAGTAAGATCAGAAACGAGCCACAGCCAAAACAGACAAAAGAGTAATGTCACAAAGTCTGGTTCTCAAAAATTCTTTTAGGGAATCCAAAAGGTCAAAACTATTTCCATAATAGTACTAAGATGATGTTTGCCTTTCAGGCTATGTTGGTATTTATAAAATCATGGTGCAACCGCAAAAGTGGACACAGCAGCTGCAGCCTTATATCAAGGCATCAAACTCCACTGTAAATCACCGCACTACTGACTATCACAGACTGGCAGGAAAAGAAAGCCACTTTCACTTAAGAATGTCCTCGATAAAGCAGTAAAAATTATTCGTTTATTAAATTCCCCATGTCAGTTAAATACTCCATGTAATGACAAAATGAGAAAATAACAAACGTATTTGCCACAAATCAAAGTAAAATGAAAACACTTTGTGACTGAGCTGCTGGCTGACTTAGGCACTGTTTTCATGGAATACTGGGGTTCGTGTTTTCATGGAACGTCTGCGGCTCACATGGTAAAGAATCTGCCTGCAACACAGGAGATCCAGGTTCAATTTCTGGGTTGGGAAGATCCCCTGGGAAAGGGAATGGCAGCCCACTCCAGTAGTCTTGACTGGAGAATTCATGGACAGAGGAACCTGGCCAGTTACAGTCCACAGGGCACAAAGAGTCAGACACGACTAAGCGACTAACACTTTCACTTCCCTTCATGGAACACCAACTTTACTTCAAAGAACAATTTCTAGACGAATTACACTTATCCAAGCAGACATTTCCTCAAAACTGAACACAGTGAGCCTGGAAAACAGCTGACAGCACTTGTTGCCAAAGATCACACTGCCAATGACCCCTGACTTTTCAAGGAAGAAATGGGCATTTGGCAAACATTTTTTATCTTGAAATTGACGGCATCCCAATATATAAGAGACTTTTCTGATAAGACTGGTGGTAATTTCAACAAATGTGGTTTTTGGTATCACATAACGAAACATACTCTTGCCTGGAAAATCCCATGGATGGAGGAGCCTGGTGGGCTACAGTCCATGGGGTTGCGAAGAGTCAGACGCAAATGCGGAACTTCACTTTCACTTTTCACTTTCATGCATTGGAGAAGGAAATGGCAACCCACTCCAGTGTTCTTGCCTGGGGAATCCCAGGGGCGGGGAAGCCTGGTGGGCTGCCGTCTATGGGCTCACACAGAGTGGGACACGACTGAAGCGACTTAGTAGCAGCAGCAGCAGCAGCAGCAATGAAACATATCAGTACGTAGAAAATGTGCAGAACTAAGTGAATTTATTATTTTCCAGATAAGCAAATCATGATGTTCTGAAATCATGCATGAGTAAAAGATCCATCCAAATGTGCAAGAGAGACCAATGAGCTTTAAGGTACCGGAATAAGATAAATGTACTGATAAAATTTCAGATTCCATACTGCAACTAATCTTTAAAAAAAAAAAACACCTGCTGAGATGTGCTATACTATCAGATTATTCACAACAATCTGAATAGGCTAAAAATATTTTTCCCTTTACAAACTTCCTATTTGTGTGGGAC
>SJYQ01004049.1:417695-432393 GCA_006410935.1 Redunca redunca
AAGGCACAAATAAACTATAATGAGGATTAAAAAAAAGAAACTATTACTACAGATCCTACAGACATTAGGAAAATTCTACAAAACCCTAACAGATGTTAGGATTATTCTACAAACTTTATTATCAATAAATTTGAAATTTTAGATAAAATGCTAAAAAGCACAACTTACTGAAATAGGCATATCATAAAATACAGAAATGCATAAACTGTCCTATAACCATAAAGAAACTGAGCAGGTAAATAAAAGTCTTCTCACAAAGAAAACTCCAGATCCAGATGGCTTTTCTAAAGAATTATACCAATCATCTAGGAAATGGCTATATTATGCAAATTCTTCCAGATAAGAAAAAGTGGGAAAATTCTGCAGCTCATTTTATAAAGCCAGCATAACCTCAAAACAAAAGAGAGACAAAGGCATTATAAGAAAGGAAAGTTAAAAGGCAATTACACTCATGAACACACATAAAAATCTTGATCAAAAATTTAACAAACTGAAATTTTTTTAAAAAGACCATGACCAAGTAGGTCATGAAAAAGTAGGTTAATTACTAAAAGTTTCAAGACTAAACAAGTCAATCAATGCAATTCACCACAATAACAGATTAAAGAGAACACTATGATCATCTCATTAGATGCAATAAAAGTATTTAATAAAACTTAACATCCATTCAATATATAAACTCTTGGCACAGAAGAAAAGAAGGGAACTTCCTTAATCTGATTAAAGGTATCTACCAAAAACTACAGGGAACATCATAGGGAATGGTTAAACAGTGAAAGATTTCCCTTTGAGATCAGGAACAAGATTAAGATGTCCTCTGTCATCACTTCTACTCAGGACCGTAATGGAGGTCCTAGCCAGAGAAGTAAGGCAAAAGAAATAAATAAAAGGTGCAAGGACTGGCAAGAAAAGAACAAAACTCATTATTCACAAATGATACATTGGTGAATAGAGAAAACAAAAGTATCCACAGAAAGATTGTTAGAGATAAGACTTGAACAAGACTATGGGATTCAAAACCAATTGCCTTTCTATGTAAACAGCAATCACAGTTACAAAATAAAACAAAAAAACACAAAGATTCCATTTAAAAATTGCCTTAAAAAGACAACCTACTTAGCAATAGATCCAGAGAGGTGTGTAAATCCTCTCCAGGAAAATCACAAAACTTCATTGACAGGGAGTAAAGGACTAAATAAATCAAAATATATGCAATGATCATGATTTGAAAGACTCAGTATTGCAGAGACATCAATTCTCCCCAAACTGACTGACAGTCAAAGGCATCTCAGTGAAAATCACAGTGGGATCATAGTGAACACACTAAGTTTAAGTGTATAAGGAAATGCAGAGGACCAGTACCCAAGATAGTCTTAAAAAAAAAGGAACACAGGAAGAAGTAAAGAACTTCTCTAATATACATCAAGACTTATTACAAGTCTTGACTATGACAAGTGTGACAGGACAGAGGAAATCGTCAAAACCGGCCAATGGAACAGGAGAGATAAGACACAGACCCCCAGGTATGTGGGCATTTGATATCTGACATAGGTGTCATGACAGAAGTAGAGAAAAGATACTTTGCTTTGTTTTCCCAACAGATAATGCTGCGAGAGAATTAGCTACCTGGAAACAAAGGAAATCAAACCTATTCCTCATACTAGCTGGTAATCAAGATTATGGTAGAAAAATCACATTATTTCAGATTCAAAACAAAATTTATTCATTGTATACCCTTAGTGATATAAAGCTTAAGGACACGCCTATTATTGTTAGTGGCAACCCTGATATTGCTATATTGAAATTATGTTACATATATAGTAGTACAAAGTAAACAAGTGACTATAAAGTTGCTAAGATATCAAGATTTTTAGAAAAAGAAGAGACACTAATATACAAAATTAAAGCTACGTTTAAAAAAAAAAACTTTCCTGAGGTGAAAAATATCACTAATATTTTCTTTCTTTAAAAAAAAAAACAAAACCATGTTTACTACCTCTGTCCACTGAAAATGCTCCAAACATTCATTGGAAGGACTGATGGTGAAGCTCCAATACTTTGGCCACCTGATGCAAAGAGCCAACTCATTGGAAAAGACCCTGATGCTGGGAAAGACTGAGGGCAGGAGAAGGGGGCGACAGAGGATGAGATGACTGGATGGCACCACCAACTCAATGGACATGAGTTTGAGCAAACTCCGACATAACGAAGGACAAGAAAGGCTGCTGGGCTGCAGGGGGTCGCAAAGAGTCAGGCACAACTTAGCGACTGAACAACAACCAAATTCAGTAATAACAAATGCCCCAAACATCCAAACTGTGGTCTCTAAATATCAACTTCCACAGAAAAAAAAGGCTAGCTGAAAAACAGCTGGGGCAGAACAGTTCTGGGGCAGAAAGATAGTCAGATCTCGCTCACAAATTCTAAAGCAAATAAGCTCTACGAGAATACTGGAATCATGTCAGCAGGACACAGAAGCCAAAGAGAGGGATTCCCACTGACCAAAGGCGAGAAAACTCGAGCACCACAGTGTCTCAATTAAAAATATAGAAATGTGTAAGTTCAGATAGTAATAAAAACAAAGACAAAATCCTTGGTCATTCTTTCAAGTTGCCACAGACCCACTTGTTATTCTGAAAACTGATTAAATCGATTAAAAAATTGATAAAGAATAGAATCAAGACTTTATCACAACTTTCCTATAGGAACTCTATTTCAAGATAACCAAATATTTGCTGAAATTTTCCTTTTTAGAAGAAGTACAATGCAGGAGGAACTGGAAAATGATAAATTTATCATTCTTAGATCCTAAGAAACAACGGACCCAACCAAGGAGCACCAATGACTGATAAACCCACTAACTGAAAGGTAGATGAGGAACTTTATAATGGACTGATGAAACTGGCATCAACTGTGAGCACTGATGAATCTTAACATCACGAAAAATGGGACAACAAAATATGTTCCTCCTCACAGGGCGCAATCAATGAAATAGTCAACATAAAACTAAATCTAATTATAGTTGAGCCTCTCCATCTATAAATTACCAATTTAGAGGAAATAGAAATGAGATGGAGGAAACAGCCAAATCCAGAATGTGAGAAATTCTACAAAATAGTGACCCTCTTTCTTCAATAAGTAAATGGAGAATGAAAAAAACTGATACAGGTTAAAAAAGATTTAAGACACAGATCAACCAAAGCAAAGAGTGGGCCTTGTTTGGATTCTATGGCAAACAACCGGCAGAACATTCGAATTCTTTTTATATAACTGGGGAAAACAAAACATCCTGATTATTTTAAGACAGTAAGAGATTCTGGCTAAGTTTGCTACGTGGGATATCAGTCCTTATCTGCTAGCGATGCATATTAAATTACATACATGATGGGTAGGGATCTGCTTTAAAATATTACAGATCTGTTCCTAAATAATTTGTGTGATTACACATCAAAATAAATGAATAAATAGGTAGGTGGATGGGAGAATGAATAGATGGATACATGTAACTTCCTTGGGCAGTGAATCAATTGTAGCTGAATTAATTCAAATTAAATATGAAGGCAAAAGATTAAAACTAATAGATCATGTAAATGAATATCTTCATGTTCTCAGAGGAGGGCAGGACTTCCTAAACAAATCTCAGAATCACTCAACAAAAATCGGTCCTTCTGTATAGAACTCTACAAAAATTATCTACACTTCCCACTATTTTAAAGGTACTTACTGCTGGTAAGAGAGACTGCATGTTCTGATTAGAATCTGCTATTGTAGCAAGGTAGACCAAGTTTGTATGCAGCATCTGTTGATACCTATTAAAACAGAACAAATGCCAATATTAAAAAATCATTTTCTTCCTACCTGCTTACACACAAACAGCATTCTATTTCCCAAGTTTTTAGTAAGAGATTTCTGTTACATGAACATCAGCAGCACTTCAATTTTTTTCCTAGTTCTGCAAAATAACTGCAAATAAGTACATTCAAAGACAAAAATAAACACAGGGCTCTCACCATGTGCTAGATACTTAAACATGCTTTAAGTATCAAACCAACACTAGGAGGTAAAGGTTCTTATTTTCTCCATTCTACAGATGAAGAAATTGAGGTTTAGAAAGGTTAATACCTTGTATAAGATTGTACATCACAGAAAATGGAATACTAAGACAGGTACACAAACCACTGGGTTGGCCAAAAAGTTCGTTCGGGTTTCTCATATTATATATAACACCTTAGGGGAAAATCCAAATGAACTTTTCGGCTAACCCACACATTTACAAAGAGATCTAGAATGAAGGAGTCAACAAAACTGATGTGCTTATTCCCTTTCCTCTGCCATTTTTGTGTTGCCAAAAACCTCAAAGTCAAGTACAGTCAACACACTCTGTTAAAATGTCAGAAAGGAGGTGGAAACCACGCATTTTTTTATCCTCATTCCCGTGGCAGTGACCAATAATTTATGCCTGCTGTAGCTGTGCTGCCCAACTATCAGGACCTAGCATATAGAGGACAATAAATGCTACTGCTGCTGAGTCACTTCAGTCGTGTCCAACTCTGTGCAATCCCATAGATGGCAGCCCACCAGGCTCCCCCATCCCTGGGATTCTCCAGGCAAGAACACTGGAGTGGGTTGCCATTTCCTTCTCCAATGCATGAAAGTGAAAAGTGAAAGTGAGGTTGCTCAGTCTTGTCTGATCTTAGCGACCCCATGGACTGCAGCCCACCAGACTCCTCTACTCATGGGATTCTCCAGGCAAGAGTACCGGAGTGGGGTGCCATTGCCTTCTCCAAGAGGACAATAAATAGGTGTTTCCAATTAAAAAGCAGAGACATTACTTTGCTAACAAAGGTCCGTCTCATCAAGGCTATGGTTTTTCCAGTAGTAGAGAGTTAAACTACAAAGAAAGCTGAGCGCCGAAGAACTGATGCTTTTGAACTGTGGTGTTGGAGAAGACTCTTGAGAGTCCCTTGGACTGCAAGGAGATCCAACCAGTCCATTCTGAAGGATATCCATCCTGAATATTCATTTGCAAGGACTGATGTTGAAGCTGAAACTCCAATACTTTGGCCACCTGATGCAAAGAACTGTCTCATTTGAAAAGACCCCGATGCTGGGAAAGACTGAAGGTAGGAGAAGAAAGGGACGACAGAGGATGAGATGGCTTGATGGCATCACCAACTCAACGGACATGAGTTTGGGTAAACTCCAGGAGCTGATGATGGACAGCGAGGCCTGGCGTGCTGCGGTTCATGGGGTCACAAAGAGTCGGACATGACTGAGCAACTGAACTGAATTACAAAGAAAAAGTTACAAGCTAAAGCACTGAGATGGAGTAAAGAACAGGACACCAACACCATTAGGAATTAACTTTAAAAAATAAAGCAAACTCTCATTATTGGTGTGAAGTGGTTAAACATGTTTATTGCTATTTTATTTACTTATAAATAATTTTTGCTAAGCCTCTCTTCAAAATTTTAAAAACTAATTCCAATGAAACCAGACTGAAATTAGCAGTGATTCAATTACTAGTGTTGATAATCACACAAAATACAAACTTAAAATCTGCATTAGATCATTATTCTTTTAGAATTTCATTTACTAATAAACAGTAAATAAATTAAAATTATGAAATAAGTAAAAAACACCTTTATTCTGCTAAATAAAGCCTTCTAATGCAGATCCCAAATGCAGTAATTTTCTAAAACAGACACCATAAAAGGAATCCTAGCAAATTCTTTGCTATTAGAAAAACTACTAGTAAACTCTTTTTCCTGTTAGAAAAACTGATTTCATTACTTTTTTCTTATTTAGTGGGGAACAAAACTTATTTCTCACTGAACTTGAAGTTTCTTAACTAACAACATTACGCTTTTGTAGTTTGCTTGGTTATTTTAGATTTATTGAGTTATAACTGATATTTATAAAGAACTTCACATATTTAATATGTACCATTTGATGTTTGGACATACATGAACACCTGTGAAAATATTACCACCGTGGAGGTAAGACATACCTAACACTTTCCAAGGTTTCCTTGTTTCTCTTTGTTACTATTTTTTTATTGTTGTTTAAAAACAAGTCTACAGGTTCTTTACGTTCCTCCTCACATATATTATACACTACGCTGCTCGATCACACATGATATTGTTACTATGACCCTTATACAAACAAGGACCAAGAAATAATATTTTGCAGTTATTCATAATTATGCCACTGAAATTCTTCAAACAGCACTGACAGGCACCACCAGCTGGAACTACTTCATTATTCCGTAGGGATCTTAAATGGAATTTAAGGTGCAGGGTTCCACAGTCTTGACATTTTTAAAAAACCAACCAGCCATTTTTAATTAGAACATATAATGCACTGCAAAGGCTACTCCTTCAAGTTTTCCTCTTTTTCTGAGTACTGGTAAGGCTCTAATACACGTACTCAGATATGAGATTTGCTGACTGCCCTATCAAAAATAAAAATGCCAGTGTTACTAAGAACTATGGCTTACTTATGACCCTTTAAGAAACTCAGTAAACCAGTATTAAAATATTTAATCTGCCATACTCTTGAGGACCCATTTATAAAATACTGGCAGTGAGAGTGGATCTATAAAGTGCTTGTAGTTCTAAATATCTTCAAATACAGCACCTTTTAGCAAATATTTTAAAACATTTCCCTAACTTTCAAATCTTAATTTTTAATCTTGAAATAATCCCAAGTTCAAGAATAGTATGAAGAACTCCCAAATATCTTTCTCCCACATTCCCCAACTGTCAGCATTTTGCATTTGTCTCATACTATCTCTAAACACACAAATCAACATACACGTGCATGCAACTACACACTTTTTTCCAAAGCTATTTGAGAGTCTGTTACTGACATAATACTCATCACTCCTAATATCATACTACATTGTCAGTTTCCCAAAAACAAGGATATTCCCTAAACTACAGTACAACCATCATAAGGAGGAAATGAATGCTGATACAATGTTAATCAAATCCACAGAACACAATCAAATTGCTACAATCGTCCCAACAGCCAAATCTTCTTATCTAATATAAGGGGATAGGTGAAAATGAAAAATTTTAATGGGTCTTTTGTAAGTAACTTCATTAGGTTTTCTTTCTGGTAAAACTGCATTCTTCTTACAGCACTCACCCAAGTAAGCTTATTCTCAATTCTTCTACAAATATTCTTCTGAGAAACTTTATTTTATTCTATAAATACTACTAATTTATCACTGAAGCAGTTTTTAATGTATATGCTTAAAGCAGTATATTTTATATAAGAAAACAGTACATAAACAAAGGGCAGATATAAAACATATTCAACATCTTATATTTGATGATGGTAACTGCCTAATAAATACTGGCAGGTATTTCCAAATACCCTTAATTATTAACCTATTAAATGTGAGGCAGTTCACTTCCCAAAGATTCCACTAAGAGCCACTACATCAATTACCTTGAAAAGAGTTAAATAACCACTATTGAATTTACTGATTTAATTATAAAATGAATCAAAAATCATGAGATTTCATTTTGAAAAATCTTTACCTAGAAGCTATGAAGATATATTTATAGGCTAATAGAAATACAATGTACAGAATAAAAGTTATCTTCATAACTAGAGATTTTAAACAAAATTCATTTATATTATGATGAACACAAATTTTTCATTTGAGAACTGTTTATAACACATTCTGAAATAGATGCAATCTCCCTGGGGAAAAAAAAAGGGCTGATTTAAGCAAATATATGGAATCATTTAGGAAATGCTCAAACCAAACACCACAAGAGAGCAATAATACATTCTTACATATACGTTGTCAGAATTTAAAGCAAAGAGGAGCTGGGTGTACAAGCTCAACAGTGATGCACTGACTTATATGACTGTGTGTGTATGAACGTATGTATGTAGATAAGGAAAGAGTAATACACACAGACAGAGCTTCCCAGGTGGCTCTAGTGGTAAAGGATCCTCTTGCCAAAGAGAAGACACAACAGATACAGGTTTGATCCCTGGATCAGGAAGATCCCTTGAAGAAGGAAATGGCAACTCACTCCAGTATTCCAGCCTGGAAAATTCCATGGGCAAAAGAGCCTAGCGGGCTACCATCCATGGAGTTGATGTAATCGGCAAAAAATCTTTAGATGATGAGAATACGGTGCTCATTCTCTAAATTTTATATATCCATGTTTCCTAATTTTCTACAATGTATGTACTGTGTTCATAAAAATAAAGTTTTTTTTTTTATTTATAAAAAGCTCTGCTTGAGGCAGTTATCACATCTTAAGGAACTGTTTAATTAAAATTGAATTGTCAATTCCCAAATGGTTGTCATTGATGTATCTCTTTATTTTCCTTTCACTTCTCCTCCTGTGAGTAACAAGAACATTTATTAACATTGAGAGGAGAGATTTTTTTTCTCTTCACTCCCAAACCAATTCTAACAACTTGAGAAATAACGAGTACCTGGAAAACTCGAAGAATGAAATTAAATACAAGAGAAAGGGCAGAATTTAAGATTCGACCTCAATCAATTTAGGCCTCATTTATACCAGATACATCTGACCAAATGAGGTCTATGCCAGTAGGCAGAGAAAGAGGAAAATGATGACATACACGAAAATGCTAAGAATATAAAGAATAAGACAGGATGAACTTTTGCCAACAAGTTGGAAAAGAGGGTTCTAGATCTGAACACGTCTTATCCCCGTCACTTACTGCCAAGGCCTATAGGAAACTGAACCAACCCTATGCCGTCGGCTCTGCCTGGCATTTTAAAAAGTCACAGGTGTGGTGATCACTTTGTAACGTACAGAAGGATCAAATCACTATGCTGGGGATCAGGAAATAACATAGTGTTATAGGTCAGTTTTGCTTCAAAAACAAACTCACAGAAAAGAGATTAGATTCGTGGTTACCAGGGGCTTGGGGGAGGGTGGGGAATGTAGACCGGCAGAGGTGCTGGATGAAGGTAGTGAAAAGAAAAAGCCACAAGTGAAAACAATTATTCTCATCAGTGCCTCAGAGCCATTGCTATTCCACAGCCGACTTGAGGTAGTGACCTCCTGACAACTGATATCAGCCACAGTTAAGCTAAGGAAGTAGCTTCGCTGGTAATTTCTTAGAAGCATTTTTCACATATAAACAGGCAAGATTCATCAAAGAAAATATACGTAAAAGAAATGGCAGCGGTGACATAAAATGCAAAATGCACAAATGATTAGAAAATAAGATACCCTAGAATTCAGATCTTAATTTCTGAATATTATTTTCCAAAAAAAGAACGGAGGGCCTGGAAAAATGGACGATTCCAGACTGGGGCAGAAAGAAAAGTACAAGATAAGCCTGTAACATTTTGTCATGCGATAAAATTCTGTAAATGCTCAAAAAATTATAAGAGCTGTATCAAGAAGCCAGCTTGAAGGGCTGCCAGTGGCCAGCACTTGGGACAATTTGAAAAAGAAAATACATAGACTAACAAATTATAATCCAGAGGATACAATAAAAATCCATAAGTCCATTCAGATATGAATCAATGAGTGAATGGGAGCAGGGCTTCGGAAATTTCTTCCTTATGGTAGGATTCCAAACAATGTAGAAGGAAAGACAGATTCTGGCACCTTTTGGCAACCAACACAGTAGTCACTGCTTGAGTTAAGAACCGTTGCCGTCACTGGTGCTGTTCAGTCACTGAGCTGGGTTCGACTCTTTTGCGACCCCATGGACTGAGGAGCTGGCAGGGACTTCCCATACAATACTGAAGTGGGTTGCCATTTCCTTCTCCAGGAGATCTTCCCAGCCCAGAGACTGAACCCGCATCTCCTGCACCGGCAGGTGGGTTCTTTACCAGAGTCACCAGGGAAGCCCCAAGAATCACTGGTGGATGTTACAATGAACATATAGAAACAGGCTAAGAAACAGTGTTACGCACGTGTCTCAAGGTATCTCCCCAAAACATAGGTATGAATTATAAAGGAAAAATAGTAACTTTATAGTACATGACAGCACCTTAACAAAGTGGCCACAATTATCATGAATCCTGGGACAAACCATGGTCACACAGCTACCGAGGATGCAATGAGAAAGCAGAAGTATGTAAACACGGATCTCATCATGGAGAAACAGTAGTCAACTCCACGATGAGGGACATATCACACAACTGGCCTGTACTCTTCAACAATGTAAACACCATGAGAAAAGAGATAAACTGAAGGACAGGTCCAGATGACAGTATTCCGAGACCAACCTAAACATATCATCTAATTCTGTACCAATCTGTGGACCTGAGCAAATACACTAATGGGAAAACTGGTAAAATTTCTAAAAGTGGGAAACTAGACAACCGTATTGAATCCTGATTTGAACAATTAGACTCTTAAGAAGTTGTGCCTGTTTTCATGAAATATGTTATGAAATATACATGGATATTATAAAATGAGAGAGAATCATGCCTGTAACCTTTTCTCAAATGTTTCAGAAAAACAATACAGAAGAAATGAATGACACAGCAAGGTGACTAATACATTAACATTTGAGGAATTTCAGGGAAGGACACACAGGAATTTCTTCTATCTTTGAAACTTTTTTTGTAAGAGTGAAATTATTTTAAAATAAAACATTTTAGAAGAGATACCGCTCGTCACCAATTTTTAAGATTTTTTAAAAAACTTTTAAGATGGCCCCTATCCACTGCTGGCAGACATGGTTGAAAACTAGGTCTCTGAAACCTAGCTGGAGGAAGGCAAACCAATACAATGCAATCGAGTAATTTGGAGATTCAGCACAGTTTTTGACCCTGCCATTCCTTTTATAAAACTCTAACCTATTAAAAACAAAATGTCTGAATGTGTTTATATAAATATGAGCACATATTTGTAAATGCACAGAAAAATGTTTGTAAAGACAGAACTAAACCACTCTAAGTAGTTACCTCTATGGAGAATAGAGATAAAAGAGTGAGAACTAAGAAGTGTATGCCTATGGCCGATTCATATTGATGTATGGCAAAAAACATCACAATACTATAAAGTAATTACCTTCCAATTAAAATAAATAAAATTTTTTTACAAAGTTTCATCTCTACAAACTTTTATGCTTTGATTTTAATTCAAAAATAATTTTAAGCAAAGGGGCAAGAGTCATGGAGAAGTCATGAAGAAGGACTCAAAATTAGGAAAAGGTTAATCAGCACAGCATGAAAGCCACACAAAGCTAGGGTTGCTGAAAAACACCTTCCTGAGAGCAGACCAGTGAGATCTCCAGGAAATAGATGAATACCAAAACAACAGTGGGAGAAAAGTATTTATAACTGAGTTGTCCAATACGGTAGCCACTAGACACGCTGAACTTGAGGCTAGTACAAAATGATGTTAGTAGAATCAGATGCACAGTAGATTTCAAAGACTTGGTATGAAACAAAAGAACATAAATTAACTGATTAGTATTTTTATACTGGTTATATATCTAAGCGATATTTTAGAAACAATGAGTTAAGTAAGATATTATTAAAATTAATTTCACCTGTTTCTTTTTACTTATATAATACGCCTACTGGTGGCTGAGATGGTTAAGAATCTGCTTGCAATGCAGGAGACCCAGGTTAATCCCTGGGTCAGGAAGATCCCCTGGAGAAGAGAATAGCTATTTACTCCTGTGTTTTTGCCTGGAGAATCCCTTGGACAGAGGAGCCTGTGGGGTACATTCCATGGGGTCGCAGAGTCAGACACAACTGACTGACTAACACACACACACAAAAGCAAATGTAGAATGACTTATGTGGCTTACAATATATTTCTGCTGACAGTACTGTTTTTAGAACAGTTTTTTGATAAAATATTCAATTTGTTCCACTCTATCAGATCCTACTAGATATAGGGTACTGTTTATTTCAGACACATCATTACTTTAGGATAAGAAGTTTGGTTCTTATGAGTGATAATCAACTATTTATTAGATATAAACTGTACATTCTCAACCACATATAGTTGACCTTTGTACAAAAGGGATGAAGACACTGAGCCACCTGAAGTTGAAAATCCAAGTATAACCCTACAGCTTGCCCTCAGTATCTCATGGTTTCGCATTCATATATTCACCCAACCGTGGATCATATAGCGCTGCAGGACATCTACACTGGAAAAAAAAAATCCGTGTAAGTACACTTGTGTAGTTTAAACCTATCCTGTTCAAGAGTCAACAGAATATGCCTGTAACTATGAATGTGAAGATCTAACTGTTCCAAAAATCAGACTACAGAAATTTGAAGTCATTTATAACACACGATAAGAAGGGTAAGGAAAAAACTGATATATCCTCCAGCCCAAGTAACAAATTTTTCTTTTACAAAAATCAAGAAAAGTTACACCAAAAAAATTGCACACAAATGTGCACAGCATCACTCATCATAGTCAAGAACTGGAAACAATCCAAATGTTCATCAGTGATAGATAAATAAAATGTGGTAGAGCCATGGAAGACTATTTAGCAACAAAAAGGAAGGAAATACTGATATAAGCTTCAACATGGATGAATCCTGAAAACACGATGCTAAAAGAAAACAGTCAAAAAAGATCACGTACTGAAAGAATTCATTTGGATGAAGTGTCCACAATAAGCAAATCTACACAGACAGAAAGCAAATTAGTGGTTATCAGGGGGTGTGTCATCAGGAGGTGAGAATGGGGAGTGACTGCTAATGATAGGGTTTCTTTCTGGACTATTGAAAATGTTCTAAAATTGATCAAAGCAATAATAGTGCAACTCTATGAATATACTAAAAACCACTGAATTGTACACTTTAAAACAGGTGAATTATGTGGTATGTGGGTTATATCTCAATAAAGCTATTCTTAAAAAGAAAAGTAAAAAACTAACCAACACAGAAAAAGAAATACCAAAAAACTTTCATATCAATCTTACTGAGAACACTCTGAGGTCTTTCCTTTATTCTGATAGTCCATTATACACTGAATAAGATGGTTATTTTCATCCAGCATCTGAAATAAAAGTAAAAAAAGTTTATTGTAAATCTCATGCATCAAGTAAAATAAAAAATTAAGATTTCTAGAAAAGTTTATCTATACAGGAACTGAATCCAGTTCTTTTTCATACCTACAATATAGCTCTGCATAAAAGGTCTTATATCTTTGGGATGTTATGTTTAATCAACAATTTTTAATTTTTTTTTTAACCACTGCCACCCAGCTTGTGGGATCTTAGTTCCCCAATCAAGGATTGAACCTGTGCCCCAAGCAATGGAAGCTAATCTGTCCTAATCCAAAATGAAGTAAACTGATGAAAACTTCAGCACAGGAGAATTCAGGAGACAGCTGGCTAGCTTCCCAGCTTTACGTTGTTGTTCAGTCACTAAGTCATGTCTGACTCTCTGAGAACCCATGGACTGCAGCACACCAAGCTTCCCTGTCCTTCACCCTCTCCCAGAGCTTGCTCAAACTTGTGCCCATTGAGTCCATGATACCATCCAACCATCTCTTCCTCTGTCACCTCCTTCTCCTGCTGCCCTCAATCTTTCCCAGCATCAGGGTCTTTTCCAAGTTTTATGCAGCATGGTTTTGTGACTTTCCAAACATGCAATAATTAATTCCAGGAATTTCTAGGTAAGTACTATAATATTAACCACAGACCCTATGAGCCAACCTTATAATTGTCCCAAAAGTTTAAAAACAAGCATATATTTACCATACTATGAAAACAATTCAAAGCAAAACTGGCTTTAAGGATTAAATAATGCATCTAAGCAGACTGGTGCTGAGGAAAAAGCACTGATGTAGCAATTAAAAGGCCAGTTTTACTGTCAAGCTATCCTGAGCAAACCACTCAAGATGTCAAAGGCTCAGATTTATCAAGGGACAGGAGTAGATGTTCCTCCTCAAACCGCCCCCACCCTTCCAGGATTTCAAAGCTTTAATACCATAACCACTGTTTCCCATTAATTTAGCTAATGTAATTCTTTTAATTAAACACGAAGATCCATTTAAAAATGTGACTTCTTTTCTGCATATGAATCAGTCTTTACTTGGTGGAAAAAAAAAAAACAACATTAACATGCCCTTCAAAAACAAATGCAGTTTTCTTCTTATATCTACTCATCAGATGCCAAAAAATTTGTCTTTAGAATGTGTTTTAATACAATCTCCAATCTAACGATTTCACAACCTATCTTCTCAGTAGATTCCACGGTTTAACAATCTTCACCATTAGAACGTCTGGGTTTGTCTTGTATCTAACGTCATTCCCTCACGCTATACAATCAGGCACTTAATGTGGGATCCTTTTTCTCTCCTGAGCTGAGGATGAACACTTTAACTGATCAGCATCTCTTGAGTTAGTCACCCACGATAAATTATCTTAAGATGTAGGGAAGAAAAACTCTTCATAAGAAATACAAACTCAGAACTTTTCTATAGTCCAAAAAGTGAAGCCTTCCAGAAACACATTTTGTGTACGTGTACTTGCAGCTGTTTGCCAGGCCGCAGACTTCGCCCAGCACGCTATACAAAAAGCACTGCATTTTCAGGCAATGCCAAGCCTGTCTCTTCATAAATAAAGCAACAGTTGGGCAAATGTCAAACGCCACACTGTAAAGAGCCTGAGAGTCAATAGAAGCCTATTAACATAAACTACTAGGCATATGATGGTGTCTTGACAGGTCCTAAAAGTTGACTTTTTTTTTTTT
>SJYQ01004049.1:433679-598385 GCA_006410935.1 Redunca redunca
TTGAGTTAGACAAGGCTGTGGTCCTAGTGTGATTAGATTGACTAGTTTTCTGTGAGTATGGTTTCAGTGTGTCTGCCCTCTGATGCCCTCTTGCAACACCTACCATCTTACTTGGGTTTCTCTTACCTTGGGCGTGGAGTATCTCCTCACGGCTGCTCCAGCAAAGTGCAACCACTGCTCCTTACCTTACATGAGGGATATCTCCTCATCACTGCACTTCCTGACCTTCAACGTGGGATAGCTCCTCTAGGCCCTCCTGTGCTCATGCAGCCATCGCTCCTTGGACATGATGTGGCTCCTCCCAGCCGCTGCCCCTGACCTTGGACATGGGGTAGCTCCTCTTGACCGTTATACCTTGCCTCCTGCCCATCCTGATTCATTCTTTATGCAGCAGCCAGAATAATCTCTTACAAATGTAAACCATATTGCTCTCCTGCCTAAAACACCTTGATATGGTCTCATCACACCTCATATAAACTGTTACCTTTAAGGTCTACATATGGGTTCATCACTACTTCTCTGACATAATCTCCTATTGTCTTTCCTTCCTTCCCTCTGCTTCAGCCACACCAGCTTTGAATATTGTGTTGTTACTCTTCAGATAAACTAGGCTTGCTTCTGCCACAAGCCCTGGGATCCTTCCATTTCCTCTGCCTGGAAAGCACTTTCCCCAGAAATTCACATCTAGACTTTTCTCAAAATTAGGTTTCAGTTCAAAGATCACCTTCTCAGAGAAGGCTTCTTGGTCCAGTAGGTATTTGACAATGGGAAAAGAAAGATTCAAGAAGTTCAGCAATATGTCTGAGGCCATAGAGTTGGAGAGTATAGTAGGATTCAGGATGAGAGGGCAGGGTTCCAGCACCCTGGCTGTAGGTCTTCTCTAACTGAATACATTGAGTAGAAATACAAACATTAGTTCCACTCATCCTGGGAAAGTGGGAGATTACTTAAGCCTCTTCTTCTGTTTGTCTCTCTCACTAGGGAATGCCCTCCCCCCAACCCTGACTTTGAGCCAAAGCAGTGCTGTTTGCATTCCTCCTATGTTCATCTTGGTTTGATTATATGATGAGTGGCTGGCTCTTGAAAAATTACGGCTCATCTTGGGTGAGTGAGATGCAGAGCACGGTGGAGCTTTCTGAGTGTTAGCTAGACATCAAAAATGCCTCAGAAATGGAGGCAATGAGTGCCGTTCTTAGCTTTCTCTTGAAGGCAAACAACCAAAATCACCAAAAGTGGCTTAGATACTACATAACCTATTGGTCTATCTGAAAATCTTCCTTCTCTGTGGGACACTAGCTGACTTCCTGTGCTTCTAAGAGCAGAGAAGATGATGCTCACAACAAGTCCCCAGCACTCTGTCATCCTGGACCAATCATCACACAAGCACAGGCTCGAGACCTCTGTCTTTTTCCTTCTATCTCCTTTCTCCAACTTCTAATTGCCCCATCTCCTGTAGGATATGATTAGAAACCTCACCCCTTCTAGAAAATCCCTAATGTGTTGGCATTTAGTTTGGGTTCTGGCTTGAACTGTTTCCCAACCCATTTGGCTTGGTATGTGCTTGGTGGGCTGTCCTGCTCCTGTAGCAGGTCTTGGACAACCAGAGACTCAGGAGATGAGCAGGCAAAGCTGTTGGGGTTTTGTGCACAAAGCAACAGTGCCCAAACAAGCATCTTCCACTGGAGGAAGATCTCTGGTCCTGGACGAGGATATCAAAATTGGAAACTGGCTTGCTTTGACAACTGAAATTCCACATTGGCTCAGGGCTTGTCAGGAGCAGGAGAATTGCTGTAGGTGTTTATCCAGCACTTTCTTCCATTCCTCCATCATGAATCATTGGTCCTGAATCACTTAGCAGCCAGAAATGATGGAATTGTTCAATATCATGGATCCAGGGGCACTGACCCCAGCAATCATCTTTTGGCTCAGCAGCTGGCTCATTTCTGGCCTCAGTGAACTAAAAAACAAAAGGCCCTTCCAGGCACTTGCAGGGAAAGTTTAGCCTCTCTGGGAAAGCACCTCCCATATTACTCTGGTTCAGGATGACTCTGCCTGACTGCCCTGGGAGACCTACCAGGGGCATGGCTCCAGTGCCAAGACTACTAAGCACATCTATTATGATGCCATAAAGAAGTTCACTTATTTATCCATTCACCCATTCATTCACTCATTCATTTCTTTTTTCATCCTTTATTTAAGGGTCTAATATGGGTCCCCTGGAGAAGGGAAAGGCTACCCACTCCAGTATTCTGGCCTGGAAAGTTCCATGGACTGTATAGTCTATGAGGTCGCAAAGAACCATGACTGAGCGACTTTCGCTTCAGTATGGATCCAGCACTGTGCTGGGCACTGGGGATGACCAAACAACAGACTTTCCTGATGCTTTTATTGATGCATGGAGGAAATAGACAGTAACAAAATTGTCACATTTATCACTGTTTTATTGGGAACTGGAAATTCCCTGTGAAGGGGAGGTAGAGTGCTCTAAGTGTGCGTTAACAACAAAACCTTGCTGGCAACAGTAGGAAGCTGGAGGCGTCCCCTAGGCAGTGAGGCTGGAGTTGAGAGATGAACAATTTATGTCAGCTGAGTGGCATAAGAGGATAATAATAATGCATGTGCAAAGGTCCAGAGGCATGGAAGAGCTTGGCACCTTTCAGTAATTAAAGTAAGGCTGATGTGGCTGAAAGAAAAGAGAGAGAGAGGAGGGACTTCCCTGGTGGTCCAATGGTTCGATTCCTGGTCAGGAAGCTAAGTTCCCACATCCCACATGCCTTATGGCCAAAAAACCAAAACAGAAAACAGAAACAATATTATAACAATGTTGTAAGAATTAAAAAGACTCTAAAAATGGTCCACATTAAAAAAAAGAAGAAGAAAATATTTTAAAAAAGTGGGAGGAGAGGTGGGATGGAAGGGCCTGACACAGCAATGCCTTGTGAACGGTGCTTTCCTAGGGCCTGGAATAATGCCCTGGGCAGGCAAAGCATGGACTTTCTGATCACAGTCTCTATCCTGGAAACTTAATACCCAGCAGTGGTCATTCTTGACTTACAACAACATTAACCCAACCTTGTTAAAATGCAGGGATTATGACTGATATGAGACAAAATGCCTTGCTGCTGCTGCTGCTGCTAAGTCGCTTCAGTCATGTCCGACTCTGTGCTACCCCATAGACAGCAGCCCACCAGGCTCCCTCGTCCCTGGGATTCTCCAGGCAAGAACACTGGAGTCGGTTGCCATTTCCTTCTCCAATGCATGAAAGGAAAAGTGAAAGTGAAGTCGCTCAGTCATGTCCAATTCTTAGAGACCCCATGGACTGCAGCCCACCAGGCTCCTCCATCCGTGGGATTTTCCAGGCAAGAGTACTGGAGTAGGGTGCCATTGCCTTCCCCCTTGGGGTCCCCATATTAGGGGATAAATTTTGCTCCCTATCAGTTTCTCTCTTGGGCTTCTCTATTAGTTCTCATGCCAGTAACCTGGAAGTCACCATGGACTCTTCTTTTTCCCTCCCTCAGCTCCATACCCACTCTAGCAACAAACTCTGACAGTTCTACCTCTTAAATACATTGTGAATCTATCCACTTCTTTCTATTTCCAGAGCCTTTATTTGAACTGTAACAACAGGTTTCTCACTGCTCCACTCTCAGCTGGTAGACAGAGATCATTTCAGCATGGAAAGCAGATAACGCCACTTTTCTGCTTAAAACCTCGATAGCTTCCCATTGCATTTGGGATAACCTCCAAGCTGCTGCCCCAGCCCCTAGCCCTGCCTTATCCCTGATTTGCCCCATTCCCTCTCCAACCTCACCCCATTCACCTTGTCCCTCACTTCAACCATCCTGGCCATTTGATTGCTCCTTCTTTGTTTTTCTCTCTCTCTCTTTTCTTCCTTACTTTCTTTCAGCCTTCCTCCTTCCCTCCCTCCCTCTGTCCTTCCTTCCTTGATGATGATATGAACACTTACATGAGATTTGCTCTCTAAACAGAATTTTAATTGCAAAATACAGTATTGTTAATTATAGGCACAAGCTTAGACAGCAGAATCACAGGAGAAACTCATTTTGTATAACTGAAATTATACCTGTTCTTGTCTTAGGGATTTCACATATGCACTTTCCTCCTTCTAGAATGGCCTTTCCTTCACTCCTAGCCTGACCGATCATTATATATCCTTTAGTTCTCTGTTTACATGTCATTTTTTCAGACAGCCTCTCACTGACCTCCTCCAAGCTGATCACCTAGTGTGTCCTGCACAGCTCTGACCATAAGATGTAAGATGCATTCACTGAAACTTGCTGCTTCCCCCACTAGATGCTAAGCTCCATGAAGGCCCTCTTAGTTCATCTCTGTACCCTGTGTGTTATGCTTGGCATGTGGTAGATGTCTCACAGATGTTTGTTGAATGAATGAGTGATCCTGTCAAATCGGTGCCTGCATGTATTTGTACCCCTGCCTCTGGTGTTTTTCCCCCATAGTCCTTATGGCCTTTTGCACAGCCCACCGCCATCTATTCCCACACTCACCTGGCATAGCCAAATTCCAAGACTCACTGGCTCTTTTTCCTTCTTTACCATTTGTCCCATGTTGCTTACAAGACATCTCTCTCTAAAAAATAAGAGAATTTTTTCTAGTAAATTTCTCTCTCTTTTTTTTTAAATATAAATTTATTTATTTTAATTGGAGGTTAATTACTTTACAATATTGTATTGGTTTTTCCAATAGGGTCATAAAGAAAGTAAAACTGACCTGAGGGGAAAGAAGATAGACTCAGAGGAAGGGGCCGTCACAAGCTTGAAAATGCACTTCATCCTTCAGCATCTTATGTCCTCATTTATACANCACATCCTGCCTCGCCTCACTCGACATGATTTATTCCACCCCAGGAATGCAGCTCATTTCCCAGAATTTTGTAAAGAACTTCAGTTAAAGAGTTTGATCTTGCAAGGAGCTCCATTTACGGCTCAGCTGGGGGGGTGGGGTGGGGGGTGGGGAGCTAATATAGAAACAATGTCTTATTTTAGGGGAGCATCTCCTATTCCAGTAGGGGATAGAAAATGCTTTGGTGGGAGTTCTATTTTTAATCACTTTCCTGGGGTCAGAGCCTGGGCGCTTAACACAAGATCCAAGCTCACACTCCATGCTGTACATTAAGATTTAATGTGCCTTCCTTATTTACACCTAAATGAGGTTTTTAATGGTTTAATTAGCAAAATATATCAGTTTGCTTCTTTAAACCTTGCCTCTCAGAGGTAGTACTTTTAGCCATTTCCAGTGTTTAATAAAAGATGAAAACCTTTATTTCTCTCAGTTAAGGAGGGCTGTAACCCCCCTTCATCTTATTAACACAGACTTGGGGGTGCCTTGAAGGAGTCAAAACCAAAAAGTCAATCAATGGGGATATTTCCAACCTGGCCAATGAGAACTGTGCTCTCCAGGAATTTCTGTCTTCAGCTTTGCCATGCTCATTTGAATCCAAATTAAATGGCTAAAATGAAAGCCTTGCAGATGAAACCATAGTTCACGAGGGGCTTTTTCTTTAATTTGGAAAATCTTGTAGAAATTCAGATCAAGGATAAGTGCAAAGAGAGCCTTCGCCTGGGCATTCAGAGCTGCCTCTGTTCACCCTGCCTGTTTGCCCCATAGGACAGCGCTCCGCACAATGCACATGACAAAGCCTTTTATTTCATTTCTTTTCGGGACGTAGCTGGGAAATTGGGGAACATTTACTCTTAATGACTGTCAGCATTATGCAGTATATTATTTTTGTGCTGCAACATTGCAAAAAATAGGAAATAGAAAAGCATGTCCGTGTGCTCACTCCTTAGTCGTGTTTGACTTTGTGGCCCCATGGTCTGTAGCTTGGTCAAGCTCCTCTGTTCATGGAATTTTCCAGGCCAAAACATGGGAGTGGGTTGCCATTTCCTATTCCAGGAGGTCTTTCCGACCCAGGAATGAACTCGCAACTCTGGCATCTTCTGCACTGGCAGGCAGAGAAGGCACCCAAACAGCACAAGTCTAAGATAAAAGTTGCCCACAATTCTATTACCTAATCAAATTAGTACTTTTGTCTGTTGCATTACAACCCTGACATGGTTACTTCATTTGTAAGTTTTTGCAGAATTGTTGTAGATAATGTTTTATATCTTGCATTTTTACTTATCCTGCTAATTTTTTCCAGTTTGTAATGGACCTTTTTTCTTTCCATACCCTCTTCTCTCCTTTCCCTCATCCGTCTCTCTCCATGAGGGAGATAAGGTAACTAATAGTGTCTATAGTTCCAGGTCTTTCTCCAAGCCCAACAGACATTTACATACACATATACTCTAATGGGAGGGATTGAGGGCAGGAGAAGGGGACGACAGAGGATGAGATGGCTGGATGGCATCACTGACTCGATGGACGAGAGTCTGAGTGAGCTCCAGGAGTTGGTGATGGACAGGGAGGCCTGGCGTGCTACGATTCATGGGGTCGCAAAGAGTCGGACATGACTGAGCAACTGAACTGAACTGAACTGATACGCTAATGTGGGTTGTATTTTTTTTTTTTTGCCCTTTTTTTCTCCAAAATCGTATTTTACTATATATGTTTTTCAGCAGCTTTCCTCCCCACGCCCTAACTTAATACACTGTGGGCAATAGGAATAGATATAACTTAGTCCTTACATTTTTTGATCTTTAATTGTCAGAGGTCTGTTTCCTTCCAGGCATGTAGTCAGTGATGCCAGCATCCTTTATTAATCAGGACAAGCCAATCATTTTCACAGCTGCCCAGACCCCTTGAACTCAGAGGTGGGGATGCTTCCTGGCTTGTGGTCCCAGGTCCCATCGTCAGCCTCTGGAGTTTACAGCTTTGAGAGGGTGTCTGGTCTGCTACCTGCATTTACAGGTGACTGCACGGAAGCCCAGAGAGGCCATCCGGGTGAGAGCTCTAGGTGATGTCATAGGAAAAATCCAGGGCCAGGGGTCAGTCAGGCCTGAGTGTTAATTCCACTTATGATACTTTTTATCTATGTGACTTTGGGCAAATTACTTAGCCTCCTCGAGACTCAATTTTTCTCTTCTGATAAATGGTTATTCTAATATATACATAGTATGAGATGGAGGTGACTTATGTACAGTGCTCAACACACAAATAGCCCTTATGATTTGTAGAGGCAGCCCTAGGACTTATACCAGTTATTTTTAATCAAGTCCTTTTTCCACTGGACCAGTGTTCCCCTAAATATCATACAAGAGATTTCAGGAGGTGTAGAGATGGATATTTTTATTTTAATAACTATGTAATTGTCAGACAGTGACCTTTTCCAGATGGCAAATGATACTGCTTTTTTTCACTTTCAGAAGTATTATAAAGTTTATTTTCAAAAATAAATGTAGTCAAGGTCAAGTTAGTTGATTTGCACGAATTAATAAGTAAATAATAGTGCTGTGCTGTGCTTAGTCACTCAGTCGTGTCCAATTCTTTTTGACCCCATGAACTGTACCCTGCCAGGCTTCTCTGTCCATGGGGATTCTCCTGACAAAAATACTGGAGTGTGTTGCCATGTCCTCCTCCAGGGGATCTTCCCAACCCAGGGATCGAACCCAGGTCTCCCGCATTGCAGGCAAACTCTTTACTGCCTGAGCCACCAGGGAAGCCCCAGTAATAGTAGAGGTGGTATAAAAATATGGCAAAATCAGGCAGGTAGCTTGTCAGTGGCTGGGGATTTTGGACACAGTATCTGTTCATGCCCCTTCTTCAGTGCTTTCCCCAGCGTGCAGGTAAGCACATCAGTGACTCCTGTCTTGCTCCTCTTCCTTGGGGTCCACCCTACACATCCTCATAGAACAACAGCCTCCAGTGACTTTTGTTCTCACTGTTGAAAGGAACTATGAACTTCCAGCTGCACAGGTTCTCTGTGTGTGTATGTGCATGTGTGTGTGTAGCTTTCCCCAATATGCGTGCGTATGTGCTCAGTCATGTCTGACTCTTTGCAACCCATGGACTGTAGCCCACCAGGCTCCTCTGTCCATGGGATTATCCAGGCAAGAATACTGGAGTGGTTGCCATTTCCTCCTTCAGAGGATCTTCCCAACATAAGGATCAAATCTGTGTTTCCTGCATTGGCATGCCGATTCTTTACTGCTGAGCCACTTGGGAAGCCCTAGGTTTCCCCCAAACCACCAAGCAATTCTCTGCAACACCAGTGGAGTGTTCTACAATTCAACTCAATTCTGACATTATCTAGCTGGAGACAGCATCATATCCCACAGGTAAAGAGCTTTATCCTAAAAGACTGCCTTCCTCTTCAGGTGCCAGTCACAAGTCCAGGTTGTCACTTGTGCTTCTGGTCGAATGACTATAAGATCTCCTCTCCTTGGGTTTGTTTAATTGCTAGTGTGACTCACAAAACTCAGAGAACCATTTTACTCACAAGATTACTGTTTATTATAAAAGATATAGCTCAGGAATAGCCAAGTAGAAGAGATGTACAGGGCAAGGTGCATGGAGCTTCCATATTCTCTCTGGGTGCTCCACGCTTCTCAAATTTGCATGTATTTATGAACTTAGAGGCTCTCTAAACCTCATCCTTTGGGGATTTTATGGAAGTTTCATTAAGAGACATGACTGATAAAATCACTGGCATTGGGGATTGAACTCAATCTCCAACTCCTCTCCACTCCCCAGCAGTCAATGGGGTGAGACGGAAAGTTCCAAGTCTCTAATCATCTGGTTGACTCCCTTGGACTACTAGCCCCCATTTTTAAGCACTTCCTAAAAGTCATCTTATTAACATGACAAACCCTTACTGCTTCCCTCACCTAACAAATTCCAAAGGTTTTAGGAGCTCTGTGCCAGAAAATGAGATGAAGACCAAATATATATATTTTTATTACGAATCACAATATCTCAACAGGGTTCCCTGGAAAAGGGGTCTCATTTTCACTTCATTATCAGCAGCTAATATTTAAGGTTGAGTTCTGCACCCTGTCCCATGAATCTTACTATTGTCAAAGGTCCCACATCCTTTGGTGGGGGCTCAGCCCTGCTTCGAGCATCACTAGAAGGACAGCTCAGACCAGCTCCTTACCTTCCTGCCCACCTGTGTGCACCTTTTGCCTCACTCTTCCTCTTGAGCTGAGGGTGTGAGGGGCAGGGTTCCAGGCAGGGCCAAGGGAGGGCTTCAGTGGGAAGGTAGCTGTTTGCCTCCACAACCCTAATTTCCCTGGAGGAGCACTGCCTAGGAATCACAGTCCAGACTCAAGTCCTAAAGAACTGAAGTCAGTGTGAAATCTGGATGGAGGCATGCAAAAGAGGATCATTCTCAGCAGAGGGCATTTTCATTGTATTTGATAAATATCTACTGGGCATCCGCTATCTGAGGAGATACTGGTCTGTGACATGCAGATGCAACAGTTTCTGAAACAGGGCTTGTGTTCTGGTGCAGAAGTCAGGGACTAAACAATTGGAAATATAGAAAAAGGTAAACACACACCATGAGAAAGGGTTTGAAGCAATAGGAAGCAACGACGGGCTGGGCTGGACAGTGTGGTCAGAGATGGCTTCTCTGGAGAGGGATATTGAAAAATCAGTCATAATAACATGACTCTAGAATGTTCCAGGCAGAGCAAGAGCAAATTCCCTGAAACAGAACCAGGTCAGATTTGTAAAGTCCAGGCAAGTGGAGGCAATATCGAATGACAAGGAAGGCAAGGATAGTGAGTGAGGCCAGATCTTTATGTGGCCTTGAGGGCCATGGAAAGGGCACAGGGAGGGTTTCAAGGGATGCCATAGACTTTGCCTGGTGATTTTAAAAGTTCACAGGGCCTGCTGTGGTGAGAAGAATGGACTGACTGCAGGGGGCCAAGACTGGCAGCAAGGAGATTGCAGAGGATGGGAGCAGGTGGCCGTGGTACTGCACGCATCCAGGGTGGGTTCCTGGGGTGTCTTCTTGGAATTGGAAATTCATTTTCCAGCCCTTCTGGTCCCTGGAGCCATGCTGGGCCCCATCCCACAGCTGCTCTCCTGGAAGTCAGGAACTAGGACCCTCATTGGTGGTGTGGTCTGTGTTACGGCAGGGGCTAGGGGGCACAGGGAGGCCTGGGCACAGTGGGGAAGAGCCTCCCAGGGGTGTTCCTAGGACTAGATGCTTCTAAGAGGTCAGCAAGGGGGCAGTTGATGCCTCTGGAGCTGTGGGTGACTTGCTGAGTTGGGATGAAGGAAAGGCATTCATTCTCTCAGACAGGTTGGACACCCAACAGACCCTGCTGAGGACACAGCTTCCCGGGCTTCTCTGATCCACCACGAGAGATGCTGGCATCAGCATGCCCAGCCAGCTGGCAAAGCACTCCCTTCTGGTTCTGTACATCAGCTCGGCCGTCTCCCAGCTGTGAGGAATGGAGAAACAGTTGGGTTGAGCAGCAGGAGACAGAGAGATGCCTGCTATCTGGTCTTCAGTAATATAGCTTTCAACTCATAACTCTGTAGGTTAAGAAGGGGGTGGTCAGGGTAGAAACATTCTCAGTATTATTTTTATGGCAACTGTGGTCACTTCTAAGTGCTAGCACCCATAAGCCCTTTAAGTATATTTTCTCATTTGATTCTCACAACAATCTATAAAATACATACTATTCTTATCCCCATTTTACAGATGTGGAAACAGAGTCCAGGGTCATAATACTGTTACTGGCCCTGGCCTTTGGACTCTTTAATTAATAGAAATTGATGAAGTCAGATGAAAATGTCAGGCACGGCTTTGCGGAGACTTGTGCGGCCTCACAAGGGAGCCAAAGCAAGAAACAGTTACTCTTGTCCAATCCCAGGGAGGAACTGCTTGGGTCCTTAAGTGGGGTAACAATGTGGGCAGGTCCATGGGTTGGGCAGGAGACGGAGCTGAAGCTGTCTACCCTCTTGGTGGGTGGGATCATGTGTAGTGTCTGCTTTTGGCATCTTAGGTATGGCAGTTGATCTGTGGCCTTTTTTTATCCTGTTGCTCAAAATTGCCCCACTGGTTGATGCATGCAGTTATTTTTAGTTACTTATAGTTTTTTGGTGGGCTTCCCAGGTGGCACTAGTGGTAAAGAACCTGTCTGCCAATGCAGGAGACATGAGAGATGTGGGGTGGATCCCTGAGGTGGGACGATACCCTGGAGCAGGGCATGGCAACCCACTCCAGTATTTTTGTTTGAAGAATCCCATGGACAGGGAGCCCAGTGGTCTACAGTCCATAGGGTCTCACAGAGTTGGACACAACTGAAGCGACTTAGCACACACACATAGTTTTTTTGTGTCCTATTGCTCCAGGAGTCTTTGTCCAGGAGCAAGCTCTCTGGCTAGGGATCCTGGGTCCCAGCCTATCTTAGTATTAGTCAGTGTACAAACAAGTATCAGAACCCAGGCAGTCTGGCTGCAAGTGTATCTGCAACATTATACTGGCCTTAGCTTGGGTGGGTGAGGGGACCCACTGGGGGCTGAATGGGGTACTTTAGGGGTATTATTTGGAGACTTTGCTCCAGCTGAATTGACATGACATTAGTGGGGGAGGACTGAGGTTGAGATGACCTAGGAATGCCAGAACCAGAAGGCAGAAGAATTCTATCAGAGAACATCTGAAAATAGACAGAAGCCACTGGACGATCTAGCTGGGGCATGTGGGGTGGGGTACTGCTGGGGACATCAGTTATTTCTGCCTGCCCAGCACTAATCCTCCCCTTTCATTTTTCCTTAAAGGACTCCTTTCCACTCTTATCCATCAGGTATGGCTGAGGCTGACTTCATCCCCAGCTCAATGGTGGGCATAGGACCCAGGTGTCATCAATAAGGGTGATAGGATTTTTGTAGAACCATCACAAAAGAAGTGTTTTTCCTTTTCTGGGGGTCCTAACCTGGTAGGGTGTTGTTGGCCACACTGTCTGAGAATCAAGCCCACAAAGAAGAAAGCAGAACTGAGATACAGGGAGGGAGATTCCCGACAAAATTGCTAGATCCAACCATACCTGCAGCACTTCTGGACATTTTGGATATGCTAAGATTAATCCTTGTACTGCTGAAACCTGAGCAGGATTACTGTCACTTCCATGGAAAAGACACAGGTGCCTCTCTCCAAAGCCAGCCTGTTCCATTCTAATGGGAACTCAAAGTGTGACTTCTGCACCCAGCCTATTCTTCCTCCTGGGCTCATGGGTCAAGAGCTGCTTGTGTGTCTGTGTATATGTGTGTGTATGTGGGCCTGTTTATGTCTGTGTATATGTGTCCGTGTGTGTATGTTTCTCTCTTTATGTCTCTGTGTGTTTACGTGTCTCTGTGTGTGCCTGTAGTGTGTATGTGTGGAGGGTGAAGTACACGATCCTGGGGCTCAGATGGGCCTGCACTGTGGTAGGGAGCCCTGGGCTGCAGGTTCTGGAGCTATGGCAGAGATGACATCGGATTAGGGTCTGAGAGATGCTGGCTCTTTCTTTCCTTTCCACATTGGCTGTGCAGTGACCGAGTCTCAGGGCCAAGCTTGCCGCCGTCATCTTGATGAGTGGTACCCCTGAATCATGGAGTTGGTATAACCAACCCTGGGCCCACATTTCTATGCACCACCTTTTCCTGCTGTTATGTTTTTTTGGTCTCAAGTGGCCTCGGCCTCCAGAGACTTGAAACAGGGCTTTGGTACCCTGGCCAGAGATTGAGGTTGGGTCACAGCAGTGACCAAATCCTAGCCACTAGACCAGTGGTCAGTAACAAGGCCCTGGCCCTTCAGCTTTGCATAAAAGGAATTCCCACAGAGATGGAAAGTAGTGAAATAAGTAAAGGACTTATTAGGAGGAAAAAAAGACTACAGTACCTGTGGATAGACACACAGACAGACTCCGAGGGTGTCCCTGAGTTGTGCCCTTGTGGTAGTTCGAATCACTTTTATGGGGGCATTTCTTCTGGTTTTCCTTTGGCCAGTCATTTTGACTTGCCTGGTCCAGAGTACATACTTGGTGTATCTCAGGGTCCTCCCATGTGTTCACATGTATCTTTTAGCCAAGATGGATCGTACCGCAGAGGCATATGCATAGTATCAGTATCACTGCCCTTTTGAGCTGCCAGGAGACCTTCTGCATCTATGCAGTTGAGGATCACAAATTTCTCATACTGATTTTAAGAATGAGAAATACATGGTCTGAGAAGTACTACTCTTTAAGCCCAACCTCCTCTCTCAACTGTCCTGCCATTCTTGTCTTGGAGTATCAGTCCATAGGGCATGAATCTCCAATTGCTTTACCCTGGGGGCCCATTTACCTCCTGTCTTTATTTTCAAGAAAGAATAATTCCAAGCCTCCTATAATTAGGTGAGTGGTTCCTAAGTGAAGATCCACTAGTCAAATTGAGCCCAAATGTTTGTCTTATTTGGTCCAAAGAATGTTTAAAAATTTAAGAATGTTAAAAATAAGTTTCCAACTTTAAAGAATCAGGGAATTCCATCTTCACAAAAAAATCCTATTTTGGGGTTTTCTTGAAAAACTGAGAAGATCTAAAAAGTTTGTATCAAACAGTGCTGTCTTACTCTAGCTGGGGAGCAGGACGCCTGCTCTCAGCTTCACCAGGACCCTCTGTCACTCACCAGCTCTGTGACCTCACACTTGGGGATGCCAGGTTCTCTCACTGATCTTACTGCCTGGCCATTGATTTGTGTGTGACCCTGGCCCTAGACAGAGAGAACTCCATATGTCAGAGCTGGAAAGGACCCCAGCAATAACCGCATTCATGCAGAGAACTGAAAATGGTGGTGGAGAAAGCCGAGTTTCTGAGCACTTTCCCAGGGAATGATCAAGGTAGCTACCATCACTCAGATGATTTTGATGGACTAGGCATACTGTGCATGTCATGGCAGCAGCTTCTTATCCTCACTAGGAGTGTGTGGTACATGTCACAAAGGAAAACTCAGAGGTCAGAGAAGTTATGTAACTTAAACAGGGTCACAGGGAAGGCAGTTGAAAGGCATTTGGGTCTTGGTTTTTCTGATTCCATTTCCATCAGATGTCAGGTTGGAGCAGCTGTCTTTTGAAGTTCTAGCCCTGCATTTCTGTGGGTCTTCACACTTGATCTTTCTGGACCATTTCTCCATTGTCTCCTTTTCTCCGTTGAACTTGGGCAGGACCACACTCCTCTGCTGCAGAAATGGCCCCAAGATTAGTCTAAGTAGCATTTGCAACTCTTGGTAAGTTTCAAAATTGTCCAGTCCAGTTCTAGATTGGGGGTAGTCAGAGGGAAGTAGCTATGGCAACTGCTGCCAGCCAGGACAGGTGCAATTTAACCTCAGTTAATGGTCTCTCTACGCACAATTATAATTTAGTATAAGAAGTCAAAAGTGGCAAAGAAGCTGTATTAAGATTTCTAGTGGGTTGACAGTAATTACCAAATAATCGCTATGGGAATAAATGGGCTTCTGTGTTAGTGAAGAGTTTTATTGTTTCTTTAAAAAATATTTGGGAATGAAGATCAAGGTCTCATATTCATCACTTAAATCCCCAAGAACCACAGGTCCACAAGGTATTAGAGCAGACTCTGTAGATCAGCTGAGTCAAATAACTGCCCACAGGAGAGATCAATAGAAACCACCCCAAGAAAGACTTAAAGACAGTCACCCAGTGTTTGCTTTCCCACCCTCAGCAGGGGGATACACATACATTGAGTTGAAGATGAATTCATTATTTCTAGATAGCTCCTTGGTATTAAGAGCATGGATTCTAGAGTTGACTCTCTGGGTTCAAATCCTGGATCAAACCAAGGCTTTAGCTTGTTCCTGAGTTTCTCGGTGCTTCTATCTCCTCATCTGTTGAATAGGAGTAATTGTGGTACTAAAGTCTTGGGTGGTTGTAAGTACTCAGTAAGGTGATGTACACAAAGCACCTGGCCACGGCAATTGCCTAGTGAATTGTTACGGGGGATTGTTGTTGTTGTCATTGCTATTATTATGAACCTAGCTGAGCTCTGTCTCACTGTGTGATGCTTGATATCACAGAGCCTTTTCTGTGAATGTCAGCAGTGTCTTCCCTGAGCCTCAGTTATATGTGTCCCACTGTCAGCTTCTCAGTTCAGTCACTCAGTCATATCTGACTCTGCGACCCCATGAACCACAGCACGCCAGGCCTCCCTGTTCATCACCAACTCCCAGAGTCCACTCAAACCCATGTCCATTGAGTCAGTGATGCCGTCCAGCCATCTCATCCTCTGTCATCCTCTTCTGCTCTTGCCCTCAATCTTTCCCAGCATCCATCAGAGTCTTTTCAAATGAGTCAGCTCTTCACATTAGGTGGCCAAAGTATTGGAGTTTCAGCTTCAACATCAGTCCTTCCAATGAACACCCAGGACTGATTTCCTTTAGGATGGACTGGTTGTATCTCCTTGCAGTCCAAGGCACTCAAGAATCTTCTCCAACACCACAGTTCAAAAGCATTAATTTTTTGGTGCTCAGCCACAGGACTTCTCTGGTGGCTCAGATGGTAAAGCATCTGTCTACAATGCGGGAGACCCGAGTTCGATTCCTGGGTTGGGAAGATCCCCTGGAGAAGGAAATGGCAATCCACTCCAGTACTATTGCCTGGAAAATCCCATGGACAGAGGACCCTGGTAGGCTACCGTCCATGGGGTCACAAAGAGTCAGACACGACTGAGCGACATCACTTTCAGCTTTCTTTATAGTCCAACTCTCACATCCATACATGACTACTGGAAAAACCATAGCCTTGACTAGATGGACCTTTGTTGACAAAGTAATGTCTCTACTTTTTAATATGCTATCTAGGTTGGTCATAACTTTCCTTCCAAGAAGTAAGCATCTTTTAATTTCATGGCTTAATCACCATCTGCAGTGATTCTGGAGCCGTCCCCACCCCCCAAAATAAAGTCAGCCACTGTTTCCCCATCTATTTGCCATGAAATGTTGGGACTGGATGCCATGATCTCAGTTTTCTGAATGTTGAGCTTTAAGCCAACTTTTTCACTCTCCTCTTTCACTTTCATCAAGAGGCTCTTTAGTGCTTCACTTTCTGCCATAAGGGTGGCGTTATCTGCATATCTGAGGTTATTGATATTTCTCTCAGAAATCTTGATTTCAGCTTGCGCTTCTCCCAGACGAGCGTTTCTCTTGAAGTACTATGCATATAAGTTAAATAAGCAGGATGACAATATACAGCCGTGACATACTCCTTTTCTTATTTGGAATCAGTCTGTTGTTCCATGTCCAGGTCTAACTGTTGCTTCCTGACCTGTATATAGGTTTCTCAGGTGGTCTGGTATTCCCATCTCTTTCAGAATTTTCCAGTTTATTGTGATCCACACAGTCAAAGGCTTTGGCATAGTCAATAAAGCAGAAATAGATGTTTTTCTGGAACTCTCTTGCTTTTTCCATGATCCAGCGGATGTTGGCAAGTTGATCTCTGGTTCCTCTGCCTTTTCTAAAACCAGCTTGAACATCTGGAAGTTCACAATTCATGTATTTCTGAAGCCTGGCTTGGAGAATTTTGAGCATGACTTTACTAATGTGTGAGATGAGTGCAATTGTGCAGTAGTTGGAGCATTCTTTGGCATTACCTTTCTTTGGGATTGGAATGAAAACTGACCTTTTCCAGTCCTGTAGCCACTGCTGAGTTTTCCAAATTTGCTGGCATATTGAGTGAAGCACTTTCACAGCATTATCTTTTAGGATTTGAAATAGCTTAACTGGAATTCCATCACCTCCACTAGTTTTGTTCATAAGTGAAGTTGCTCAGTCGTGTCCGACTCTTTGCAACCTCATGGACTGTAGCCTACCAGGCTCCTCTGTCCATGGGATTTTCCAGGCAAGAGTATTGGAGTGGGTTGCCATTTCCTTCTCCAGGGGATCTTTCTGACCCAGGGATCGAACCCAGGTCTCCAGCATTGCAGACAGACATTTTATCATCTGAGCCACCAGGGAAGCCAGCTTTGTTCGTACTGATACTTTAATTTTGAAGGATTATTCTGTAGCTAAGCTGATGCTGGGAGGGATTGGGGGCAGGAGGAGAAGGGGATGGTAGAGGATGAGATGGCTGGATGGCATCACTGACTCGATGGACGTGAGTCTGAGTGAACTCCAGGAGTTGGTGATGGACAGGGAGGCCTGGTGTGCTGCAATTCAGGGGGTCACAAAGAGTCGGACATGACTGAGCGACTGAATTGAACTGAACTGAAGCTCCTTGACAACCATTGATCTTGCCTGACTCCATCTGATAGATGAGGAACTGCAGAGCAAAGAGGGAAAGACACTTATGTTCCCAAGTCAGGCTGCCAGATGTAGCCACAAACATACATGACTCCAGTAAAATTTGAATGTCAGATTAAAAAACGTCATCTCTACAAAAGCACATCCCAAATATTCCAAAGGGACATACTTGTTTACCTGTAATTCAAATTCTGTATTATATCTGACAATCCTATCCCCAGGTCACATGACAAGCAGGTTCCAGAAACTGGACTGGGAGCCGGGTGTCCTGAGTGTTACTTTACTATTCTTTTCACTAGACCAGGTGTTTCAGGGACACAGTCTGTGTACTTCCCTCCATTCCTCCTGTGTCCAGGGCAGCCTGTATTTGGTAATCACGGAATCTCTCCTCCGGAGCGCCACCTGGACCTCAGGTCTCCTTGCCTGATCAAGGCTGCCCTTCCTCATAAAGTCCATTTGCATCCCTGGCACTAGATGCTGCTCTGTGTCCTCAGAGTTCCATGGAGTGAGTCAGTTCTACCTCCCCTGTCTAGTCCAGGGGTTTTATTTGTGTCTGACCCTTTCCTTGCCTGGAGAATCCCAGGGACAGGGGAGCCTGGTGGGCTGCCGTCTGTGGGGTGGCACAGAGTCGGACACGACTGAAGCCACGCAGCAGCAGGAGCAGCAGCAGACCCTTTGCACACTGTAAGCCCTGTGCCGCAGGCCTGGAACAGATGTCAGTAAGGGTTGCTAGATGAGGCAGCACAGCCTCCAGCAGACTTGGGGAGGAGAAATCATTTCTGATGCTCTCTTCCTAAGTGAGAGCCGAGAAAACGAAACCAGTAAGAACCAGGTTCAAATCTGGAATGGGGCAGGGAAAGGCCTTCCCATATTTGAGGTTGAACTGGGTCTCCTTATTTTCTTTTCTCACAAACACATCTGAGGTTGGCCCTGACAGGTACGTAGGTGAAGTGGGCCAGGTGAGTGTCACGAAAAATAGCTCACATGAGCCACATGCCCCTCCGGCCTGGCTGCTCTTTGCCCAGTGGGCATAGGAACCTGGGCTGGCCAGATGTTCCCATTTTTCTAAAGAAGTCTAAATCTGGATCTTTATATGAAATATTCTGTTTTGTAAATAATGATTTCACCTTTTCCCAAGGACCTCACGAACGGCAGCAAAGCAGAGCTGACCACAGCTTCAGTCACAGAGGAACAGCAGGTCAGGACCCTTCCTTAGTATTCCTATGGAGGATTCACCTGCCACTCAGCTCTAAGCCATCCCAAGCCGGCCTACCAGGAGACCTCACTCCCTGTGCTGGGAGCCTGGGAAAAGGTGGCCCCCACCTCACTCAGCGACAAAAGCAGGGAGATTAATAAAGATTCCAACCCTGCTGATCTATCATCTTCTGGCACCAAATTACACACGTATCCCATTATCATTACAGAGCTTTTGGGTTAATTGCAAATCAGGGAGTTAAGATTATTAATGTGAGTGGAAGCTTATGGGGGTAAGGGGAAGGCTCAGACCCAGCTGGCCGCTGGCTGGCCCCTGGCTGTGGGGGGGGCCCTCCCACCAGCTGCTGACCTCCTACTCTTTCCTACTTCGGCCACACTCCACACCTCCCCCCTACCGACTTGGGCACGTGCCTTCCAACCATTTCCAAGGAACTCTGCAGCAGGAGCATTAAAAGCAAATGTGCTCATTACACCTGATGGCGTACAAGCCAGGCAGAGGAAATTAGTAACGATTAGGGCGTCATTAGAAGGAGATGTCTCTCTTCACCCAAAATATTGATGGCAAAAAACCCAGCCGTGCAGGTAACAAATGGATGAGACTCAGACACACAAAGCACTGTTGTGATGATCAATGTCCCAAATATACCCCAGACATCACCCAAACAGAACAGTTAGCAGCTGTTCCAGGTCTTTTTAGCTGTTGCAAAAAAGTATTTGGAGGTCCTAGTACATTCTTTTTATCACAGTGTTTTACCAAACTCCCTAGGACAGTAAAGTAGAACACCTGAATGATGTGGATTTTTAATTTTCAGAGGTCACAAAGGGCTGCCCTAAGCTGCCTTTATAGCTCAGTTGGTAAAGAATCCTCCTGCAATGCAGGAGAGCCCGGTTCGATTCCTGGGTTGGGAAGATCTGCTGGAGAAGGGATAGGCTACCCATTCCAGTATTCTTGGGCTTTCCTTGTGGCTCAGCTGGTAAAGAATCCACCTGCAATGCAGGAGACCTTGGTTGATCCCTGGGTTGGGAAGATCCCCTGGAGAAGGGAACGGCTACCCACTCTAGTATTCTGGCCTGGAGAATTCCATGGACTGTATGGTCCATGGGGTCACAAAGAGGTGGACATGACTGAGTAACTTTCACTTCACTTCAAGCTGCCTTCAAATACAAGTTGTGTAGGCTGCATGATGCTTTGAAAAATTAGAATAGATTGCTGATGTGGATATAAACATTCAGATTTCTTGATTCTCTAGAAAAATTGGACTAGTTCTGGGCCCAGGACTCTATACAGATAATAGCCCACAAGAGGTGAGTGTTGACTGTCCTGTTAAATACACTACCAGCTTTACCACAGTCTGCTCCACTACCATCTTATTCGCAACAACACGACAGAGTGGCAGTTCCCATTTATTATAGCCCTTATTATATAATATCCCTCGGCCCTCTTCCGTTACTGAATAGCTAACTCTTTGGGCATTTGAGTTTGTAGATCATGTTCGAGTTTATCCTTTCTCTTAAGACAGACATAGTTCTTAAAAACACAGTTTGGATTGTGTTCCCCATTTCCTCAAAATCTTCAGAGTTCTTCCTCCCATCATATACCACCATCACTAGCATCACCATGTACCTGTAGGATGAAGGCCATCAGTTCAGTTCAGTTCAGTTCAGTTCAGTCACTCAGTTGTGTCCAACTCTTTGCGACCCCATGAACTGTAGCACGCCAGGCCTCCCTGTCCATCACCAACTCCCGGAGTTTACCCAAACCCATGTCCATTGTGTTGGTGATGCCATCCAACCATCTCATCCTCTGTCATCCTCTTCTCCTCCTGCCCTCAATCTTTCCCAACATCAGGGTCTTTTCAAATGAGTCAGCTCTCCACATCAGGTGGCAAAATATTGGACTTTCAGCTTCAACATCAGCCCCTCCAATGAACACCCAGGACTGACCTCCTTTATGATGGACTGGTTGGATCTCCTTGGAGTCTAAGGGACTCTCAAGAGTCTTCTCCAACACCACAGTTCAAACGCATCAATTCTTTGGTGCTCAGCTTTCTTCGCAGTCCAAATCTCACATCCATACATGACCACTGGAAAAACCACAGCCTCGACTAGACGGACCTTTGTTGGCAAAATAATGTCTCTGCTTTTTAATATGCTGTCTAGGTTGGTCATAACTTTCCTTCCAAGGAGCAAGCATCTTTCAATTTCATGGCTGCAGTCACCATCTGCAGTGATTTTGGAGCCCATGCAGCCATCTAAACCCTTTGTGGCCCTGACTTTCTTACTTGCCCCTTCATCACCTGCAGTGCTCCGTGCACTTGGATCTCTAGCTACTCTGGACTGCCTCCCACATGGATGTACACAGCTTCTCTCACCACCCAGACTTTGATGGCATGGTCTCTCCAGCCTACAAAGTTTATCCCTTGTTTTTCCTTTCCCAGAGAACTTTTCTCCATCCTTCAGGGCCACCTCCCATTGTCTATTCTGGACATTCAATCAGGATGGCACTCCAGAGTGACTTGCATGCCCCTCTTCACTGCTTCTCAGCTACCCACTGGCCTATTTGCTGGACTCTCTCGCACCAAAGCAGGAACATCTTCAGGGCAAGTTCCTGCCTTTCTATCCATGCTACCTATGAGGATGAGTCAGCATTGTTCTTAAGTACTCAGTAGACCTCTATTAAATGGATTTGCCTGGCAGTAGACAAGTTTCTTTTTCCTCATGAAGTGTGTGGTTTCTAACTGAGTTCTCAGACTTTGCTGATGTTCTGAAGAGTGTTAGTTCTCACCAAGTGCGTTAATGAGGTCTGGTGGTCCTGTCCAGTACCCACCAGCCTGGAGTTTAGGGTCTCTCACTTCTTGCTCTAATCTGGCAGTTTGTTTTTAGACTAGCTCTTCCCATGGTCCCCACACTGATGAGGGGTCTTCCATTCTCCTTGATGAACCAATGTAATACAAAACACATTTACTAGGTTATTAGAATAGTTTAAGGGAAGACCACAAAGTTGGCTTAAATTGATCACTCAGAACTCACTGAAAAACTACTATGCTGGATGTTGAAGACAATTTCTGAAAGGGACTCACAAACTGATCTTCCATACAGGAATTGTGCAGATCCTAAAAGTATGGGCTTCCCAGGTGGCACGGTGGTAAAGAATCCACCTACTGGTGCTGGAGACACAAGAGATGTGGGTTTGATCCCTCGGTTAGGAAGATCCCATGAAATAGTAAATGGCAACCTGCTCCAATATTCTTGCTTGGATAATTCCTTGGACAGAGGAGCCTGGCCACAAAGAGTTGGACATAACTGAGGTACTGACCTCACACATAAAGGTGTGGCACAATTTTTATGGCACAAGCTACACACCTATGTAACTGCACCCAGCTCAAGAATCAGAACATGGCAATAGCACCAAAGTCCCCTTCAGGGTCCTCTTCACTAAACCCTCCTCTAAGAGTAACCACAGTATTGACTTTTCATGGAAGAATAGTTTTCTCTGCTTTTGTACTTTAGATAAAATCATATGGTATGCCCTGTTTTGTTTCTTTCACTCAGTACTATGTTTTTAAGTATTAAGTATGCTGGTACGCTGGGAAAGATTGAAGGCAGGTAGAGAAGGGGACAATGGAGGATGAGATGGTTGGATGGCATCACTGATTCAATGGACATGACTTTGAGCAAGCTCCAGGTGATAGTGAAGGACATGGAAGCCTGGTGTGCTGCAGTCCGTGGGGGTCTCAAAGAGTCAGACATGAGTGAGTGACTGAACAACAACAATAATGCTTTTAACATTCATCCATACTCTGTATGTATTGGTATCACCCATTCTCACTGCCTTGTAGTAGTATTCTACACTTTATCAGTCTGTCCTTCCATTTACTGAACATTTGGGCTTTTGTTTCCACATTTGGCTGCTGTGAACATTCTAGTCTATGTCTTACAGTAAACACACAGATGCGTTCCTGCAGGATGTAGCCCTAGGAGTGGAATTGCTGGGTCATAGACTGGTGCATATTCACATTTGGTATTTACTGCCAAAAAGCTTTCCAAAATGGTTGCTACTCATTAATTTTTAAGATTTATTCCTTCTTTAATTAATTCATTCAATAATGACTTAACACCTGCTTTGAATAAGCCATTGTGCTAATTGCTGGAGAAACTATAAAGATGGATAAGAACTAGTCATGACATTCATGTATTTTAAAGCTGTCAGTGGATATTCATTGCCTGTAGGGTAACTCTAAATACCTTAGATTGGCACACAAACCACTCATCCATGTAGAGTTATGTTATCTCACCTGGCCATAGGCTTGAAACTTAATGCCTTACCTTCTTCATCTGGCAATTGCTTCCTGCTCCTTGAGGCCCGGATCAAATACAACTGCCTGCCTGAAGCCCTCTTCTTCTCTCATGTAAGCTTCCAAACCACCCTCTATCCTAGTTTTATCTCACTGTAAAACAGTGCTTGATCACTTCTCTATTCAGCTGAGACATGAGCATTTACTTTTCTTTGTATCTCCAGCATCTGGTTCACAGAAGAGTCCCAGAAATGTTTACTGAGTGAACCAATGACCTCCAAGTATACATTTACTATTCCTTCAGTTCAGTCCCTGGCTTTGATTTGGGGTGCACCCCTCCAGGTCACAGACAACCAGACCCCAGTGGTGGTTCAAGGGAGAGCAGGTGATGTGATCCTACCCCATGGAGTAGACTTGAGGGCTTCTGTGAGAGCTTCTGGTAAAGAGAATACATGGCTGGAGCATCTGGCTGCCGTCTTGCTACCAGGTAAAGTCTGAGACTGGAGCCAATTTGGGAAAGAGAAATATACATGTATACACACCCTACTCACTCATACATGCCTATATGATATATATGGATATAAGAATAAATGAATAAGATTCTTTCCCCATCAAGTCTTCCAAGCCTATTCCCTGTGTCTCCCTTCTTATTCATCTTCACTGCACCCAACATAAGTTCCTACAGCTGTATACTTCATCATCTCCACTCCTTTCCTGGGTACCTCTCATCTACCCAACATGATTGCAATTTCTCTTGTGAGTGGGATTCTAATCCCTCTGCATATAAATACTTTCTTTTCATGTAAGGGAGGGAGAGGGAATAACATATACCAAGAAGTGTGCTAGCACTGAGCACTTTGAACAATACAAAGTTTTAACATCAAGGAGGTTATATTTTAGTGAAGGGAGACAGACCAAAAACAAATTAACCAAACTCCTAATTTATTCCTACCCCCCTCCCCACTATCCTCTTTGGTAACTATAAGTTTGTTTTCTATGTATGTAAGTCTATTTCTGTTTTGTAAATAAGTTCATTTGCATCATTTTTTTTGTTTTTTTTTGGTTTCACTGTAAGTGATATCAAGAGGCTTCCTTGGTGGCTCAGTTATTAAAGAATCCACCTGTGATTCGAAAAACCCAGGTTTGATCCCTGGGTCAGTGAGATCCCTTGGAGAAGGGCATGGCAACCCACTCCATTGTTCTTGCTTGGAGAATTCCGTGGGCAGAGGAGCCTGGGATTGCAGAGAGTTAGACTCGACTGAGCAACTAATACTTTTACTTTCATAAGTGATATCACATGATATTTGTATTTGTCTGACTTATTTCATTTAACACAATAATCTCTAGATTCATCCATGTTGCTTCAAACAGCATTATTTCATTCTTTTATGGCTAATATTACTATATGTATATATCTCCAACATATATATTTACAATAGTGCTGCTATGAACACTGGGGTGCATCTATCTTTTCAAATTAGAATTTGGGATTGATATATACATACTACTATATATAAAACAGGTAAACAGCAAGGACCTATTGTATAGCACAGGAAACTATACTTAATATCTTGTAATAATCTAAATGGTAAAATATCTGAAAAAGAATGTGTGTGTATATATATATTAATCACTTTGTTATATGATTGAAATGAATGCAACATTGTAAATTAACTATATTTCCGCTAAAAAAGAAAGGAAAAAGCCCCAAATAACTAGACAAATGAAGTAACTGACAGATTACTGTAGTGAGTGCTAGGACAGAAATAAACAAAAAACTCATGGAAAGACACTTTTTTGTATAAAGAGTTCAAGAAACTTCCTCTTTGAGGAAGTAGCATTTAAGCTGATATAAGTTATGACGAGGCTAGCCACGTGAAGAGCCAACCTAAGGGCACCCAGATGAGGCAACCAGCATGTGCTGGTAACTGGAGTGGGGATGTGCTCGCCAGGCTCAAGGAAAGCAATGGCCGGTGGGACTGGTACATGGTGAGTGAAGTATGCAATGTGTCCTGAGAGCTAGGCAAGGGCTGGATCACACAGCATCTTACCGGTTGTGGTAAATCAGCTGGTTGTGATTTGGGTTTTTTCCATGCAAAATTGGAAAGCACAGAAAGGTCTTGAGCAGAGAAATGACATGATCTGATTTGTGTTTTTAGGTCACTCTGTTGTGGGGAGAATAGGCTGTCAGGAACAAGAGCAGTATCTGAAAGTTATTTAAGAAGCTTCTGGGTGAAATATGATCTTTCAGAGCAGATTTTACGAATGGAGATAAGTGTACATATTTGGAATCTCTTTGGAAGGAGAGTAAACATGACAGACTCATGGATTAGGAATGAAGGAAAGAGCAGAGGCAAAGATGTCTCCTAGGTTCCAGCTTCAGCGTCTTGGTCCATGGCAGTTCCACTCACTGAGATGGGGAAGATGTGAGGAGAGGGCAGGATGGTGTGCTTGGCTGCAGGAGGATCATGAGTATACCTTGATGACTTGGTGTGGCCCTTGAAAAGAATAAATGATTTGGACAAGGGAAAATATGAAAGTGTTTGAGTTCAGGAGAGATGATAAGCAGGGGGCTAACACCTGTTGGTATTTGAAGGTGGTTGAGCCAGAGCCTCAAAATAGTTTTGATTATCCCTGGGATTTAGCCATGTAACCTTTGCCCAAACAAACAAGGTTTGATTTGTGCTAGGGGAAAAAATATTTGGGGAGATTTGATCAGTAATTCTTTCCATGCAGTTAAACACAGCAGCCCAAGAGTGAGCGATGACATAATTTAATAATGCACAACATGCCACTGAGATGCAGTCTGGCTAACAGGAGTGATTAATAGCCACATACTGCATCTGTGCCTTGTTTTCAGTAATGTTATGGGGAAGGAGGGGACAGACATTCCTATTATATTATGACAACAAGGTCTAGACTTTGTAATTGCTGCCATATCAGGCAAGATCCGTGGTGCACACAGCATGATCCCCAAATTATACCACACACAAACACACACACACACTTCATAGTCTTTGCAAGGTCAGAAAACCTAAGTAAACCAACCATTCCAGGTCTTAGTTGGATATGGCAGATGATCAAGTATAGACCAACGGCATCAGGAAACTGAACTTACTGTACCATTTCAGGCTGTAAGTTTCTTCCATATGACTTTTGACCAGTTCAGTTCAGTTCAGTTCAGTCACTCAGTCATGTCCGACTCTTGGCAACCCCATGAATCGCAGCACGCCAGGCCTCCCTGTCCATCACCATCTCCCGGAGTTCACTCAGACTCACATCCATCGAGTCAGTGATGCCATTCAGCCATCTCATCCTCTGTCATCCCCTTCATCTCCTTCCCCCAATCCCTCCCAGCATCAGAGTCTTTTCCAATGAGTCAAGTATTCGCATGAGGTGGCCAAAGTACTGGAGTTTCAGCTTTAGCATCATTCCTTTCAAAGAAATCCCAGGGCTGATCTCCTTCAGAATGGACTGGTTGGATCTCCTTGTAGTCCAAGGGACTCTCAAGAGTCTTCTCCAACACCACAGTTCAAAAGCATCACTTTTTTGGTGCTCAGCTTTCTTCACAGTCCAACCAGTTAATATGGGTCAAAATTTTCTAAGTCTCATTCACTCACTCATTCTTTCAGAAAAGTATTTTTTGAGTGCCCGCTTCTTACCAGGAAATATGAAGACACAGGGGTTATAGTGATGATTGTAACACACTTGGTTTCTGCTCTCATGGAGCTTACAAGTCTAGCTGACTAGTCAAAGGGCCAATATTCCCATCTGTTCAGTGAGTTCTGTGGACTAAATGATCTTCCAAAGTGAAAGTGAAGTTACTCAGTCATGTCCAACTCTTTGTGACCCCATGGACTGTAGCCTACCAGGCTCCTCTGTCTGGAATTTTCCAGGCAAGGGTACTGTGGGTTGCCATTTCCTTCTCCAGGGGGATCTTCCAAAGCCTTCTTTATTTATAAACTTCTTAAAGGTAAAAGTAGGCATTAAAATGATAAGCCATTCCTGAAAGTCTTTAATTGATTTTCTTAAAAAATCTAGGAAAATTTTCTGGTTATAAAAGTATTATTTTCTCCTTGTAAAACTTTAAACATGACTGTTAATGTGTCATGTAGTAAATGAAATTCCCCTATTACAAATCCCTCCAGTAACAAAGGGGAAAATTGAAGTTGTTACTGTATTTAAGCAGTTCTAACAACTACATTTTATTTACATCATAACATTTCCAAAATCAGAATGGGCCTGATAATTGTTATTGGCAGACAGCAGTCATTATGTGGTTGTCAGTGTTTATGCATGCCATCAAAGGCTGTAGCAGAAGTAACAGCAGGCTGGAATAAAATCTCAAAGACAGTAATCCAGCACTATTTTAAAAAATTATCTATCAACAGTCCTCTTGATAGCAAAGAAGACAACACTATGTGGAAAAACAGAGGCATTGGTAGTTCAGAGATGAAAAGTGGACTCCAAATCTGAAAACATTTTAGGTATACACTTTAACCTCTGAGCCACCAGGGAAGATGAAAACCCCAAAGTTATCTATAAAAACACTGCCCAAAATAATAAATGCTTTTAGGATGTTTGCAGGATAAAAAGTTAATATACAAAAACCAAATTCCCTGTTGGCTCAGTCAGTCAAGAATCTGCTTGCAATGCAGGAGACCCAGGTTCAATCCCTGGGTCGGGAAGATCCCCTGGAGAAGGGAATGGCAAGCCACTCCAATATTCTTGCCTGGAGAATCCCAAGGACAGAGAAGCCTACAGTCCATAGGGTCACAAAAGTTGGACACGACTGAGTGACTAACACACACAGCAAACAATTAGAAATGAAATTTTTAAAAAATTCATCTTAAAAAGTCAAAGCATAACATATTTAGGAATAAATTTAATATGTAAGTCCTCTACTAGAAGCCATTGTTGAGAGAAATTAAGAGATATTTAAAGAAATGGTGAACAAAATAATGTTCAGAGATGAAAAGACTCCATACTGCTAAGGAGCCAATTATCCTCAAATAATCCTAAAGATTCAATGTAATCCCAAGCAAAATTCCAGCAGGCTTTTTAATTTTTCTGGTAGAAACTGGCAAGCTGATAATGAAATATATGTGGAAGTGAAAAAGACCTAAAATATCCAAAATTACCTTTAGAAAGAAGAAAAATTGGAGGACTTCTACTTGAATTCAAGACTTAGTATAATGCTACAGTAATAAAGACATTGTGATATTGATATAATGACTGACAAATGTGTAAAAAAGAATAGAGAACGCATGTCTATGTAACTGTTTTATTTTTAATAAAGGCAACAAAACAATAAAATGGGGAAATCAAATTATTTTCAACCAGTTGTACTGGGAGAACTCTACACTCACATTAGTGATTACATTTCCTACTTTATGCCATATACAAAAATTAATTCAAGATGTATCTTAGATGTAAATGCAAGAGCTAAAACCATAATGCCTGTAGAGAAGTAGGTACAGATTTTATAAGCAGGTCACAGAAAGCAATTTTAATAAGAGAAAAAAGATCTTTGGCATTAATCAAAATTTAAATTTTTGCTCATCTAAAGTTAAACTTAGGAAAACAAGCAGACAAGCCACAGGTAAGTAGAAAGTGTTGTTAAAACATATCTCTGGAAAAGGACTGGTGTTCAGGATCTATAAATAACTCCTATTACTCACTAATAAAAGAGACAAACCACCTAATTAAAAATGGACAAAAGATTTGAAAGTCACTTCACAAAAGAAGATATATGCATGGCCAATAAATGCATGAAAAATGGACAACATCATTAGTCATCAGGGAAATGCAAATCAAAACCATAATGAGGTACCTCTTCACATTTATCAGAATAGCTAAAATTAAAAAGAATGACAACATCAAATATTATACAGGTTGTGGAGCAGCTTGAACCCTCATATATCGTTGGTGGGGATATAAAATGACCTAATTATTTTTCAAACAGGCTGACAAGTTTCTTACATAACTGAACATACCCTATGACCCAGTGATTTCAATTCTAAGTATTGTCCCACAATAAATAAAAAAATAAATCCATAAAAAGATGTGTACACGATGCTCAGGGCAGCTCAATTCATAATAGCTATAACTGCAAAGAGCCTGGTTGGTCCACCAGCAGGAGAATGGATAAACAAACTGATCCAGTCATTCACTGCTATATTACTCAGCAATAAAAAGGAATTAATTTCCAAACACATGCAACAACATGGATGGATCTCAAAAATATTACTCTGAATGCAACAAGCCTTACATGAAAGTGTGGGTACTAGAATTATTCATATGAAATTATAGAGCAGACAAAACTAATCTACAGTGGGGGAAAAATCAGAACAGTGGTTGCCTGTTGGGGAGTGGAGGCAAGAATTTACTTGGAAGATGCAAGAGGGTACTTTCTGGTAGTGATGGCAACATCATGGAAGGGGGTCTGGGTTGCACAGGTATACACATTTGTTAAAACTCCTGGAATGCAATTTAGATCTATGCACTTCAGATCTATGCACTTCATTTATGTGTAGATTTTACATCAAAACAAAGAAACTGTGAACAAATACTGAACTCTAATTAATGAAATCCATGCTGAACTATCAAGGAGGGAATATATGATGTCTTCAATTTACTTTGAAGTACCAAAGAAGGTGGATTAATGAGTAGACAGAGAAGTGATAAAGCAAGCATAGTAAAATGCTAATGATAGATTCTAGATACCTTGGTTCACTGTAAAATTCCTTTAACTTTACTGTATCTTTGAATATTTTCATAATAAAATGTTGGCAATAAAAGAACACTAAAACATTTTTAGAAAAAGAAAAAATTCCAGAACTGCCATTGACTTTCCAGGTGACCTTGATGTCTCTGAGTCCTCCAGGAGTATGGAAAGGATATGCAACCTTTAGAATGTGAGTGAGTGCCTTGCAGACCATCAAGGTCTGCACGTTCATGACCACGTTGGTCACGGAACTCTGCAGAACAGGCTGCCAGCATCCTTTACTGTTGTCTACCCCCCACCCACCCGGTATTGCCTTCCTGCCCCCACGTCTAGAACAGCTTTGATGACCATATAAAATAACCAAACAGCAGACGCAGACGGCACTTTACAGAACACGGCTTAAAAACTCCCTGATTACATATTTACTCCAAACCCGTCAGAAAGTAGATGGCTGTGGGTCTGTAATGAGGGCTGTCTGAAAGTCAAGTGTTCAGCAAATTTGGCCAGTGGGCACTGAGGGAGTTCCAACCTCAGAATTACCAAGTAGAGTCATGCATGCACCAGGAGAATCCCCTTCTGCCTGCTGTGCCCACTACCAGCATGTACCCTGTGCCTGTCTCTGCATCCTCCTTGGAGCCCACATATCCTGGGCCACCGGGCTTCTTGGATTGAGCCCACCAGAGACAAGCAGTTACAGGGATAAACAAATTCATGGAAAAGCAGATCCTGCAATTCCGAGGGGCTGCTGCAGTGCACTCTCATTAAAGGGAAGAGGCACTAGCTCCAAGGCAATGAGAGCCAAAGTCTGCTTCTAACTGGAATTGGGGGGTGGTGGGGCAGCTCTAAGAGGGATGCAGGAGCCATGGTTTATACCTTTCTCCCTGTGTGATTTGGGGCAGATCCCTTCCCCTCACTGAATCTGGACCCCCTTTCTGCAAAACGAAGGCAGATTTGTGAGATGGTTTCCCAACTTGGGACTGTTTAGACTCTGTGATGTATTTGCCATATTCCCTCAAACCTAAGAGACATTTGGGCAGCTGGGCAGCACAGGTTAATAAAACAGTGGGTGTCATTGCTTGTGCCAGGAATGGGGTCCACTCACTGTGGTAGCAGTGGTGGTCACCTGCAGATCCAATGTTCTCATCAGCACTTACAAATGTCTTTTCTTTCAAAGAATTTTAAAATGTATTTCTTTTATTAAAAGAAATACTATTGGACTTCCCTGGTGGTCCAGTGATTAAGAATCCACTTGCCAATGCAGGGGACACTGGGTTCAGTCCCTGATCTGGGAAGATTCCATATGCCACAGGGCAGCAGCCTGTGGGCCTGTGGGCCACAACTGCCGAGTTCATGCTCTGCAACGAGAGAGGCCTCTGCCATGAGCAGCCCACACACTGCAGCTAGAGAGTAGCCCCCACTCACCGTAGCTAGAGAAACCTGGGCACAGCAACAAAGTCCCAGCACAGCCAAAAACAAACATAAATAAATAAATGCTATTAATGCTTTCCAAAAATAGGACACAGTATTGAACACCTGCAATGTGCCAAAGTCATTGCTAAGCTCTCTGAATGTATTACTTCATTTAACTGAACAGCCTTCATTCATAGGCATCATCCCCGCATCACAGATGAGCAAAGCAAGGTTTGGAGAAGTTAATACCTTGCCCAAGGCCCTCCAACTGGTTAGGAAATGAGCTATGATTCCAGTCCAGGGTTGTATTCTTTCTTCTCTGCTACATGACCTCCAACTCCACAAAAACTCAAGCCAGCAACCCTAACACAACTCCTGTTGGCATCTTGATAACTATGTATCACTCATTTTTAGTTAAAGATACATACATGTACATCCTTCATAAATTAAAATGTGAAAATGAGTTGTTAATAAATGCTGCTTAGTAAAAATGTCAGATTAACGGATAAAGAATAATAGAAGGTGTGTTATAGTCTCCTGATCAGAGAAAGCAGTGGATGAATCAGCAGAAGCCCATAACCTTTGTTGGCCAGACCAGCTACCACTCAGATCTAAGCGTGCAGGCCAGCAAGATCCACTTTCAAACAATAGTTGACCTTAATACTTCTCCAAGGACCACTGTTTTATGTCTAGATTATGTTCAGTGGCTCTTTAAATTGTCAAACTGCCTCTCTCCACGTTGCACCAAGTCAAGTAAAGAAGAAAAAACAAAACACCATTTCTCTCTGTGTGTCCTTAAATGCCAAGTTGAGCCCTGTGCAGGTTTTTATGGCTGTTATAAACCCTCCACCCCAGGCTGACAACAGTGGCAGAGCTTCAGTGAGGCTACACAAACACAGGCGCCATAATAAAGCACGTCTTATTTGATATTATATTGTATCAGAAGCATTAAATACACATTAAAGGGGTGTTTTAAGGCTCTTTTCAGTAAGTGGCAGATGTTATGAATAATAACCTGCAAAATCCTTCTGAATTCTAAAAAGGTGTGTTCCATAAAGCTTTCATATAAATCTTTAATAGAGCTGAAACACATTGAGCGGCGATTAGAGGAAATCTCTAATCGTATTAAGCTATTAGAGATCACTGAAGCAGGATGGTAGACTCAAAAATAAAATAAAATAAAGCAGGAAAATGAACATATCATGGATGTGAAGGATTTCCTAGTTAAACCTTTTGACGGCTCTTTCTTGGCGGGAGCCCTGCAAGTCTGTGTCCCACACATAAACATACATGCGGTGTTAAACCCAAACTGCCGTAATTCACTGAAATTTATGTAAATGAATATGCATTCCTTTATATGAAAAATCGGCAACATCTGCGCTCCATTTAAACAACCTGATTTAATGGAGTCACCGAGAGATACGAGCAGGGCAAGCGGGGGATGACCTCATCCACCGTCCCTTTAGAGTATCTCGAAAAACAAATAAAATAAAATATAGGTTACAGGCAAACTAAACAGCATTGGAAATATTGTCCCGGGGGACTCTGGCTTCCCAGGAAGCAGAGGAGTTTAAGGAGAGAGACAAGAGCCAGCTGCAATAAACTCTGGCTCAATAAAACTTAATTAACCCCTTGGGGCCTTTGCAAGTAAGCTTGTCAGCAGAGAGAGAGCATGGGGGCCCAGTGCCTGCCTCTAAGGGGTTAATCTGGCGTTGCCAGATGCAAGAATGCCAGACCTAAGTGCATAAGTGACCCCGTGCACATGCACTCATGTACGCACACACCCACCCATCCACCAAACCTGGCTATGCATGGCTCTCAAGTAACATTGGGAGCGGTCGTTACCTTTGAGTCCAGAGTCTCAGAGTCATGGCATCTGAAGACCAGAAGGCCCTTCTGAATAATCTCATCCAAACCCTTATAAGGCCTAAGGGGTCTACCAGCCTCCATTTGAATACTTTCAGTGCCAGGGAGCTTACTGTTTCTTACGGCAACTGGCCCTGCCCTGGCTCAGTTATGCTGATCCTTCCACCTGTCCCCCGACGACTACCCACCAACACATCTGTATCTGTTGCAAGTTCCTGTGCTTTCTTTTTCTGGGAGGATCGAGGATCAACCAAACCAAATCCACAAAAAATATCAAACGCTTATCCTTTTGCCTGCTGGATGCTGGTTGTTTCAATTCAAACTCTTGCTTCTATATTAGAGGTTGACTGGAAGTTAAGGAGTTTTCAATACCATGAGAAAAAATATATCCACATATGTTAGGTAGGAAGTGCTGACTGCTCCAGGAGCTAAGGACTGGGGGAAGCCAGAAGAAGAGAGTGTTTCCTGATAGTCAATCAGGGGTGGCTTCATGGGAGAGGTGGTGCTTGAATTTAGGCCACTGTCTCCCGAGGGGTGGGCTGTGAAACTTAGAGTTGCTTAGTTTGGTGGTGCCTGGCTCCCTTGCCTCTGCAGTTCTTTATCAACTCACCTCATTATGCCAAGGAGAAAGTGCTAGCATGTCTTAACATGCTAGACTGCAGGCTCAGAGCCTTTGGCATGAAGCTCTGGCTGAAGTTTACCAAGTACTTTTGTTTCTCTTATATTGATTTTTAAAGCAAGCAGTATTAGTTTTCTACTTCTGGAAGTATTATAAAACATATTTCAAAATAAATTTGAAAATTTTAAATGGTGAATTAATGTGAAGAAAAATATCAAATAACACGGGAACCACGTGGCAAATGGTGAGTGCAGTGTACAGGTACCTGGGGTTTGGGAAGCAGACCCTGATGGGCATCGGAGTGGGTGATAGTGAAAGGGGGGTCTCTCTCTCTCCCCTCCTGATGATAAAGGATCTGCTAGCAATGCGGGAGACCTGGGTTCGATCCCTGGTTTGGGAAGATCCCCTGGAGAAGGGCATGGCAACCCACTCCAGTATTCTTGCCTGGAGAATCCCATAGAGAGAGGAGCCTGGTGGGCTACAGTCCATGGGGTCGCAGAGTCGGACACGACTGAGCTACTTTCACTTTCACTCATCACCTGACTGCCTCAAAGTGCTGCTGCCTGGAGAGTCAAATTCCTCCCTGTGGAGTGTGTGGGAGTCTGCCACTCCAGGAGCCCAGCAGACCAAAGGTTTACAGCCAAGCTGCTGGAGGATGCCTGGCTCATGGCAATAAAAGTGAGCTAATCTCATCCTGCAGCACGGAGGTTCTCCTTAGCACAGCAGATCTGCAGACCTGCAAGCCTCAGCTCACCTGGGCAGCTGGGGAGGAGTGGGTGGGGTAGGTAGGAACCCCTGCCCATCTCAGGGCACCAGAGAATCAGCCACTGCTCTGGCAGGGTTTTTGCTTCTTGGCCAGGACAACCTCCCTGGTTACTCAGCCTTACTTCTGTCCCTGCCACTGACTGGCTCTGCGGTTTTGGGAGAGCCACTTGCCTTCTCTGTGCCCAATCTGTGCTGCAGGAGGCAGGTTATCAAGGCAGTAATTAGCTTGGACACAGTGATCAATTCATTCCAGAAAGAGCCCATTCAGCTTCTTGTGCAACCCAGAAATGGTGAACCTCAGGCCAGAAAGAAGAGCTTCCAGACTGTGAGTCTACAGCAACATCTCTGGCCAAGCCTCATTTTCCTCCGTGGCTGCCCGATCTCTTAGCATATTGAGTGACAGCTTGACTGTTTTAGAGCCTGGGGGAACTTCCTTCCTTTTGTTCTGATTCTCGGCTTTTCAGCACAGATGTCTAAGCCTATCTTTCTTCTCTTGCCTCAAAGTTGGCTCACTAAGTCTCTTTAAATTTCCCCTGTTTTTCAGGGAGACAGAACAGAACTTTTAACTGTCAGGATCTTCCTCAGCCCAAGAACCACTACAGTGCAGCTCTGGCCAAGAGAGTGGAACATGGAGAGAGGCCCACAAGAACACACTCACCATGGACTTTAATCTGGTGCAACAAATAGATACGCTCCCAGACTCCTGTTCCGTCTTGGATAATTATACCAGAGATTCTTATAGCCAGTGTTTCCTAGGAATCTTTCAGATTCCCCTATGTAGTAGGGAAAATGGAGTTTTGCAAGTAATTCAGTTTTGATCAAGTGCAAAGACCCAAGCAAACAGAATAGTTCTGTCCTGCCTGGATGGTAAAACATCGTCTCTTTGGCAATTCTTATAATAGGGGGAAGGATATAAGTTATCTGAGAACATTCTAATTCTTCTTACCACTTTACAAGCCACCTCTTAGTCTAAAAAGTTGCTTACTCTTTATGCATACGATTCCTGTACAAACAGCCATCTCTAACTCGATTAGTGATCTTGGACAAGTGACTTGTCCATCAGTGCCTCACTGTACAGTGATTTGATTTAATTAACACAGCCCACAGAATATGTGTTAAAGCGACCTTATAGATTTTTGTATCATCCTTTAGTTCATTGTTGACTTTTCCCATGGCTCTGAAACATACATTTCCCCAAAAGTAAATAAGTTCTTATTTCCAGGAATTCTTAATGGTGATGGTCTGGCTTTCTCTGGAGGGAGTACTCTTCCCATTTCATTCACCCAGTCCAAAAGGAGTTTCTGAATCAGGCTAGGAGAATTTGCAGATAATTTCCACAAAGTCATTTTTGAAAATCGGAGCATCCTCAGAGCTTCCTTTAACTGACCCATCATGGATAAAGTGCAGCTATCCATGGAGACAAGAGAACAAACAGAGCATGACTCTTCTCCGACCCTCGAGAAGCATCCTGAGTGGTCCACACTTGCCAGGCTGAAATGCCCTGAGTGTGTACCTTGCAGTGCCCAGAGAAGCAGAGTGGTCTTGATGGAGGATGTGGGGTAAGCAGAATGGGGTAGAAAGAAGAACAGGGCATTGCCTGGTGAGTAGGACATCACCCTTCTGATGCCTTCATGCTATTCCACCTGAGTCAGTGGTTAGCTTTCCTGGCTTTCACACTCCTGATCTGTAGAATGGCAGAGTTAACAATGCCTGCCTCAGTGCTTTCTCTCAAGGATAGATTGAGGTAATATGCAACTGTTGAGTAAATTATTAGGTGGTAGCATACATAACAACTTTCGTTCTTTGTAAGAGTGGGTGGGACTGTGCCAGCTCAGGTCCCTCCAGTCCTAGAGCTTCCTGAATGGACCAGTTTCAGTCAGTAACATTCAAACACATGGAAAATAATGTGAGCATGAAAGCTAATAACCAGATCAAAAACGACAGGCACGAGGAGGGAGGCCAGCCTGGGAAATGTGTTATGAGCTGATCAGAAAGGAGAAAAGAAATAAAGTCATTAGCTTAATTAAGGGACAGGAGGGAATGATGAAACACATCTCCAGCAAAACCAAATTAAGCATTTAGAAGATATTAAAAATGCATTTGAACTCCACTGGTGCCGCAGTTCTAATAACATTTTCTGGGGCTGTAGTCAGCTATCAAGTCAGTCTGAGATCAAGAAAAGGTACCGTTTCTCACTGTCTCAAGTTCCTGCCACCACCAAACCTTTTCCCAGTTAAACCTTCTGACTTCCTGTTTCCTTCTGTAGTCTTCTAGTTTCTCTTTCCCAAGATCACCTTGGGTCAGCATATTACTGGCACAAACTTTCTACTTTTGACTAATCTGACTGGTACTCTTGTATTCTACAGATCTTGATTTCTTTAAAATTTTGTGTTCCCATTTTGAAGAGAATCTAAAAGATTTAACACGATTATATTCTGGATCATTAAGATAACTTCTGTATAAGATTCAGTACTCAGTAATATCAGTACTACTAGTAATAAAATGGACAGACACTCAGCATTTACTGAACATTTATTATGTGCTAGGCACTATTCTCGGAGAAGGCAATGGCACCCCACTCCAGTATTCTTGCCTGAAAATCCCATGGGCGGAGGAGCCTGGTGGGCTGCAGTCCATGGGGTCGCTAGGAGTCGGACACGACTGAAGGGACTTAGCAGCATCAGCAGGCACTATTCTGGGGCTTCTCCAGTGGCTCAGCAGTAAAGAATCTGCCTGCAATTAAGATCCCTGGAGAAGGACATGGCATCCTACTCCAATATTCTTGCCTAGAGAATCCAGGGAGCCTGATAGGCTGCAGTCCATAGGGTTGCAAAGAGCTGACCACAACTGAAGTGACTTAGCACGCACACTATTCTAAACACACAATCTATCTTCAGTTCGGTTGAGTCACTGAGTCGTGTTCATCTCTTTGCGACCCCATGGACTGCAGCACACCAGGCTTCCCTGTCTGTCACCAACTCCCAGAGCTTGCTCAAACTTATGTCCATTGTGTTGGTGATTCCATCCAACCATCTCATCTTCTGTCATCCCCTTCTCTTCCTGCCTTCAATCTTTTCCAGCATCAAGGTCTTTTCCAATGAGTCAGTTCTTCACATTAGGTGGCCAAAGTATTGGAGTTTCAGCTTCAGCATCAGTCCTTCCAATGAATATTCAGGACTGATTTCCTTTAAGATTGACTGGTTTGATCTCCTTGCAGTCCAAGGGATTCTCAAGAGTCTTCTCCAACACCACAGTTCAAAAGCATCAATTCTTGGGGGCTCAGCTTTCTTTATACTCCAACTTTCACATCCATACCCCTGGAAAAGGAAATGGCAACCCACTCAGTGTTCTTCCCTGGAAAATCCCATGGAGAGAAGAGCCTGGTGGGCTACAGTCTATGGGGTCTCAAAAGAGTCAGACACGACTGAGTGACTGACACACACACATCCATACATAATTACAGGAAAAACCATAGCTTTGGTAGGATGGACATTTGTTGGCAAAGTAATGTCTCTGCTTTTTAATATGCTGTCTAGGTTGGTCATAGCTTTTCTTTCAAGGAACAAGAGTCTTTTAATTTTATGGCTGAAGTCACCACATGCAGTGATTTTGGAGGACCCAAAATAAAATCTGTCACTATTTCCATTGTTTCCCATCTATTTGCCATGAAGTGATGGGACCAGATGCCATGATCTTAGTTTTTTGAATGTTGACTTTTAAGCCAACTTTTTCACTCTCCTCTTCCACTTTCATCAAGAGGCTCTTTAGTTCTTCTTCACTTTCTGCCATAAGGGTGATGTCATCTGCATATCTGAGATTATTGATATTTCTCCCAACAATCTTGATTCCAACTTGTGCTTCACCTAGTCCAGCATTTTGCATGTTGTACCCTGCATATAAGTTATATAAGCAGGGTGACAGTATACAGCCTTGATGTACTCTTTTCCCAATTTGGAACCAGTCTACTGTTCCATGTCCACTTCCAACTGTTGCTTCTTGACCTGCATACAGATTTCTCAGGAGGCAGGTAAAGTGATCTGGTATTCCCATCTCTTAAAGAATTTCTCACAGTTTGTTGTGATCCACACAGTCAAAGGCTTTAGTGTAGTCGACAAAGCAGAAGTGGATATTTTTCTAGAACTCTCTTACTTTTTTGATGATCCACAGATGTTGGCAATTTGATCTCTGGTTCCTCTGCCTTTTCTAAAACCAGCTTGAATATCTGGAAGTTATTGGTTCATGTACTATTGAAGCCTGGCTTGGAGAATTTTGAACATTACTTTATTAGTGTGTAATCAAACTACCACAACTGTGTGGTAGTTTGAACATTCTTTGACATTGCCTTTCTTTCTTTTTAGTTTACTATATTGTATTTGTTTTGCTATACTTCAACATGAATCTACCACAGGTGTACACGTGTTCCCCATCCTGAACCCCCTCCTCCTCCCTCCCTGTACCATTCCTCTGGGTCATTCCAGTGCACCAGCCCCAAGCATCCTGTATGTTGCATCAGACCTGGACTGGCGATTCGTTTCTTACATGATATTGTACATGTTTCAGTGTCATTCTCCCAAATCATCCCACCCTCTCTCTTTCCCACAGAATCCAAAAGACTGTTCTATACATCTGTGTCTCTTTTGCTGTCTCACATACAGGGTTATCGTTACCATCTTTCTAAATTCCATATATATGCGTTAGTATACTGTATTGGTGTTTTTCTGTCTGGCTTACTTCACTCTGTATAATCGGCTCTGAGTGCCTGAACTTGACATTGCCTTTCTTTGGGATTGGAATGAAAGCTGACCTTTTCCAGTCCTGTGGCCACTGATGAGTTTTCCATATTTGCTGGGATATTGAATGTAACACTTTAACAGCATCATCTTTTAAGATTTGAAGTAGCTCAAATGGAATTCCATCACCTCCACTATCTTTGTTCATAGTGATGCTTCCTAAGGCCCACTTGACTTCACACCCCAGAATGTCTGGCTGTAGGTGAGTGATCACTCCACCATGGTTATCTGGGTCATGAAGACCTTTTTAATATAGTTCTTCTGTGCATTCTTGGCACCTCTTCTTAATATCTTCTGCTTCTGTTAGGTCCATACCATTTCTGTCCTTTATTGTGCCCATCTTTGCATGAAATGTTCCCTTAGTATCTCTGTTTTTCTTGAAGAGATCTCTAGTCTTTCCCATTCTATTGTTTTCCCCTATTTCTTTGCATGGATCACTGAGGAAGGCTTTCTTATCTCTCTTTGCTATTCTCTGGAATTCTGCAATCAAATGAGTATATCTTTCTTTTTCTCCTTTGAGTTTTTCTTCTCTTCTCAGCTATTTGTAATGTCTCCTCCAACAACCATTTTGCCTTTTTGCATTTCTTTTTCTTGAGGAGGATCTTGATCACTGCCTCCTTTTCCAAGCCATGAACCTCTGTCCATAGTTCTTCAGGGAGTCTGCCTATCAGATCTAATCTCTTGAATCTATTTGTCACTTCAACTATATAATCATAAAGAATTTGATTTAGGTCATACCTGAATGTCTAGTGGTTTTCCCTACTTTCTTCAATTTAAGTCTGAATTTGGCGATAAGGAGTTCATGATCTGAGCCACAGTGAGCTCCCGGTCTTGTTTTTGCTGACTGTATAGAGCTTCTCCATCTTTGGCTGCAAAGAATATAACCAATCTGATTTCGGTGTTGACCATCTGGTGATGTCCATGTGTAGAGTCTTCTCTTGTGTTGTTGGAAGATGGTTTTTGCTGTGACTGTTGTATTCTTTTGGCAAAAGCCTGTTAACCTCTGCCTTGGTTCATTTTGTACTCTGAGGCCAAACTTGTCTATTATTCCGGGTATCTCTTGACTTCCTACATTTGCATTCTAGTCTTCTGTGGTGAAAAGGACATCTTTTTTTTGGTGTTAGTTCTAGAAAGTCTTGTAGGTCTTCAGAGAACTGTTCAGCTTCAGCTTCTTTGGCATTAGGTATTGGGGCATAGACTTGGATTACTGTGATACTGAATGGTTTGCCTTGGAGTGGAACAGATATCATTCTGTGATTTTTGAGATTGCATCCAGGTACTGCATTTCGGACTTCTAAGGGATTCTTGCCCACATTAGTAGATATAATGGTCATCTGAATTAAATTCACCCATTCCGGTCCATTTTAGTTCACTGATTCCTCAGAATGTCGATGTTCACTCTTGCCATCTCCTGTTTGACCACTTCCAATTTCCTTTGATTCATGGACCTAAACTTTCAGTTTCCTATGCAATATAGTTCTTTATAGCATCAGACTTTTCTTCCATCACCAGTCACATCCACAACTGGTATCTTAGGTCATTTACTATTCAATTTTAGTGAATTTTAAAATATTTTTTATTACTGTTACAGATGAAAAAATGGAGGCATTAGTATTTCTGCTATTATCATCTTATATAAAGAAAAGCAGTGTGTGAAATTATTGTAAGCTAATGAGAATGGAATTGAGGTATCCTTAATATATATCATGCATCTGCTTATATAGTGATTTAAATAGAGGAAAATGATAGGAGCAGATGGTAAAATGGACATGACAAGCTCAAAAAAACTTTGGCTCCATGAAAAACAGTCACATATTTGCATAATCCATCATCAAAACCGTCAACAAGTCTTATTATTTCTATTCCCAAAAGATATCCTAGTCATCCACCTCTGTTCATACCTATGTATAAATAATTCCCCAGTGGATGTAGCAGTTCAGAGGAGCACAGATCCCTGTGGGATCCATGGTGTGAGGGGCTTGGAAAAACTTCATGGGTCTTGATCTGAGCCTTGAAGTCTGAACTGGATTCGAAAGCATTCTTAAGGGAAATTCCAGACATAGATATCTCATGAGCAGGGAGTGGGAATGAGGGGAACAGACTTGGGGTAAAAGGAGGGTTATGAGGCTTCAAAATCTTCTCAAGCTGAAGAACCCCAAAAAAGGTTTATTATGACAAGAGGCAGAGAGTTAGACTTTAAGCATGAATGGATGCTGAAACACAAGTCATGTCATGAGCCTGACCCTTCCTCTCTCCACCCTGAAGCTTGGCCCTCTTCAGTGTCAGCTTTACTCTCATGCAAGCACTTCTTACCAGATGGCCCCCAGAAACACTAGGCTTATGCTCTCCTAGCTAAGCAACCAGAGGGCAAAGTGTCTCTCCATGCCAGTGACTCCCAAAGAACCTCTAGAATCTTAGCTGAGTTAGCTGACTCGAGTCGTGTCTCCATTCCCAAATTGATCCCAGGGCCCATGGGGAATAGTCTTATTGGTAAGGACTGGGTCATGGATCCCCTTTGAAGGTGGGAGATGAGACCCCACATGGACCAATGGGCAAAATATGAAGAAGGGGTTGTTTTCCAGAGGAAAACTGAGGTTTTGTCATCAGAAGAGGGAAGATGGATGCTGGGAATGGAAGAAGATATATTTCTACCATGGGAGCCAATCACAGTGCAGAGATGGTTGGACCTTTTTTTCTGAAATTTTTGACCAGCCTGGCAAGTATATGTTCTGAAGACCAAGGGAAACGCCAAATGTAACCTCAGGTGGAGAAGAATTTATGATAAAAACACCCCCAACAGAGCAGGCTGTCTGTCCTAGACTCAGCAAATGAAGCTCAGCTTAACTGCTTGCAGTCTTAGATGAACTTCTAACTCTTTAGCCCTAGGAGAGGAAAAATTGCATAGACAACTTCCTTTCTCTCCTTGGCATGCTGAGCCTCAGAGAAAGTTATTTAACCTCTCTCAGCAGTGATTCCCCAACTATAAAAATAGGATGATGATCCTTACCCATTCAGGACTGCAGACAGAGCTGGAGAGAAAGCAGGATCTACAACAAAGATTTTCCAGGCTGTGGGCTGGACAGCAGTTTAGAAATGTGGCATTAGGACTTTGGAGTCTTCACAGATTTAGTCATCTGAAGGATTTAGAGAAACCTTTTCTCCAGCTCTCAAAATGCTTGGCAATGTTCTTTCCTAATTTTGGTGTTAATGAGAAAATGAAATTTCCTGAAAATATGTCTTATCTGTTGGCATTTGTACCTCCTGTGAATCCAAGCCGTGATGGCAATGGCAAAATCTGAGAACTCCCTGAAATTGGCAGTAGTGTCTTAGGGCAGAGGGGTTAAGTGCCCTAGAGAGGTTTTCCTATGCCAGACATGAGTGATGGAGAGGTGAACATATGTCTATTCTTGATGAGCTCAGAATCTAATAAAGGAAGGAGGGAAAGGTGAGATAGAAAGAGAGAGAAGGAGAGGAATGGAGGGAACATAAATAAATTTCAAACAAGAATAGGAGTTGGCAAACTAAGACCCACAGACCCAACCTGGCCCACTGTCAACTTGTTTTTATATGGCCCATGAACCTCTTTTAAATGGCTGAAAAAAATCAAAAGAAGAATAATATTGTGTGACAGGTGAACACTGCATGAAATTCAAATTTCAGTGCTCATAATTAAATTTTATTGGCATACAGCCCTACTCCTTCATTTATATAATAACTAGCTGATGTTGTATTTCAACAACAGAACTAAGTAGCTAAGACAGAGAGTGCATGACTCAGAAAGCTAGAAAGATTTTACAGAAACAGCTTACTGTCTCCTATTCTAGAGAAACAAGCTTTGTTTCAATAAAAGAATTGATATGAATAAGAAAGCCCAAGGAGAGACAGCTTCAAAGTAACATTCAGTCTGGGTCTTGAAGATGGGTAGGATTCTAACAGGAAGAGATAGAGTGAGGTGCCATTAAACTAGAAGTCTGTAACCCCTTATTATAGATGAGAACCAGGTTGAGGGGTGGAGCTGGAATTTCAAGTCAAGTCTGACTTACTTCATAGCTCAGCTGTTTCTAAATATCCCTTTCTAGCAGTTATAAAGCTTAAAATGACTGGGTACAAACTCAAAAGAGGCCTGAATCCCTTCTTAAGGAATCCAACTAATTCTGCACCTAGTGGGCTGTCATCTAAAGCTTGTGAGTTGGAAAGTCATGTGAGTCAAGCCATGATTACAGAATGATTGTCAGCAGCTGCACACAGGGTAAGTTGAAAAGAAGACGGAAATGATATCGAGTAGGATAGTCCATGGTGTTGTGAAGAGTCAGATATGGTTGGCAACTGAGCAATGAACAAAGAACAGTTAGGAGACCAAGCCTGGAGTCTGGGTCAGAGATAATGAGAATTTCATCAAGGATCGACGGAGTGGGGTCAGTGGGAGACATTGAGCAAAGACAGAAGTTACAAATCTGCCAATAGATACAGGAGGAAAAATAAACATGACTTCCTGGATTTGAGTCTGGAATGATGGAGGCAGTGGAGAAGGATAAGGCTGGCTGTGGAAAATGATGAGTTCCAATCAGCTTGTGCTCTTTGGAGAGATGGCAGGATATCCAGTGGAGCGATCTAGCTGACTGTGCCTAGCTCACAAGTAGGCTGCTTCGACCTGGATGGCAGTGGGGTAGAGAGGCAGAAAAAGATATCAGAAATGAGGAAGGGGAAAACTATGCATCGTGAGGAAAAGAGGGGGCTGAAGCTGGGACCAGGTGCAATGTAGGATCCAGAGCAAGAGTGACAAGCCTAAAAATATACGGCAGTTGCTAATGGGTAAGGTAGGCCAGTAGTGAAGCTAAAAGCTCGTGCCCCATCCAAAGGTGGTGGCAGTGTCTTGTTTGAGGGGATATACATGCCACATCTCTAGATGTGACTTTTCAAGAGAAAGTAAAATATTGGGTATGTATTTGCAATCTTTTTATTTTTAAATGTTGGCAAGAAATTCAGTTTAATTTATTTAAATTCAGTTTTATGTGTTTTAATTAATAAAGTAAAAACACTGAAGAAGTGAGTCAAACATTTACAGAAGGCAAGATCCAGTATGCAGGCCTCTAGTCTGCAGTCTCTTACCTAAGAAGATGCAAACAGTTTGAAACTGCTTGGGGTTCTCTCTCCAATCCCTCCTGAATCACTCTCTTGAAGCCCTTCCAACCTTTCCTCTGGGGACTTTTCTAGCCTGTATCCAAAACAGCAGCATTTGTGCTGGTGACACCCTGTGGCTGAGATGACATGTTTCTTATGTGTTCCGTATTCAAGTCACAATAATCAAATGCAAGAAGAAACAAATCCAACAACAACAAAGACCAACTCACAAAAAAGACAAAGAATGTGTTTGTCTAGGACAATGACAGAATAAAAGGGAAAATCCCCTGGGGATTCTGACTATTCTCCTGGCCTTCAGGAAAAATCCAGACAATACCCAGAGGCAGAGATGTCTGGCTGCGCTGGGAGGGAAGATTGCAGTGAACAATCCTGAAAGGCCTTGAAGGACAGCATCAGGGTCACCATTTGGCTCTTGATGGTTTGGAGATGAATGAATGTGAGCTTTCTGCTGGAAGACTGCCCTACTCTCTCTGCAGGAGCCCTGCATCTGGGAGGAAGAGTTCTCATCATGGAATGTATTAGGCAGGTGTTCCTTCTATCTTCTTCTCTGGATGGTCAACTACACCTCAAAAGATCACTTAGTTTTCAGGAACTCATCAAACACCATTTTTCCTGCTCAGAAGCATGGTTACATAAATTCAGCAAACCTGAAGGCAGTTCAGTTCAGTTCAGTCGCGCAGTCGTGTCCAACTCTTTGCGACCCCATGAATCGCAGCACGCCAGGCCTCCCTGTCCATCACCATCTCCCGGAGTTCACTCAGACTTGCGTCCATCGTGTCCGTGATGCCATCCAGCCATCTCATCCTGGGTCGTCCCCTTCTCCTCCTGCCCCCAATCCCTCCCAGCATCAGAGTCTTTTCCAAGGAGTCAACTCTTCGCATGAGGTGGCCAAAGTACTGGAGCTTCAGCTTCAGCATCATTCCTTCCAAAGAAATCCCAGGGCTGATCTCCTTCAGAATGGACTGGTTGGATCTCCTTGCAGTCCAAGGGACTCTCAAGAGTCTTCTCCAACACCACAGTTCAAAAGCATCAATTCTTCAGCACTCAGCCTTCTTCACAGTCCAACTCTCACATCCATACATGACCACAGGAAAAACCATAGCCTTGACTAGACGGACCTTAGTCGGCAAAGTAATGTCTCTGTTTTTGAATATACTATCTAGGTTGATCATAACTTTTCTTCCAAGGAGTAAGCGTCTTTTCATTTCATGGCTGCAGTCACCATCTGCAGTGATTTTGGAGCCCCCCAAAAATGAAGTCTAACACTGTTTCTACCATTTCCCCATCTATTTCCCATGAAGTGATGGGACCGGATGCCATGATCTTTGTTTTCTGAGTGCTGAGCTTTAAGCCAACTTTTTCACTCTCCTCTTTCACTTTCATCAAGAGGTTTTTTAGTTCCTCTTCACTTTCTTCCATAAGGGTGGGGTCATCTGCATATCTGAGGTTATTGATATTTCTCCTGGCAATCTTGATTCCAGCTTGTGTTTTTTCCAGTCCAGCGTTTCTCATGATGCACTCTGCATATAAGTTAAATAAGCAGGGTGACAATATACAGCCTTGATGTACTCCTTTTCCTATTTGGAACCAGTCTGTTGTTCCATGTCCAGTTCTAACTGTTGCTTCCTGACCTGCATATAGATTTCTCAAGAGGCAGGTCAGGTGGTCTGGTATTCAGTACCTAACATATTCTCAGCCTGGTACTAAGGACTGTTTGACACATGAGGTGAGGAGCAAGTGAAGCCCTTCTTTCTCTTCAAAGGGCAGAAGAGATATGTGAGCAGACACATATCTATTCCAATTTGTTCCCAGGGCTTTCAAGAAGGTGAGATAAGCCTGGCTGGGGAGTTGAGAAGGGTTTCCTATTGAAGACTATTAAAAGCAATGACACATCTTAGCCTTCTTAAAATAACACTGCTGTTTACATTGTTGGATTTTGGACTTGCTTGGTACCTGTCCTCTTTCCTTTTCTCCTATTTCTCCTTCTATGGAATGGGAATATTTGTCCTATTCCTGTCCTGCCACTGAATTTTGGAAGCTCAATTGTTTGATGTCACATCATCAGGTTCGCATCTGGAGAGGGACTTGCCTCACCTTTGGGGCAAGAAGAACATACTTTGAGTCTCACCACATTTGATACAGATGAGACTTTAGACTTTACATGTTTAAGTTGATACTGGAATGAGTTCAATCTTTTGGGGCATGCATCCCTCTTTGGATCCAACAAATGTATTTTGCATATGAGGACATAAGTTTGGGGATGAGCAGAGGTGTAATGCTATGGTTTGAATATTTGTACGCACTCAAAATTCTATGTTAAAATCCTAACCTTAAAATTAATGATATTAGTAGGTGGGGACTTTGGGAAGTGATTACATCATGCAGATGGGAGCTTCATGAATGGGATTAATACTCCCTCAGAGATCCTTAGCCTTTTCCATCACGTGAGAACTAAAAATTCTGTGATCTGGATAAAGGGCTCTCCCTCAACTATGTTGGCATCTTGAGCTTTGACTTATAGCTTCCAGAACTGTGAGAAATAAATTACTGTTGTTTATAAGTCATTGAGCCTATGGTATTTGTTACAGTAGCCAGAATGGAGTAAGACAGACATCACAGAGCACATCTGTATTGCCCCTTCTGAAGGCTCATCAAACATGCCCTGGTAGAAGGGGCTGAGCCAGGCCTTCTCCTGGTATTTTTTGGATTGTCCTTTGAATGAATAAACAAAGGACTAAGTCGCTGGCTGCTAAGAGCAGTGTGTAGAACCAGAAGAGACATAAAAGATCTAGGAAAAATAATGTGATTGACAATAAAATAGATAGTCAAGTTTGAACATCAATGTAAAGAAACACGTTAAGAAGTAGGAAGTGATAGGATGGAAATGAGCAAGATAAGAGATCAGAAGAGGAAAGTCAAGTTCAGAGAGGAGTGGGAGTAGATACCTGAGGGAGAGTAGCAAGTGCTTTCTATAGACCCATGTGACCTCAGCCAAGGACTGAGCATAAATTATCTGAAGAGTATTTTCATGAAGATAATCTGCACATATTGAGTGTAGTATATTGAATGAATACTGAATATGCTGCACTCAATATGTGCACCATTATTTTGTTGCAAAGAGTTGGACATGACTTAATGACTAAACTGAACTGAACTGAATCTGCACATATACCCATCACTGTAATGGAAGATGTGTTGAGTAGCTGGGACTTGGAAAATTAACTCTAAAATATGACTTTGAAAGACAAAGATATCACACAAAAAAGAAAATTATAAGTCAACTTGTCACTGATGAATACAGATGCAAAAATTTTCAACAAAATATTAGCAAACTGAATCCAAAAATATCTTAAAAGAATGATACACCATGATCAAGTGGGATTTACTTCGGGAATGTGAGGGTGGTTCAATACCCACAAATCATTCAATGTAATACATGACATTGACAAAGTGAAGAATAAAAGGCATATGATCATCCCAATGGACATAGAAAATTTGACAAATTTCTATAAATTTGACAACATTCAACATCTATTTATGATTAAAAAAACTCTCCAGAGAATAGGTAGAGCAGGAACATACTTCAACATTATAAAGGCCGTGTATGATAAGCCCAGCTAGCATCATATTCAATGATGAAAAGCTGAAAGCATTTCTGTTAAGATCAGAAACAAAACAAGGATGCCTACTCTCTCCACTTTTATTCAACGTAATCTTGGAAGTCTCAGCCACAGCAGTAAAACAAGAAAAAGAAATCAAAGGATCCCAAATTTGAAAGGAAGGAAAAAGTAAAATGGTCACTGTTGGCAGATAACATCATACTCTACATAGAAAATCCTACAGATGCTACCAGAAAACTGCTTGAGCTCATCAATGAATTTGGTTAAGTTGCAAGATACAAAATCAGTACACAGTAATAATCTGTTGTACTGTTCATGGGGTTCTCAAGGCAAGAATACTGAAGGGGTTTGTCATTCCCTTCTCCAGTGGACCAGTTTGTCAGAACTCTCCACCATGACCCATCTTCTTGCATGGCCCCACGCAACATATCTCATAGTTTCACTGAGTTAGACAAGGCCGTTGTCCATGTGATCATTTTGATTCGTTTTCTATGATTGTGGTTTACATTCTGTCTGCCCTTTAACAGATAAGGATAAGAGGTTTATGGAAGCTTCCTGATGGGAGAGACTGAATGTGGGGGAAACTGGGTCTTGTTCTGATGGGTAGGACCATGCTCAGTAAATCTTTAATACAATTTTCTGTTGATGAGTGGGGCTGTGTTCCCTCCTTGTTGTTTGACCTGAGAACAAACTATGGTGGAGGTATGAAGAAAATGGCAACCTCCTTCATAAGGTCCCATGCACATACTGCCCCACTCAGTGCACCTGACCCTGCAGCAGGCCACCACTGACCCACGCCTGTACCAGAGACTCCTGGACACTAACAGGCAAGTCTGGGTCAGTTTCTTGTGGAGTCACTGCTCCTTTCACCTGGGTCCTGGTGTGCACAAGGTTTTCTTCGTGCCCTCCAAGAGTCTGTTTCCCCTGTCCTTTATAAGTTCTGGAGGCTCTATGGTGGGGCTAATGGCAACCACCTCCAGGAGGGCTAATGCCACACCCAGGTCTGTTGCACCCAGAGCCAATGCTCCTGTGGCAGGCCACTGCTGACCCATACAGGAGTCACTCAGACACTCAAAGCCAGGTCTGGCTCAGTCTCTGTGGGCTCTCCTCGTGCACACAAGGTTTTGTTTGAGCCCTCTGAGTGTCTCTGGTGGGGATGGGGCTTGATTTCAAGCATGATTTCGCCCCTCCTACTGTCTTGCTGGGGCTTCTCCTTTGCCCTCGGACATGGGTATCTTTTTCTGGTGGGATCCAACATTCTCCTGTTGATGGTTGTTCAGCAGTGAGTTGTAATTTTGGAGTTCTCTCAGGAGAAGATGAATGCACACCCTTCTACTCTGCCATTTTCCTTATTGAACAGTATGAAACAGTATGAAAAGGCAAAAAGATACAACACAGAAAGATGAACTCTCCAAGTCAGTAGGTGCCCAATATGCTACTGGAGAAGAGTGGAGAAATAACTCCAGAAATAATGAAGAGACAGAGCCAAAGCAAAAACAATGCCCAGTTGTTGATATGACTGGTGATGGAAGTAAAGTCCAACATTGCATAGGAACCTGGAATGTTAGGTCCATGAATCAAGGGAAATTGGAAGTGGTCAAACAGGAGATGGCAAGAGTGAACATCGACAGTTTAGAAATAAGTGAACTAAAATGGACTGGAATGAGTAAATTTAATTCAGATGACCATTATATCTACTAATGTGGGCAAGAATCCCTTAGAAGGAATGGAGTAGCCCTCAGAGTCAACAAAAAAGTCCAAAATGCAGTACTCAGGTACAATCTCAAAAATGACAAAATGATATCTGTTCCTGTCCACGGCAAACCATTCAATATCACAGTCATCCAAGTCTATGCCCCAATACCTAATGCCAAAGAAGCTGAAGTTGAATGGTTCTGTGAAGACCTACAAGACCTTCTAGAGCTAACACCCCAAAAAGATGTCCTTTTCATTATAGGGGACTGGAATGCAAAAGTAGGAAGTCAAGAAATACCTGGAATAACAGGCAAGTTTGGCCTTGGAGTACAAAATGAAGCAAAGAAAAGACTAACAGGGCTTTGCCAAGAGAACACACTGGTCATGGAAAATACCCTCTTCCAACATCACAAGAGAAGACTCTATACATGGACATCACCAGATGGCCAATATTGAAATCAGATTGATTATGTTCTTTGCCCCCAAAGAAGCTCTAAACAGTCAGCCAAAACAAGACTGGGAGCTGACTGTGGATCAGATCATGAGCTCCCTATTGAAAAAATCAGACTTAAACTGAAGAAAGTGAGGAAAATCACTAAATCATTCTTGTATGACCTAAATAAAATCCCTTACAATTATACAATGAAAGTGACAAATAGATGCAAGGGATTAGATATGGACAGACATTGTGACATTGTACAGGAGGCAGTGATCAAGATCATCTATAAGAAAAAGAAATGGAAATGGCAAAGTGGTTTTCTGAGGAAGCATTACAAATAGCTGAGAAAAGAAGAGAAGTGAAAGGAAAAGGAGAAAAGGAAAGATACACCCATTTGAAGGTAGAGTTCCAGAGAATAGCAAGAAGAGATAAGAAAGCCTTCCTCAGTGATCAATGCAAAGAAATAGAGGAAAATAATAGAATGGGAAAGACTAGAGATCTCTTCAAGAAAAACAGAGATACCAAGGGAACATTTCTTTTTTCTTAAATTTTTTTTTAAACTTTTATTTTAACTTTAGTTTACTTTACAATACTGTATTGGTTTTGCCAAACATTGACATGAATTCACCACGAGTGTACATGCATTCCCAAACATGAATCCCCTCCCACCTCCTACCCCATACCATCTTTCTGGGTCCTCTCCATGCACCAGCCGCAAGCATCCTGCATCCTGCATCGGACATAGACTGGCGATTCGTTTCTTACATGATAGTATACATGTTTCAATGCCATTCTCCCATCTCATCCCACCCTCTCCCTCTCTATCTCCCCCAGAGTCCAAAAGTTCACTCTATAGATCCTGAGTCTCTTTTGTTGTCTCGCATACAGGGTCATCATCACCATCTTTCAAAGATGGGCACAATAAAGGACAGAAATGGTATGGACCTAACAGAAGCAGAAGATATTAAGAAGAGGTGGCAAGAATACACAGAAGAACTGTACAAAAAAAATCTTCATGACCCAGATAACCATGGTGGAGTGATCACTCACCTACAGCCAGACATTCTGGGGTGTGAAGTCAAGTAGGCCTTAGGAAGCATCACTATGAACAAAGCTGTTGGAGGTGATGGAATTCCATTTGAGCTATTTCAAATCCTAAAAAGATGATGCTGTTAAAGTGCTGCACTCAATTTGCCAGCAAATTTGGAAACTCATCAGTGGCCACAGGATTGGATAAGGTAAGGTTTCATTCCAATCCTGAAGAAAGGCAATGTCAAAGAATGTTCAAACTACCACACGATTGCACTCACCTCACACACTAACAAAGTAATGCTCAAAATTCTCCAAGCCAGGCTTCAACAGTATGTAAACTGTGAACCTCCAGATTTTCAAGCTGGTTTTAGAAAAGGCAGAGGAACAAGAAATCAAATTGCCAACATCTGTTGGATCGTTGAAAAAGCAAGTGAGTTCCAGACAAACATCTACTTCTGTTTGTGCCAAAGCCTTTGACTGTGTGGATCACAACAAACTGTGGGAAATTCTTCAAGAGATGGGAATACCAGATCGCTTTACCTGCCTCCTGAGAAATCTGTATGCAGGTCAAGAAGCAACAGTTGGAAGTGGACATGGAACAATAGACTGGTTCCAAGTTGGGAAAGGAGTACATCAAGGCTGTATATTGTCACCCTGCTTATTTAACTTATATGCAGAGTACATCATGAGAAATGCTGGACTGGAAGAAACACAGGCTGGAATCAAGATTGCTGGGAAAAATATCAATAACCTCAGATTTGCTGATAACACCATCTTTATGGCAGAAAGAAAAGAAGAACTAAAGAACCTCCTGATGAAAGTGGAAGAGGAGAGTGAAAAAGTTGGCTTTAAACTCAACATTCAAAAAACTAAGATCATGGCATCCAGCCACGTCACTTCATGGCAAATAGATGGAGAAACAATGGGAACAGAGAGAGACGTTATTTTGGGGGACTCCAAAATCACTGCAGAGGGTGACTTTAGCCATGAGTTAAAAGACGCTTGTTCTTTAGAAGAAAAGCTATGACCAATCTAGACAGCATATTAAAAAGCAGAGACATTACTTTGCCAAAAAAGATCCATATAGTCAAACCTCTGGTTTTTCCTATAGTCATATATGGATGTGAGAGTTAGACTATAAAGAAAGCTGAGAGCACCAAAGAACTGATGTTTTGAACTGTGGTGTTGGAGAAGACTCTTGAGAGTCTTTTGGACTACAAGGAGATCAAACCAGTCAATCCTAAAGGACATCAGTCCTGGCTATTCTTTGGATGACTGATTTGGAACCAGTCTATTGTTCCATGTCCACTTCCAACTGTTGCTTCTTGACCTGCATACAGATTTCTCAGGAGGCAGGCAAAGTGATCTGGTATTCCCACCTCTTGAAGAATTTTCCACAGCTTGAAGAATTTTGTCCAGCTGAAGCTGAAGCTCCAATACTATGGCCACATAGTGTAAAGAACTGACTCATTGGAAAAGATCCTGATGCTGGGAAAGATTGAAGGCAGGAGGAGAAGGAGATGACAGAGGATGCGATGGTTGGATGGCATCACCAACTCGATCGACGTGAGTTTGAGCAAGCTCTGTGAGATGGTGAAGGACAGGGAAGCTTGGTGTGCTGCAATCCATGGGGTCACAAAGAGTGGGACACAGTTGAACTCCTCCACTGAACTGAACTGAATCTGTTGTATTTCTATACAGTAACAATGAACTCTCAGAAAGAGAAATTAAGGACACAATCCCATTTATAATTACATAAAAAAATACAATATACTTAGGAATAAACCTAACTAAACTAAAAGACCTGTTCTTGGATACTGTAAGACACTGATGAAAGAAACTGAAGGTGACATGAAGAGATGGAAAGAGGTACTCTGTTCCTGGACTGGAATAACTGACATTGTTAAAATTATCATACTACCCAAGGCAAGCTACAAATTCAGTGCAATCATACCAAAATATCAATGGTATTTTAAACAGAAATAGAACAAATAATTTTTAAATTTGTATGGAAGCACAAAAGTCCCCGAACAACCGAAATAATCTTGAGGAAGAACTAGAGGTATCATGTACCCTGACAAAAGACTGTGCTGCAATACTATATTTATCAAACAGTATGACCTGGGCAGAAAAACAGACACATAGAGCAGGATAACAGAATAGAGAGCCGAGGAATAAACCCACACACTGATGGTCAATTAATCTACAATGCAGCAAATAAATAATAGAAAAAGGCAGTCTTTGAAAAATGGTGCTGGGAAACCTGGAGAGCTACATGTAAGAGAAGGAAATTAGAATATTTTCTCACATCGTATACAAAAGTAAGCTCAAACTGGATTAAAGACCTAAATGTAAGACTGGACACTGTAAAGCTCCTAGAAAAAAACATGGGCAGAACACTCTGACATAAATTATAGCAATACATTTTGGATCTGTCTCCTAAGGCAAAGGAAACAAAGCAGAAATAAACAAATAGGACATAATTAAACTTAAACTGTTTTTCACAGCAAAGACAAACATTGACAAAACAAAATGACAACCTATTGAATGGGATATATGATGATGAGTTAAAATATATAAGCAGCTCATAAATCTCAATATATGGGATATGCTCAGTCGTGCCCGAATCTGTGTGCAATCCCCTGGACTGCCGCCCACCATACTCCTCTGTCCAAGGGATTCTCCAGGCAAGAATACTGGAGTGGGTTGCCATTTCCTTCTCCAGGGGATCTTCCCAAACCAGGGATTGAACCCATGTCTCCTGCATTGCTGGCAGATTCTTTACTGACTGAGCCACCAGAGAAGCCCATATCAAACAAGAAATAATCCCATTAAAAATGAGTAGAAGATCTGAATAGATACTTTCCCAGAAAGACATAGAGATGGCCAACAGGCACACAAGATGCTTAACATCACTAATCATCAGAGAAATGCAGATTAAAACCACAGTGAGATGTCATCTCACATCTGTCAAAGTGGCTACTATCAAAAAGGCAACAAATAACCAATGTTGGTAAGGACTTGGAGAAAAAGGAATCCTTATATACTGTTGATAAGAATGTTAACTGGTGAAGCCACTGTGGAAACAACATGGAGGTTCCTTAAAAATACAAAATTAGAACTACTATATGACCCAGCAATCCCACTCCTAGATATTTATCCCCAAATATGAAAGCACCAATTCAAGACAAGCTTCCCAATGTTCAAAGCAGCATTATTTATATTTTTCCTGTATCCGAATTTATTTTATTTTTCTTCTCCTTTAAACTTTTTATTTTGCATTGGGGTATAGCTGATTAACAATGTTGTGATAGTTTCAGGTGAACAGTGAGGGGGTTCAGCCATACATATAGAACATATCCATTCTTTGCCAAACTCCCCTCCCACCCAGGCTGCCACATAACACTGAGCAGAGTTCCATGTCTGTACAGTAGGTGCTTGTTGGTCATCTATTTAAAACATAGCAGTGTGTACATGACCATCCCAAACTCCCTAACTGTCCTTTCCCCTTGGCAACCATAAATTCATTTTCTAAGTCTATGAATCTCTTTCTGTTTTGTAAATAAGCTTATTTATTTCTCTTTAGATTCCACATATAACGGAATGTCATACATATTTCTCCTTCTCTGACTCACTCTACTCAGTATGGCATTCTTTAAGTCCATCCATGTCAAAGCAGCATCATTTATAACTGCCAAGATATGGAAGCTACCTAAGTGTCCATCAAACAGATCAGTTCAGTTCTGTTCAGTTCAGTCGCTCAGTCGTGTCCGGCTCTTTGCGACCCCATGAATCGCAGCACGCCAAGCCTCCCTGTCCATCACCAACTCTCGGAGTTCACTCAGACTCGCGTTCATTGAGTCAGTGATGCCATCCAGCCATCTCATCCTCGGTCGTCCCCTTCTCCTCCTGCCCCCAATCCCTCCCAGCATCAGAGTCTTTTCCAATGAGTCAACACTTCGCATGAGGTGGCCAAAGTACTGGAGTTTCAGCTTTAGCATCATTCCCTCCAAAGAAATCCCAGGACTGATCTCCTTCAGAATGGACTGGTTGGATCTCTTTGCAGTCCAAGGGACTCTCAAGAGTCTTCTCCAACACCACAGTTCAAAAGCATCAATTCTTCGGCGCTCAGCCTTCTTCACAGTCCAACTCTCACGTCCATACATGACCACTGGAAAAACCATAGCCTTGACTAGACAGACTTTAGTCAGCAAAGTAATGTCTCTGCTTTATGAATATGCTATCTAGGTTGATCATAACTTTTCTTCCAAGGAGTAAGCGTCTTTTAATTTCATGGCTGCAATCACCATCTGCAGTCAGTGGATAAAAAAGAAGCTGTTTATATATACGATGGAATAGTCAATTCAGTTCAGTTCAGTTCAGTCACTCAGTCGTGTCTGACTCTTTGTGATCCCATGGATGGCAGCAAGCTAGGCCTCCCTGTCCATCACCAACTCCCAGAGTTTTCTCAAACTCATGTCCATTGAGTCAGTGATGCCATCCAACCATCTCATCCTCTGTCACCCCCTTCTCCTCCCACCTTCAATCTTTCCCAGAATCAGGGTCTTTTCAAATGAGTCAGTTCTTAGCATCAGGTAGCCAAAGTATTAGAGTTTCAGCTTCATCATCAGTCCTTCTAATGAATATTCAGGACTGATTTCCTTTAAGATGGACTGGTTGGATCTCCTTGAAGTCCAAGGGACTCTCAAGAGTCTTTTCCAATACTACAATTCAAAAGCATCAATTCTATGGCACTCAGCTTTCTGAGTCCAACTCTCATACCCATACACGATGGAATATTGCTCAGCCACAAAAATGAAATTTTTGCCACTTGCAGCAGTAGCCTGGGGGATATTAATGCTTAATAAAATAAATTAGATAAGGGCAAATAAACTGAAACTAGTGAATACAATAAAAAATAAACAGATAGATATAGAGAACAAACTACTGGTTACAAGTGGGAAGAGGGGCGGGACAATTTAGAGGTAGAAGATTAGGAGGTAAAAGTACTATGTATAAAGTAAATAAGGTACAAAGATACATTGTACTGCACAGGGAATATAGTCAATACTTTATAATAACTTTGGAGTATAATTTTAAAAAATCATGAATCACTACATTGCATACCTGAAATTTATGTAATATTGTAAATCGACTCTACTTCAATAAAACTATCACTTTGTCTTCATCCCAAGGCCAATCAATTCTTTTTTTCTAGGCATTTTTTTTCTAATGCTTCTCTCAGTTATGGATTTAAGGAGCCTTTAAAATTGGACCACAGTACTTCAACCCAGTTAGATGGTAAATTTGACCCTTGAGCTAATTACAACTAGTAGTTGTGCTAGCCTCAACTGTGAGAGATGACTGTGTAGAATTCTCCCAATTTTGTGTTCAGCGAGGCCATATTGGTAGCTTGAAATTGGGCATAGTGAGAGTATTCACTGACAGAAATAGGTAAACACCACAAACGAGGCCTCCACCTCTAAAAACCCGTTGCTGAAGAACATTTACCAGTACCCCACACAAATGAGTGTCAGATGGTATGATACCATGAGCTCTCTGGCTGGACAACGGTTCTGACAGTCACCAAGCTGTTGACAGTCACCAAGCTGTTGTTTGTAGCAAAGACTCTTACCATCTAAAAAGTTTTTCTGATAGTTAGATTTTGCCCAGTTCAGTGCTAGATGGTATTGGTAGAGAGAGAGGGGAAAACAACACAAGAAATTTAAGTCAGATAGGAATGTGTCATTTTCAGTAGAAATGACTCTTCTCGGGAATGTGATCGGAGAAGGAAATGGCAACCCAGTCCAGTGTTCTTGCCTGGAGAATCCCAGGGACGGGGGAGCCTGGTGGGCTGCCGTCTATGGGGTCGCACAGAGTTGGACACGTCCAAAGCGACTTAGCAGTAGCAGTAGCAAGGAATGTGATCAGTTTTTATTTGTTTTCTGTTTATTTTCTTAAGGCTTCCCTGATGGCTCGGTTGGTAAACAATCTGCCCGCAATGCGGGAGACCTCAGTTTGATCCCTGGGTTGGGAAGATCCCCTGGAGAAGGGAAAGGCTCTCCACTTCAGTGTTCTGGCCTGGAGAATTCCACGGACGGTATAGTCCATGGGGTCACAAAGAGTTGGGCAATTCTGAGCCACTTTCACTATTTTCTTATTTTTCCCGCTCTGATCTGAGCAACTGATCATGCAACTAGACTGTACTTACATCTGGTGGTAAGATTTGGCAGGAAAAGTTTGGAGATAGACAATGCCAAATAACTCATGCTAAGACTTAAAAACAAATGGACATCTCACAACATTGTAGGCTAGATGGCACACAAATGGTACTGGATGCTCCATCCACATTCCCTCTTCAGGTCAACATATCCATCTAACAGTTTCTGGAATGTCAGCTTCACCAGCTCATAGGTGCAACTCTTACTGGTAGTTGTCCTGTGCAATGAGGAACTACCTTTGCTCTCCCAGGAGACAACCCACAGCCACTGACTGGCTGATGCAAAATGCCAACATCTTGTCTCAACTGGAACAACTCTGAAGAACCATCCCAGCTCCAGAATTATTATTAGCTGAGTCCTCAGCTGAAGCATCACTTCCCTCTCTTCAAAACACTTTTCATACTTTCCTACATGTTATTCTTCCAAGATCACTCTCTGATCAACCTCTGACCACAATGGCCCTTTGTTCCCATGGGACCAAGTTTAAAACAAAACCCTACCATACACAAAAATAACCTTAAAATAGATTAAAGACTTAAAGGTAAGACCAGAAACTATAAAGCTCATAGAGGATAACACAGAAAGCACACTCCTTGACATAAATCACAGCAAGATCCTCTGTAACCCACCTCCTAGAATAATCAAAACAGAAACAAGGAAGCTGGACCTAGTTAAACTTAAAATCTTTTGCACAGTAAAGGAAACTATAACTAATGTAAAAAGAAAACCCTCAGAATGGGAGAAAAATAATAGCAAACAAATCAACTGACAAAGGATTAATCATCAAAATATACAAGTAGCTCATATAACTCAATACCAGAAAAACAAACAACTCAATCAAAAAGTGGGCAGAAGACCTAAACAAACATTCTTCCAAAGAAAGGCTAATTGATACATGAAAAGATGCTGAACACTCAGTTCAGTTCAGTTCAGTCACTCAGTTGTGTCTGACTCTGCGACCCCCTGAATCACAGCACTCCAGGCCTCCCTGTCCATCACCAATTCCAGGAGTTCACTCAGACTCACATCCATTGAGTCACTGATGCCATCCAACCATCTCATTCTCTGTCATCCTCTTCTCCTCCTGCCCCTAATCCCTCCCAGCATCAGAATCTTTTCCAATGAGTCAGCTCTTTGCATCAGGTGGCCAAAGTATTGGAGTTTCAGCTTTAGCATCATTCCCTCCAAAGAACACCCAGGACTGATCTCCTTCAGAATGGACTGGTTGGATCTCCTTGCAGTCCAAGGGACTCTCAAGAGTCTTCTCCAACACCACAGTTCAAAAGCATCAATTCTTTGGCGCTCAGCTTTCTTCACAGTCCAACTCTCACGTCCATACATGACTACTGGAAAAACCATAGCCTTGACTAGACGGATGTTTGTTGGAAAAGTAATGTCTCTGCTTTTGAATATGCTATCTAGGTTGGTCATCACTTTCTTTCCAAGGAGTAAGCATCTTTTAATTTCATGGCTGCAGTCACCATCTGCAGTGATTTTGGAGCCCCCCAAAATAAAGTCTGACACTGTTTCCACATAGAAAAATGCAAATCAAAACAAAAATGTATAATATCATGTAAGAAACGAATCGCCAGTCTAGGTTCGATGCAGGATACAGGATGCTTGGGGCTGGTGCACTGGGTTGACCCAGAGGGATGGTATGGGGAGGGAGGTGGGAAGTGGGTTCAGGATTGGGAACACATGTACACCCGTGGTGGATTCATATTGAAGTATGGCAAAACCAATACAATATTGTAAAGTAAAATAAATAAATAAATAAATAATAAAAAAAACCCAACAATGAGATATCACCTCACATGGGTCAGAATGGCCATTATCAAAAACTGTATAAACAATACATTTTGGAGGGGGTGTGGAGGAAGGGGAACCCTCTTGCACTGTTAATGGAAATGTAGATTGATACAGGCACTGTGGAGAGCATTAAAAGATTCTTTAAAAATCTAGGAATAAATCTTCCCTGTTGTAAAGTAATTAACCTCCAAATAAAATAAATAAATTTATATTAAAAAAAAAAACTTCCCTATGACCCAACAATTCCACTACTGGGCATATACCCTGAAGAACCCGTAACTGAAAAAGATACATGCACCGCAACGTTCATTGCAGCACCATTGCCAATAGCTAGGACATGGAAGCAACTTAGATGTCCACAGACAGATGAATGAATAAAGCACTGGTACATACATACAATGGGATATTACTCAGCAACAAAAAGGAATGCATGTGAGTCAGCTTTAACGAGGTGGATGAACCTAGAGCCTATCATATAGAGTGAAATAAGTCAGAAAGGGAAAAGCAAATATATATTAGTGCATATATATGGAATCTGGAAAGATAGTACTGATGAACCTATTTGCAGGACAGCAATGGAGATGCTGATATGGAGAACAGACTTGTGGGCACAGTGGAGAAAGGAGAGGGAGGGGCGAATTGAAAGAGTAACACTGAAACACGTTCAGTGCCATATATAAAGTAGACAGCCAGTGGGGATTTGCTTTATGACACAGGGAGCTCAAACCTGGTGCTCTGTGACAACCTAGAAGGGTGGGATAGGGTGGGAGGTGCAAGGGAGGCTCAGGAGGGAGGGGGAATATGTGTACCTATGACTGACTCGTGTTGATGTATAGCAGAAATTAGTACAATATTGCAAAGCAATTATCCGCCAATTAAAAATTAAAAAAAAAAGAAAAGCATGGTAGAAAAGTACAAAGAAAAATTCACCAAGCTTTATTACTCACCTGATGCCTAAGTACCCCCCACTGCCTCTAACCAGAGAGGTCCATCCCTGCTGCTTCATCCTCTCACTGCAGCAAGCCACTCTTAAACTTGCTGAGAAGCTCTACTTGTTAGAAAGCCTGTCCCTAGTTTGAGTTGAAATCTACTTCTCTCTTTAAAAACAGTCTGATTTTCCAGAAATGCATTGTGTGACCTGGTTTGTTCTAGTTGACATTTCTTTGGACGTATAAGAGGAGTGATGTACAGTCTCTGTCCCAGAGAACCTTCCTGACAGAGAAATGACAGGCTGCCAAAAGGGTTGCTATTGGGTTTCAGAGAAAGGAGGGATCCCTGAAGGGTGGTGATGGAGCAGCTTCTTGGGGAAGGTATCCCTTGCACAAGGCTCACAGACATGTAGGATGTGTACAGAAATTTGACAGAATGTTTTCAGAGGAGATGCTGGGCATGCTCACCAACTGAAATGCACCTCTGCTGTTTCCCTGTCTTACTTTCATTTTCTCTTCATCCTCCCACAAGTTTTGACTTTCTCTTGGGATCTCCCCTCTCAGCCCACATGATTAAAATTGGGTGGCGACACTGTCTTGGTTTCAAGGATAAGCTTGTAACTCAGGTCTGGCCAGTCACCTTTTTTCTTCCTCTTGACCCCAGTGATGGACATAGTTGATCTCATGGTTATTCAATCCCAGGGCTTTTATTAGAGTTGCTGGAAAGTAGATGCTCTAATTTTGTTGCAGTTGCTAGGCTATATATGAGTAATCCATGAGCCTCTGTGGACTAAACCAAGAAGAAGGGAGAGTGTATTAGACATGGTTCTCCAGAGAAACAGAACCAATAGGAGATACAGATATAGATACAGATATATAGATATAGGGGGCTTCCCCAGTGTTGCAGCAGTAAAGACTCCACCTGCAATACAGGAGATGCAGGAGACATCGGTTCAATCCCTGGGTTGCAAAAATCTCCTGGAGGAGGGCATGGGAACCCACTCCAGTAGTCTTGCCTTGAGAATCCCATGGACAGAGGACCTTTGTGGGCTACAGTCCATAGGGTTGCAAAGAGTTGGACATGACTGAAGTAACTGAGCAAGCATACACGTATATAGATATAGACATATCAGAGGAAATTTGTCATAGGAGCTGGCTCACATCATTATGGAGCCTCTAAATGTCATCTGCATTGGCTTACAGCTGCAACCTCCTTGGGAATTTACTGCTTTGCTCTCCCAAGGGGTGGCTCACAGCCAAGAAGACTCACAATTTGCCATCTGCAAGATGGAGAGCCAGAAAAATCAGTGGTCCAAAGCCCTGGAAATCGGAGGCTGGTGGTGTGTGTCCTGAACTGAGTCTGAAAGCCTGGGAACCAGGAGTGCTGACTTCTGAGGGCAGGAGTAGATGAACGTCTCAACTCAAGCAGACAGTGAATTTGCCCTTTCACCTTTTTGTTCTATTTGGTCCCTTGGTGGACTGGATGATGCCCACTCATATTGGGAAGGATCACCTGCTTTACTCAGTCCACCAATTCAAATGCTAATATCTTCTGGAAATACCCTCACAGACATACCCAGAAATAATGTTTTATTAGCTGTTTGGGCATCCCTTAGCCCAGTCAAGTTGACACATAAAAGCAACCATCACTCAGAGCTTAGCTCAGGATGGGAGTTTAAAAGAGAGAGGGAGAGAGTAAGGCAGAGAGAGTTGTATTTTTTTTTAAATGTACTTTTAAATATTTATCTTTATTTACTTTATTTGGATGTCCTGGGTCTTAGTTGTGGTATGTGGGGTTTGTTCCCTGACCAGGGATCAGACCCGGGTCCTCTGTACTGGGAGCTCAAAGTCTTAGCTACTGAACCACCAGGGAAGTCCCAAGAGTTGTATTTTAATTTAATGATATTGTTTGATCCCTGCTTAGTCTTTATGATTGAATGAACTTGAACCCAAAATTCTTTCTGTGTCGAAGGCAATTTGAATTTGATCATAAATCATTTGCAACAAAATGACACCTACTTAATGTAGTCATGAAACCAGTAGTTCAGCTCTATTCTGATATCAGAGCCCTGTACTTGCTCTTCAGCACAGAGTAGGTAAACTTTATGGCATTAGAAGGCTCTCTTAAGAAATGTGGCCTACAGTTCAGCCAGAGAAGTCTGTAAGGGCAGCTCCCTAATTCTGTTTGTGAAAGTTCATAACTTTCTGTTTGTTCACTGACAATCTACAATTTTAGGATGCTAATAGTTTTTCTTTCCTGATTGGCCCTCTCCATCAACTCATCTGCAGAAATTCCACATTTCTAGATGAATTGCTTCTAGAACAAGCAAGTCTTCAGGCTCATCTTCCATGAATTCTTGGAACCCAAGTAGCTTAAATGACTTCATTCCTGATGTGAATTTGAAAATGGTTCATTCAAAAGTGAGCCTTAATCTACAGACCATCTTAAAATCATGAGAAATACCACATTGGGTTGACCCCACCATTCTGTGTGTGATGTAGGTATTAAAGACACTGGGGGCTGGGTAAATCTCCAACCCATCCCTCTCCCCACCTCCCAGGATTTCAAAAACTTTGATCATTTCTTTCTCAGCCTTTATATTTCCAGAACAAAGCAGCCCATTTTGATCTATCCTTGGATGACATTCCTGCCCCCACCTCCTTGATCATTTTCGATGTCGTCCTCCTCACTTCCTCCAGCTTCTTTACGTCTTTTAAAGGTATGCCCAGAACTGGACACAATATTTTCAGAGATCAGAGAATCAGGCTTTTATCTTTACCTATTGATGTTAAAAAAATTGATCATGATAAATCATTCTAAGGAATTTGAATTGGAATCTAAGCCCAAAATCATTCCTTCCTTCCTTCACTTACTCACTGAGCTACTTGATAAGAAATTAGGAAGAGACTACTATTTCTCTAGGCTTGTGGTTGGCCTTTTGAATGCCAAACAGGATGAGATATCATTCTCTTTCCTTCAGGAGTGTTTAACAGAGCTAGTAATGCAAGCCAACTTATAAGAAGCCACAAACAATAATGTCTCCCATTAGAATTTTACCTGAAACACTAAAGTGCTTTTTCACCTACTATCTCATTCAATTCTCATACCAACTGCATTTTCATAGTGAGGGGCTGAGTGTCAGGGAAGTGAGGATACTCAGGATTCATGTGTCAATCATCTGTCTCCAAATTCATGAGCATTTTCTCTGGACCATGACCCTCCTTTCCAGTCATCTCCCAGGAAAGATCTTAACTCTGAAGTTCTGAGACCCAACAGTAAAGACTGAAACTTTGAAGTGAGTTACAGTCTGGGGTAAATGTGAGAGTAAAAAGTTTCCATAATAGGAACACCTGTGCAAGGCGGTTTCTGAAATAGATGTTTAGGGTCTTTCTGGAGTAGTTTTAGTGGATCTGAAATGAGCTGAGGTTACCTTCCATAATCAACTCCATTCAAGAAGAACTCTATTTCCATTGCACTGCCTGCTGTCAGTCATTTCTTCTTCAATCAAATACAAAATCTTGATTTTGGTTGATATACGGCTCTAGCTTCTGGGTCTGGGCTCCTCAGGTAGTGCAGTGGTAAAAAATTCACCTGCCAATGCATGAGATGCAAGGGACTCAGGTTCGATCGCTGGGTAGGGAAGATCCCATGGAGTAGGAAATGGCACCTCACTCCAGTGTTCTTGCCTGGAAAATTCCATGGATAGAGGAGCCTGGCGGGCTGCAGAGTCGGTCATGACTGAGCCCTCACAGAATGCCACTTCTGGGCCTAGGAGGGGACACATGGCCTGGTCTGGTCATCCAACCCACCATGACCTCCATACTCCTGGAATTTATCCAGAGATGTGGGCATGAAGATCAGCCCTGTGGTTTCTGGAAATGTTGGCAAGTTCTCTTGCTGTTGGGAGGAAAGCATGAAATCTGAAGATAGTCACACAGAGCAAAGTGGGGTGGAGACATGAGCTAGGTGGCTGATGAAATAAATTGAGTAACATTTTACAGCCCTGAACTTTCAGTTACATGAGCCAGTGATGTCCTTCTTTTGCATAACCTGACTTGAGTTGTGTTTCTGTAATTTGCCAAAGAGAGCCTTGACTAAGGCTCTCCTTCTTCAACCATGGCTCATGCGCTTTAGCATATCTTTTTCTCAAATTCACTAGACTTAGAGCTTCATGAGGATTGGCACCTCATCTACTTTGTTCTGTGCTTAGTTGCTCAGTCATGTCTGACTCTTTGCGACCCCATGGACTGTAGTCTGCCAGGCTCCTCTGTCCATGGGGATTCTCCAGGCAAGAATACTGGAGTGGGTTGCCATGCCCTCATCCAGGGGATCTTCCCAACCCAGGGATCGAACCCAGGTCTCCAGTATTGCAGGCAGATTCTTTACCATCTGAGCCACCAGGGAAACTCCTCGTCTACTTTATTCACCACTTAATTCCAGCAGAGTTGACTAGTAGAATCAGCTCCACATGGATATTGGGGACAAAGCTACATTTTCTCAGTTCTGGCTGAAAGGAATGCAAAGGTCTTAATAACCTAATATGGTATTGCAAGTAACATTACTAAAAGTAGTCAAATGAAAGTACTGAAGTTTGTGAATTAATTATCTTCATATAACCCATGTTAGATTCAAGGTTATCTCTATAACATCTCTGTCACTAAAATTCCAAGACACCTTCATGTATGGATTGAATAAAAGAGTGTGTGTGTGTAGGACATTCTGAATAACTGAATAATCTAGAACCTTTCAAACTATGTGATGCCTTGCAGTGAGTGTTCATGACTGAGTTTCATTTTATATTTCTTGAAATCACTAATTATTTTAGTGATTTGGTGGGGTATTGTATCAAATTTGGTCACACAAACTAGAGAATATTGTGCATTTTTATCCATCTTCTGGGTCATAGGGGGGAAATCTCGGGAATCAGGGGGTCTAATATAGTGTCTTCTGTTTCTGTTCTTTAATCTGGCTTCTGAATTACTTCAAAATTCTAATCCACAACTTTATTTTCCCCAGCTACCATTTTCTATAATAGCCAAGGTATTTTTACTCCTTGTCCAGCAAATATATTATGTCTGGCCTCACTGCTTTTCATGAAAATCACTCAACCAGAAAGTCTCTATTCTTATATATTCCTATCCTGCTCGTTCTTCTTCACTATCTAGGCAAATCTCACCTCTGCCATGAAGTCAAGTGCTATGTGCCAACCTGAAAAGTTTTCCCCTATACTTTAAAAAATTGTTCAATTTATTTTAAAATTTAGAAATAATAAAATTAATTGTTTTTTGGTGAATAGTTCTGGGAGTTTTAACATGAGTGTAGGTTCGAGGCCCTACCTCCATTATCAGGGCACAGAGCGGTATCAACAAGCTACAAAACTCCTAGGCTGTTTCCTTTGTAGTCACAGCCTCTCTTACTTCAAATATCTAGAAACTATGGGGCCATCCTATGTCCCTATGACTTTCCTGTAGCAGAATGTTACATAAGTGAAGTCACACAGCATATAACTTTGGGACTGGCTTTTTCACTCAGCATAGTGCCTTTGAGATTCATCCATGTTGTCGTGTATATTAATAGTTCATTCCTTTTGATTGCTGAGTAGTAATCCATTGTATGAATGTACACAATTTGTTTATCTATTCACCTGTCTATTCCAGTTATCTATTCCAGTTGAGCTATTTCAAATCCTAAAAGATGATGCTGTGAAAGTGCTGCACTCAATATGCCAGCAAATTTGGAAAACTCAGTTGTGGCCACAGGATTGGATAAGGTCAGCTTTCATTCCAATCCCAAAGAAAGGCGATGTCAAAGAATGTTCAAACTACTGCACAATTGCACTCATCTCACACACTAACAAAGTAATGCTCAAAATTCTCCAAGCCAGGCTTCAACAATACATGAACCAAGAACTTCCAGATGTTCAATTTGGATTTAGAAAAGGCAGAGGAGCCAGAGATTAAGTTGTCAACATCCACTGGATCATCAAAAAGCAAGAGAGTTTCAGAAAACATCCATTTCTGCTTTATTAGCTATGCCAAAGCCTTTGACTGTGTAGATCACAACAAACTATGGAAAATTTTTCAAGAGATGGGAATACCAGACCACTTTACCTGTCTCCTGAGAAATCTGTAAGTAGGTCAGGAAGCAACAGTTAGAACTGTACATGGAAAAACAGAGTGGTTCCAAATAGGGAAAAGAGTACATCAAGACTGTATATTGTCACCCTGCTTATTTAACTTATATGCAGAGTATATCATGAGAAATGCTGGACTGGAAGAAACACAAGCTGGAAACAAGATTGCGGGGAGAAATATCAATAACCTCAGATATGCAGATGACACCACCCTTGTGGCAGAAAGCAAAGAGAAACTAAAAAGCCTCTTGATGAAAGTGAAAGAGGAGAGTGAAAAAGCTAGCTTAAGACTCAGCATTCAGAAAACTAAGATCATGGCAACTGGTCCCATCACTTCATGGCAAATTGATGGGGAAACAGTGAAAGACTTTATTTTGGGGGGTTCCAAAATCACTACAGATGGTGACTGCAGCCATGAAATTAAAAGACGCTTGCTCCTTGGAAGGAAAGTTATGAAAAACCTAGACAGCATATTCAAAAGCAGAGACATTAATTTGCCAACAAAAGTTCATCTAGTCAAAGCTATGGTTTTTCCAGTAGTCATGAATGGATGTGACAGTTGGACTATAACGAAAGCTCAGCACTGAAGAACTGATGCTTTTGAATTGTGTTGGAGAAGACCCTTGAGAGCCCCTTGGACTGCAAGGAGATCCAACCAGTCCATCCTAAAAGGAATCAGTCCTGAATATTCATTGGAAGATCTGACATTGAAGCTGAAACTCCAATACTTTGGCCACTTGATACAAAGAACTGACTCCTTGGAAAAGACCCTGATGCTGAAAAAGATTGAAGGTGGGAGAAGGGGACGACAGAGGGTGAGATGGTTGGATGGCATCACTGACTCAATGGACATGAGTCTGAAAAAACTCTGGGAGTTGGTGATGGACATGGAGGTCTGGCATGCTGCAATCTATGGGGTCACAAAGAATCGGACACGCCTGAGCAACTGAACTGATCTGAACTGATTCACCTGTCAATGGACATTTGGGTTGTTTCTAGTTTTTAGTTTTTATGAGTAAATCTATAAACATTGGTATAAATGTAGAAAAATATTTTCATATTTCCCAAATAAATATACAGGAGTGACTTTCTGGGTCAGAGTAAGCATATGTTTAACTTTATAAGATACTGTCCTTTTTCTAGAATGTACTATACCTGTGTTAGTTTGCATTCCCACCAGCAATGTGTGAGAGTTCCAGTTGCCCTCTGTTGTAATCAATGCTTGATCTAGTCAGCTTACTTAATGATGCTGAGTATCATTTCATGAACTTATTTTGCTATCAATGTATTTTCTTGGATAAAGGAATTCTTCAAATCTTTATTAAATTAGTTTCTTTTGTTAAATCTTAAGAGTTCTTTATATAGTCTAGATGTAAGTCCTTTGTTGACTATGTTACTACTTGCAAATATTTTCTCCCAATTTGTAGCTTGAGTTTATTCTCTTAATAATGTCTTTTGAAAGGTAATAGTATAGTCCATGGGGTCACAAAGAGTTGGACACAACTGAGTAACTTTCACTTTTTATTTTTATTTAGTGTTTTTTATTTTGATGCATCCAACTTACCAATTTTTTTTCTTCTAAGAATCATGCATTTGGTTCCATGTCTAAGAATATTTTATCAAACTCAAGATCATAGATTTTCCCTATTTTCTATAAGTTTTATAGTTTTACATTTAAATATATGAATTAATTTTGTATAGGGTAAGATATATGAATCAAGGTTAATTTTTTGGTATAGAGATCTTCAATTGTTTTATCATTATTTGTTGAAAACTTCTAACCAGACTGAAAAAAATAAAGAGAAGACACAAATTACCTGTAAAAAGAATGAGAAGGGGTTAACATCATAAGCCCTAGAGATATCAAATGGACCTTTATGCACATAACTTTGCTATCCTAGATATAATGGACCAATTCCTCTAAATCCAAAACCAGCAAAAGATATCCAAGAAGAAAAATACACCTTTACAGGGTCACCTGTATTTTTAAAACTTGGGATGAGAAAAATAATCTATTAAATATACCCAAATATTATCATTTCTGTTGCCCTTCTTTTATTTACAACATTGTAAGCTTTCTTATGTTAGTATTTCTCTTCTAAGAAATTTCTTTTATATTTATTTTTTTAACTTATCAATTGCTTTCCATTTTGGTTCTAAGACTTATGTCTTTCTTTTTTAAAAAAAATTATTTATTTTAATTGGAGGTTAATTACTTTATAATATTGTATTGATTTTCCTGGTCAGAATTCTTTTTGTTTTCCTTTAACTGACAATAGTTTCATTTCAACTTCATTCTTTTTTAAAATATTTATTTATTTGGCTGCACTTGGTCTTAGGCATGCCTGATCTTGAGTTGCAGCCTGCGAACTTTGCTGCTGTATGTGGGATCTAGTTCCCCAACCAGGGATTGAACCCAGGTCCCCTGAGTTGGGATCATAGCCACTGGATCACCAGGGAAGTTCCTCAACTTCACTCTTGAAAGTTATTTGCTGTAACACTTTGGGTCAACAAGGTGGATATTTGTGTTTGTTTCGTTTGTTTTTACTGTTGCTGTTGCTGCTGCTGCTGCTAAGTCGCTTCAGTCGTGTCCGAGTCTGTGCGACCCCAGAGACGGCAGCCTACCAGGCTCCCCCGTCCGTGGGTCCCTGGGATTCTCCAGGTAAGAACACCGGAGTGGGTTGCCATTTCCTTCTCCAATGCATGAAAGTGAAAAGTGAGAGTGAAATCACTCAGTCGGGTTTGACTCTTCACAACCCCATGAACTGCAGCCCACCAGGCTCCTCCGTCCATGGGATTTTCCAGGCAAGAGCACTGTTAGCACTTTTTAAAAACCCAATTACTTTAAAGCTTCCATGATTCATGATGAGAAGTCATCAATAATTTGAATTGTGTAGTGTTTTTTCTCTCTAGCTGCTTTCAAACTTTTTTTCATTCTCTCTGGTTTTCATCAGTGTAATCAGTGTATCTCTGTGTGTGTTTCTGTGAGTTTTTCCTATTTGGGATTCACAGAGGCTTTTTTGAATACACAAGTTTATGTCTCTCACCAAATTGGGAAATTCTTAGGCATTATTGCTTCAAACATTTTTTCTGCACTGCATTCATTCTCCTATCTGATGCTCTAACAACACAAATGTTAAACCCTTTTGATATTGTCCCATAGTTTTCTGAGGCTCTGTTCCCCCCTTTTTTTTCTTTCATTCTTTCTCTTTTTTAAATTCAGATTGGCTACTTTAAACTGAATTTACTGACTCTTCTGAAATCTACATTTTGCTGTTGAGTCAATCAACTAAAAGTTTTATTTTGGTATGTTTTTTATATCTAATATTCTTATTTCATTATTTTTATAGCTTCTGTTTCTTTCTGTATTTCCTATATTTCAAGAGTATTTGCCCTTATGTTTTGGAATATGATTATAAACAGCTTCTTTAAAGTCTATTTGATAATTTCAACATCTTAGTTATCTGAGTGATTGTTTATTGATTTTATTTTCCTTTGCAAATTGTTGAGATTTTTTTCATATGTCAAATAATTTTGGATTGTATCCTATACATTTTGAATATCATGTGATATGACCTTGGATTTTGTTTTAATACTATAAATGCTTTGCTTTAGCAAAGCAATCAACTCAGTTTAGGCCACATCAACTTTTAATGGACTATGGTTCCCGTGTCAGTTCAGTTTCAAACTCTTGCTGTGTTATTCAGATTTGTTGCATATGTTTGCCACTCTGGGTAATGATCAACTCTTTGTTTAGTCCTGAAAGCCTCTGACACACTGTTCAGGATCAGGTCCAAGCATACATGGCTTGTGGGTGAGCCCTGAAGTTCCTATATGACTTTATGACATCTTTCTCAAACTGTCTATTCTTCATTCTGACACCTTGGATCTCAGAATCTCCACTTCTTGGTCCTTCTCTGTTCTGTAGATGCTCTCCTTCTCATTTTTTGGAATGAGAAATAAATGACTTCTCTTAGAGCTCTTTCTGCTCCTGTCTAATGAGAAGTTACAAGATTTGGGGCTTCGTTTTAGCCAGAGGGCTAAAAAGGTGAGTTTTAGTCTCCCAAGTCTGCTGCACCATTCCTGCAGGTAGATCCGCCTCTGAGATCAAGTGGAGGAAGATAGAGATTTCCCTCCATTCCTAGTTCACATAATTTCTTTGGTCAGAAAGAATGTTTCCTTCCTGGGAATTTCAGGTATCCAGCTGGCAGCCGCTACAGCCACTGCCATTTCTGCCCTGCCCCTACCCATCTGCCAACAAGCCACTGTGAGATTAAGCTTTGGGACTGGGGATTGCCTGAGAGCTGGAATAAAAGGAAAAGAAACACACACACACCACCACCACAACAATAACAACAACAACAAAACCCAGGGGATTTACTCTTTTTATTCTGTAGATGCCCTCCTTCTCATTCTCTGGATGAAAAATAAATGACTTCTCTTGAAGCTCTTTCTGCTTGTATCTAGTGTGAAGTTACAGGATGTGGGGCTTAGTTTGAGCTCAGGTCTGCAGAATCAGAAGGAAGAAAATCATAATCTGCCTGCTACTGTTAACTCTTCATCATATTTAGATATTAATAGCTGCTCCATTCATTCTATATAGGTTTGCAGTTACTTTCAATGGACAATACAGAGTGTACCCTGCTTTGTCCCTCTTACCCAGACCAGAACCTCTCTACTTCTATTTTTTGTTCCTATACCATATCCATTTTACAGACCAAGAAATAAGGTCCAAAGAGTTAAACACCTTATTTGAGGTCACACAGTTAGTGACAAATGAACCAGGATTTGAACTTATGTCTATAGATAGTTTGACTTGTGTCAAGGATATAAATCTTACAATAATGTTAAACACTGAAATTATTATTAGTTCTTTATTATAAAGAAAGAAACAGGCTCAGAAAAGCAACACAGCAAGTCAGGATTCAAACCACATAATTGAAAGCTAAGCTCCATATTAACCATGTTTGTACTCAGTTGCTTTAGTCATGTCTGACTCCTTGTGACCCCATGGACTGCAGCCCACCAGGCTCCTTGGTCCACGGGATTCTCCAGGCAAGAATACTGGAGTGAGGTGCCATGCCCTCCTCTAGGGGATCTTCCCAATCCAGGGATTGAACCCAGGTCTCCTGCATTGCAGGTGATTCTTTACTAACTGAGCCATCAGGGAAGTCCGTATTAACTATTCCATGGGAAATTTATGTGGTTAGATATATAAAAAGGACTCAACAAATATTTCAAAAAAAACATTCTCTAAGGGAAAAATGTGCCTCAACACACACACGCAATATTTTTATCATTGTGAAAAAACTGGATTAATGCTTTAGATCCCCACAGCATTGCTTATTAACTCACACAGTGTGTTCATCCATCTCTTTATAGATGTATTTTTCTCTTTGTTTCATTGATTACAACATTCCAACTATTTTGTTTCCTGTGTGTTTTCAGCTGGAGCAGTCAAATTTCAGTCTGGTTGTTTTCCTGGGTTCTTCACATTTCCCATGTCAGGGCAGAGGAAAAACCATGGAGGTTTCTCCTCGGTACAGTGTCTCCTGCTTCCCTGAGCACAGATAACATTGCTGTAAGCCTGGAGCCACGTGACTGCTCTCATCAGAATGGAGGAGATGATCACACCTGGAGTTTATACAAGACTCCATTCAGTGAGGCTGACCCTCCCCCCAGATGGGAACCCATTCACCATGGCCTTGAGTCCTTCCGGTGGAATAAAGATGTTACTGTGATGATAGTTTATAAAATGAGAGTAAATATTGTGGCCTTGTACCAGAGAGCTTTCTATAGCAGAGAAGATGATAATAAAGACAGAAAATGTATTATGACCCCCATCTTGCTGCATTACCATAACAACGCAGCTCTGTGGCTCCAGTGGGGCAAAGAATCAGGTAAGAGGTTTACAGATGTTTTATTTATGTGCAGATCTTTCAGTGTCAAGGTGGAAGAAGGACTTCTCTTAGGTGTATTTTCCTGGGTAGTTGATAGATAAATTCAACAAACTGATCAGTCTTTGGAAAGCTTTTTTGCCAGTTGATTCTCAAACTCTCTTACTAGTGAATTTTAAAACACATATTTGAGAAAGGATGGTGAAAAGGCTTGTATCATCAAAATAAAACACATTTCATTGAAATTGAACACTTTGAAAGAGTTCCTTGGTGTCTCGGAAATGTTCTGCCCTCTCCTTTGAGCTGTTCCTTTTATGTCTTTCCTTTGGAGGTTTTAATTTAGTGAACACAGAAGATATTCTGATGTACACAGCCAATTCAGGACCTACCCTGAAGAGACGCGCCCCACTCCCTGCCCCCCATCTCCCCTCGCCCTGCAACAACAACAACACACACATACACACACACACACACACACACACTACTGCTGACAATTGCAGGAGGAAGAGTACAGAATTTTGAGAAGCGGGTTTGGAGATAATCTACCCTGAAGGTTGGAAGTGAACTGAAATTTTCATTCTGTGGATAGATGATATGGTCAGAAAGACCACTAAGAGTTTGAGATTGTAGATTACAGGGTTTCTTTGGGTAAGAAACGGGCTTCCCTTGTGGCTCAGCTGGTAAAGAGTCCACCTGCAATGCGGGAGACCTGGGTTTGATCCCTGGGTTGGGAAGATCCCCTGGAGAAGGGAAAGGCTACCCACTCCAGTATTCTAGCCTGGAGACAGTCCATGGGGTCACAAAGAGTCAGCCACGACTGGGTGACTTTCACTTTCGCCTTCAGGGTAAGAAATGGGCTCTGCATCTGGTGGCCATTGAGAGTCAACCCCACATTTCCCTAAATCCTCTAGTTGGCAGCACTAGAGCCACCTGGAACTTTTAATACTGATGTCTGGAGGTTGTTTACTTTGCATATGGCTGAGGATTCTTTAAAATTACCGAAGAAATTTTTTTAAAGAGAAAAAAAAAATGTTCCAGCAATAATTATAAAACAGAACTTTATCCCCACTGAGTTTTATAGATTCTAGTTGCAGGTGGTGAGCTCAGAGGTGGCAGAGAGTGAAGTCACCGACTGAGGAGAAAAGCCTGCCTTGTGCCAGAGAGCCACGTTATGGAAAAAAAAAAAAAGACCTGCACAGAGCCAGGTGTCCCAGGCTCTAATAACTGAAGTCAGGCTGGGAGGAGTTTCAGATGTCAACTTCCTTGTTGGGCAAACCCTCAGAGAGGGGTCAGCATGCCAGGGGGCTCAACAGTGTGATGAGGGCTTCCTGAAGATTAGATTATCCTTCTATTTTGTCATTTTCCTCCAGCACCAATTTCCTTAACATGCATTTTTGTTAGAGATTTGGGGCAGGCCAAGTAGATAAACATAAGCATTTTTGAAAGAAGAAAATCAAAAGCAAAACGTGAAGCATTTTGTATGTTTGTGTATGTGTTGATGACATCATTGCCAGGTTATTTTGTATGTGATTAGACCACTTGCTATTTAAAAAATAATTTGGTGATTTATGTAAATTATCAAACTTACCAACATTTTTGTTTTTTCAAATACTGTATTTTTCTTTAAAAATGTTTACTGTCCTATCTCATATACATGAAGCACTCTCCAAGGCATTTGAGTTTGTAATATGATGACTGAGATATGTTTTTTGTCCTTGAATCATTTAGCATAGATTGGGATGGAGTCATAATGAATATGAATAGCAGAACAAAAGGTAGAAATGTAGCAGATGCCATAAGATGTTTCAATTCATGACATGTTCCTTTAACCAACCCACTTTTTAAGTACAATGTCTGGTTGAGCGTAGTCTTCTTTGCCCAATGAGTAAATTAACAAGTAAATGAAGTAATGAATCATTTAGATGAGATTCTATGGGCATTAAGGGGAAGCAGAAATTATTTCTCTGGAGCTGAAGTCAGGGAGGGTAACATGGAGGAGTTGCCATTTGAGCCTTAATTGTGGAGATTTGAGTATTTGGAGATGAAAAGAAGGTCTTTCCGGGACAAGAGAGCGACATGAGCACATGCTCAGCAGTGCATAATGAGAGATGTGCTTGGCAATGTGTAAGCCATCCAATTCTGCTGAGCAATGATCGCAGTATCATTGAAACATACTGGAACAAAAATAAAACAAACTAAGCCAGGCACTTGCTGCCCTGGCAGGATGTGGGACGCAGCCCCACTGGGAAGTGGTTTGTCATTTGGAGGAGGCCAAGTCCTGGAAACATCAAAGTCAGCCAAAATGGCATTAAAAGGTGGACAAACAATCTAAATTCTTTGGACCTTGGTCTCTTCATCCATAAGATGAAATCACTAATACCTATATCATGGGCTTCCCTGGTAGCTCAGCTGGTAAATAATCCACCTGTAATGGGGAGATCCTGGTTTGATTCCTGGATTGGAAAGATCCCCTGGAGAATGGATAGGCTACCCACCCCAGTATTCATGGGCTTCCCTGGTGTCTCAGATGGTAAAGAATCCATCTGTAAAGTGGAAGACCTGGGTTCAATCCCTGGGTTGGGAAGATCCCCTGGAACAGGGCATGGCAATCCACTCCAATATTCTTACCTGGAGAATCCCCATGGACAGAGGAGCCTGGCGGGCTACAGTCCATGTTGTTGCAAAGAGTTGGACACAACCGAGCAACTAAGCACACACACACACACAGTACCCATATCACAAGGTTATTTTGAGGATTACGTGAAGTTAGGGCTATAAATTAGCCGGCAAATAACAGACATTTGTTTATTATTTTGTTAATAATAATAGCAGACATTGTTTAGCCAGGTGTGGTTATGTGAGTAACATTCATTTGAATTCTACTGAGTTTATGTAATTACAGATAATAAGACATCTAAACAACTTGCCCATTAAGTTCATTCTGTATTTTGTGATTTACCTCATGCATTGATCTGCTCAGCTGCATCTGGTTAGAAATATTAAACACTGTCATCACCAGAGATTTACTGCATTTCATGTAGATGAATATAAAACCAAATATTTTCAAAGAAAGCAAGCTAAGAAGAAAACAGGAAGGTGGCATAGTGTGCTGGTAAAGAGGGAGCCCAATCTAAATTCAAATCCCTGTTCAGTCACTTACTGTCCCTGTAAGCTTGAGTTAATTACCTAATCTCCTAAGGCTTGATTTCTTCATCGTAAAAAGCGATGATGATGATAATTTTGGCAGCAATAAAAACCAAACAAAATGATGACAGTAATAATAATAATAATATATAGTTCAAAGAACAGTGTCTGGAATATGATAAGTATTATTATTGCTTATTGTTATCTTTTCTCCCTTATATGTTCTCCTTAAAAATTCCAGTACCAGGTGACCAGGACTTGTGGGAATGATGAATTTCCATGTAGTGATGGAGGACAGAATATTTATTTTGTTGCTGGAAAATCTGAATCCTGATTCTAGCTCTGCCACTAGCTCATTGCATGACCTTGCTTAATTTATTTCAGTTTCTCTGTTAAGTTTAAAAGTTAGACATTTGTTGGATCATAGAAAAAGCAAGAGAGTTCCAGAAAAACATCTACTTCTGCTTTATTGACTACACTAAAACTTTGTATGGATCACAACAAAATGGAAAATTCTTCAAGAGATGGGAATACCAGACCACACTACCTGCCTCCTGAGAAATCTGTATGCAGGTCAAGAAGCAACAGTTAAAACTAGTCAGGGAACACAAGACTGGTTCCAAATCAGGAAAGGAGTACTCAAGGCTGTGTATTGTCACCCTGCTTATTTAACTTATATGTAGGGTACAGCATGAAAAATGCTGGACTGGATAAAACACAAGCTGGAATCAAGATTGCCAGGAGAAATATCAATAACCTCAGATATGCATATGACACCACCCTTGTGGCACAAAGAGAAGAACTTCTTTGTGAAAGTGAAAGAGGAGAGTGAAAAAGTTGGCTTAAAACTCAACATTCAGAAAACTAAGATCATGGCATCTGGTCCCATCACTTCATGACAGATAGATGGGGAAACAATGGAAACAGTGATAGACTTTATTTGGGGGGCTCTAAAATCACTGCAGATAGTGACTGCACCCATAAAATTAAAAGATGCTTGCTCCTTGGAAGAAAAGCTAGGACCAACCTAAACAGCATATTAAAAAGCAGAGACATTACTTTGCCAACAAAGTTCTATCTAGTCAAAGCTTTGGTTTTCCCAGTAGTCATGTATGAATGTTTGAGAGTTGGACTATAAAGAAAGCTGAGTATTGAAGAACTGATGCTTTTGAACTGTGGTGTTGGAGAAGACTCTTGAGAGTCCCTTGGACTGCAAGGAGATCAAACCAGTCAATTCTAAAGGAAATCAGTCCCGAATATTCATTGGAAGGACTGATGCTGAAGCTGAAGCTCCAGTACTTTGGGCACCTGATGTGAAGAACTGACTCCTTGGAAAAGACCCTGATGCTGGGAAGGATTGAAGGTGGGAGGAGAAGGAGACAACAGGGGATGAGATGGTTGGATAGTTACCACCAACTTGATGGACAAGACTTTGAGCAAGCTCCGGGAGTTGCTGGTGGACAGGGAAGCCTGGTGTGCTGCAGTCCATGGGGTCACAAATAGTTGGACATGACTGAGGGACTGAACTGAACTGAAGTGAGACTAGGTAAGCTCCATCTTCAAGGTCTGTCATTTCAGGATTCTGTGTACCTAGTGTGTGACATTTCCCACCAAACTGAGTCTTTGTGTACATTTCAAGAGACAATTTTAAAGGTCAACCAAAACCAATGCACCACTTCACAATTTAGTTTGTTCATTTAAATAATCAAAAACCACACAAAATAGTTTTTAAGGAAAGTCAAACATTTGTCTAAATGCAGGCTGTCACAGAGGAACCCATACTTCTTCCTTTAACTCAGGTCTATATTTGGAGAAGTTGTGCCGTGTAGGGTAAAATTTAGTGGGGAAATTTTAGTCTTTCCAAACTTTTGGCATCACAAGTAAAGACCATTCAGGTGTTTACTGAGATTTTGACTTAGTCATTAGGTGTGTTGGATAGATTCAGACTAACTCTTTAAATAGCTGCTAGCTCTCAGGATTGAAAGAAAGATATCCCTAAACTATTTGAAAATTCCTATATATTTTTGATACAGACAATTTGGAGAACACTTTTTTTAGGAGTTGGGGGCGAGTATTTTTCAAGCTTCTCCCAGTACCTGAGCATGCACAGCACCTGTTTTTTCAGAAGCCAAATGTCAGAGGCATATTCAGTCTGATCTCCTTGGTGCCTTTTGGAGTGCAGCCTGGACCCTGTGGTGTGCCACATACCTTAGCAACTTTGATTCTCAAGCAAAGATCTATGGAAAACTAGGTCTGCAACAGGCAAAGGAAGCCAGAGATACGCATTTTTTAAACAGAACCTTGAACAGCCCACAGAAGACTTTATCCTCTGTCCAGAACCCTGGACAGTTCACACAACTCATCCCCCCATCCCCACACCCCTTCCTGCAACCCATGGCTGTTAATGGCTGTCAAGGTCAGATTAGGATGAAACAAACAAGACATCTAGGGTATACTCCATGAAGGAGTATCTAGGTGACTTGCTTACCTTGTTCTACTTTTACCTCTGTGATTGTCTACAGTTCGTTTATCCAATGAACCTTCACTGAATTCCTAGTAAGTGCCTGTCACTGTGCTCCCTGCTGGAAAGACTAATAAAACAGTCCCTTTCCTCATGAGGTTTTGTTCCCTTAGGAAACTGCAAGTCAATATGACTAGAATTGTTTGCAGAGGTGGAAGTGTTTCAAGCAATAATTTTGGGAAATGAGCAGAAAGTAGAACACGGATGGATCTGTGCACCACATTCAGGAAGATAAAGCTTTTCAAAGCTCCATGACATTTAAAGCTCCATGACTATGGAGACATGTTTTTGTTGTTAGCCACCGTAAACACAACAACTAGCAAGAGAAAACATAGGGTCTCAATATTTGTGTGATATGTGTGATAGTGAGCCACTGAAATTTAAGAAGAGTAATATTTTTTTTTCCATTTTGCAGTTTATAAGTATCACTCTCACCCTGTTATGGAGGATGGATTAAAAGGAAAAGAGACTAAATTCAAAAATACCAGTTATAAGATGATTGCAGCAGTTAAAGTAGAAGATGATAAAAGCCAATATCAAACTCAAAATAGATATGAGCAACAGGGTATGAGAAAAGGAAGAATATAGAATTAACAGAAGTTCAGTAGGAGATGTAGATTTTTTGGAAAAGATTATTCACTTTGGGATATCTTTGAGTTTGAAGTAACTGTGTAACATCAAAGTGAAGGTCATTTAGGGGGCAATTGTTCTGGAAGAAAACCAGAAGTCTGGGCTGGGGCATGTAAATTTGTTTCCGAAAGCAGTTATGGGCTACATGGAGTCATTTATACCCTCTCATGAGAAGAATAGTAGGGCTTGGGGTGTAGAAAGAGGCAAATAAGGAAGGAGAGCAAGACTAGAATATCTAAATTCTGTTGCCTCCATAACAATTACGTTTTGATGGACCTGTTTTCTCACTCATACAATAATGGTATTGATTCAGGTCATCTCTTCGTTCCTTTAAAGGTTATGTTCTTTGACTATTCTAATTCAGGGTTTAAAAATCTAATGTCTATAGAGGTAAGGTAAGATTTTCTGAACTAGTAAAGCTGGCCAGGAAACCAAGATAATTTGGAGATTATACAAGTACGTGTAGGGTAAATACAGAGTACATATAGAAAACATATTGAGTTCACTTCTTATCTCCAGATAACTGTTGCCACATGAAAATTTAAACATTAGAAGATGCCTTTAAAGCAGGGATGTCCAATCCCTGGGCCATGGGCCAATACCAATCCATGGCCTATTAGAAACTGGGTCACACAGCAGGGTGAGCAGCAGGCAAGTGAGCCAAGCTTCACCTGTATTTACAGCTGCTCCCCATTGCTCACATTACCACCTGAGCTCTGTTTCCTGTCAGATCAGTGGTGGCATTAGATTCTCACAGGAGCATGAACCCTGCTGTGAATGCAAGGATTCTGGGTTGCATGCTCCTTATGAGAATCATCCTGAAGTCATCTCCTTGGCCTCCCTGGTCTGTGGGAAAAGTGTCTTCCACAAAACCAGCTGTTGGTGCCAAAAAAAGTTGGAGACTGATGTTTTAAAGGTAGATGAAGATACCATGTTACATCCTCATAGCCCAATTCCTATAGTATTTCAGCTATAGGGGGTACAGATTCTTGTGAGCTCTAAGTCATTATAGGACAACAACACCCCGACTTTCTGCCTCAAGATCTGTCCTAATGCTCTGGGACATACTGGTTTGTATATAAGTTAAGTTCAAAATGTGGGCAAGTTACATCCCAGGGGGCCAACCCTCAATGAATGGGGGATGGGAGCTTGTGGATAAATGCTCTATCCTCTCATTTTTTTGGTGAATTATTCTAGGAGATTTTTCTTTATGCTTTCCAGAGATTAGAGTGGAATTGAACCCTTCTTGTGCTTGGAAAAGATTTTTTTAGTATAATTCCTTTATATTGCAAAAGTCTCCGTGGCAGTTTTAAAGTGACTCTTGTCTCCTATGACTGGAGATAGAATGCATAAATTTAACAGATCTCCTATACTAACAGGACTATGTTAGAGAGGGAGTGGGGCCCTGAAACATGGACTTGGGACCCTTGGGTAGATGGGTCTAAACTTGAACTCCTTGATTTCCCTAAACACTTTTGGGCAATAGACACAGCCTCTTTTCTCTTCTTAGAGAATAGCTTTCTCTCTCCAGGAGACATTTCCTAGGTGAATGTTTCTCAAAATAATGCCACTTTTCAACTGATCTGCTCCTACCTCCTGGTATTGCTTCCATACCAGTAACTAATAATAGGTCTCAACATAGGTAAAGTGAAATAAAACCACTTTCCAGAGAATAAAAAAAAAAAACCCTCACTAAACAGAGTTTAGGAGTATGGTTAATATGCACCAGTACGAAGCTGGGAAATATTCAGGAGAGAAGATCTTGATGGAGTTGGACCAGGTGGAACAGAATGCTAAGCTATATGTGGATGACTTTATTGATATGGGAGCACTCTCCTGTGACTTAAGACTTAGCATTCTGGTGAGAACACCTGGAGCCAGTCTGGCAAGCTTCTGGAATAATTATTTAAAGCTTCTGAATGATGATGGACTATAGTAAATGAGTTGGATATGGCAAAGCATTGAAAAATGAGTAGTAAAGTTTAGGGCAGTAAAAATGTGGGAATGGGGTACCACCAAATGCCCACTATCTAACTGTTTCCCTGGGAGGGCTCAGAAGTCCTACCTTCCACTGGACAATTAGGAATACACCACTGAGGGGGTAGCAGCATGACTGAGAAGTTCAGTGGTATTTGACTGCTGAAAGACAGTATTGACTGCAAGAGACACTGTGGTGGAACAGGGCTCCAGAATTTCAGAAGCCAGCTGGCAGTACTTTGTACCAGAGGAAAGGTGGTCACAGTTGCTACCAAAGCTAAGATGGCAACCAGAGTTCTTTGACTCGCAAGGATCTGTCAGAATTGTTCATAGATGATGACATCCTTAGGGGTGAATTATCTGAGCAGCTTACTAGGGTATTGCTTGATTTGTATAATGGGAAATAATTGAGAATTGATAAGCAAAGGCTGACATCAGTCATAGCAATGGAAAACTACAATTCCTCATTCAACTTTTAGACATGATCAGTTTTCAGATTCAGGGTCTATTGGCAGAAGGGAGACTGGTTCCTCATGAAGAAAGACACTGAAATGCCACTACAATAATATTTATAATATTTTGTGTATTTAAAATATTGTCTTAATCCTTCCCTAAAGAATTTGAAGCAATTTATGAGAGTGAGTATTAACAGAGAAAAGAGGAATGCCCAGAATGTACTAGGGCTATTGCATATGAAGTCAGAGACCACAGTGATGCTATGATCAAAACATAATCATGGTCCCTTGGTTAGAATACAAGTTTAGAAGAACTGATAATAAATAAAATCCTGACCCAAGTCCATGTAACAGCAGATCCAGGGGGTTCACGGATCTACCTAGTCATGGAATATATATAAGTGGGGTGGATATACTTAACTGTTGGTATAACTCTCACATCAGCCCCTGACCTATAGAATAAGAACCATCAAAGCAGAAAAAGACACATGGAAATAAAACACTCCATCTTCTAACCAAGGTATATATCAAAAGAAATACTGCATACTCGGAGGAACTATAGTTATAGCTAGTGCATCTAGGAGGTCCAAGGAGTAGATGGTGGCACATGCTCTTTTGGTACTTTGTCACATCCCCATGTTCTGCTTCTGATTTAAACTGCAACTGTGGTGGATATTTCTGACTCACCAAGGACAGCATCTCACCTCAAACTTGTACTCCATGTCTTTCTTTTTATAGCTACAATCTTTTCCAGTTATGGCAGTCAAAACAGCCTATGAACAAACCTGGCTTGGCTTGCAATGTATGCAGAAGTGTTAGGAAGTTAATATCTCTCAGGGAGAGGGGCACTGGGGCATAAATATCATTCATTTTGGAAAGCTTTTTGCCTATATCCTAGAAATTCCAGTGCAATCAAGCCTCTGTTTCTTCCAGCAATAGTTACTCTTTTGTCAGCTTTTAATCCTTGTCCATTTTATCTTCCTGCTCCCTTACTATTGATTTCTGGAATTGATTTCCACAAAAACTACCTATACTCCAAACTTTGTCTCAGTGCCTACTTTCTAGGCCAATCAAGCTATGACATCAACTTGATGTTGCCGGATCTTTCATTTTTTAAAAGTTAAATGCAATTTTATTTGATTCATTTATTTGGCTGCATTGGGTCTTTGCTGCTGCCTGTGGGCTTTCTTTAGCTGCAGTGAGCAGGGGCTACTCTTCACTGTGGTGCCCATGGATTTCTCATTGCAGTGGCTTTTCTTATTGCGGAACATAGACTGACTCTAAGTGGGCAGGTTCAGTAGTTGAGATGCACAGGCTTAGTTACTCTCCAGCATGTGGAATCTTCCTAAACCCAGGACTGAACCAGTGTCCCCTGCATTGGCAGGCAAATTCTTAACCACTGGACCACCATGGAAGTCTCAGAGCTTCCAATTTTTGTAATTAATAATTTTTTATTGAAAGATAATTGCTTTACAGAATTTTGTCATTTTTCTGTCAAACCTCAACATGAATCAGCCATAGGTATATATATATCCCCTCCCTTTTGAACCTCCCTCCCATTTCCCTCTCCATCCCACTCCTCTAGGTAGATAAAGAGCCCCTGTTTGAGTTTCCTGAGCCACACAGCAGTTTCCCAGTTGCCATCTATTTTACATATGTAAGTTTCAATGTTACTCTTTCTATACGTCTCACCCCTCCTCCCCTCTCCCCATGTCCATAAGTCTCTTCTCTTTGTCTGTTTCTCCATTGCTGCCCTGTCAATAAATTCTTCAGTACCATTTTTCTAAAATATATATATATGCATTAGCATATGATATTTATCTTTCTCTTTCTGACTTACTTTACTCTGTGTAATAGGTTCTAGGTACATCCACCTCATTAGGACTGACTCAAATGCATTCCTTTTTATTGCTGAGTAATATTCCATTGTGCATATATACCACAATTTCTTTATCCATTCATCTGTTGATGGACATCTAGGTTGCTTCCATGTTCCAGCTATTGTAAATAGTGCTGCAATAAACAACGGGATACATGTGTCTTTTTCAATTTTGGTTTCCTCAGGGTGTATGCCTAGGAGTGGGATTGCTGGGTCATATAGTGGTTTTATTCCTAGTTTTTTAAGGACTCTCCATACTGGGTTCCACAATGAATATATCAATTTACATTCCCACCAACAGTGCAAGAGCATTCCCTTTTCTCCACACCCTCTCCAGCATTTATTGTTTGTAGATTTTTGATGATGGCCATTCTGACTGGTGTGAGGTGAGAGCTTATTGTAGTTTTGATTTGCATTTCTCTAGTAATGAGTGATGCTGAGCATCTGTTGGCTATCTGTATGTCTTCTTCAGAGAAATGTCTGTTTAGGTCTTTTCCCCACTTTTTGATTGCGTTGTTTGTTTTTCTGGTATTGAGTTGTATGAGCTGCTTGTATATTTTAGAAATTAACCCTTTGTCAGTTGTTTCATTTGCTATTATTTTTTTTCTCCCTTTCAGAGGGTTGTCTTTTCACCTTGCTTACAGTTTCCTTTGCTGTGCAAAAGCTCTTAAGTTTAATCAGGTCCCACTTGTTTACTTTTGTTTTTATTTCCATTACTCTAGGAGATGGGTCATAGAGGATCTTGCTTTGACTTACGTTGTCGAGTGTTTTGCTTATGTTTTCCTCTAAGAGTTTTAGAGTTTCTGGTCTTACATTTAGGTCTTCAATGCATTTTGATTTTATCTTTGTGGATGGTGTTAGGAAGTGTTCTAATTTCATTCTTTTACATGTAGCTGTCCAGTTTTCCCAGCACCATTTATTGAAGAGGCTGTCATTGCCCCTTTGTATATTCTTGCCTCCTTTGTCAAATATAAGGTACTCACAGGTGCATGGGTTTATGTCTGGGCTTCCTGTCTTGTTCCATTGGTCTGTGTTTCTGTTTCTGTGCTAGTACCATACTGTTTTGATGACTGTAGCTTTGTGGTATAATCTGAAGTCAGGAAGGTTGATTCCTCCAGCTCCATTCTTCTTTCTCAAGACTGCTTTGGTTGTCTTTTGTGTTTCCATATGAATTGTGGAATTTTTTGTACTAGTTCTGTGAAAAATGTCATTGGTAATTTGATAGGGATCACATTGAACCTATAGATTGCATTTGGTAGTATATTCATTTTCACAATATTGATTCTTCCTACGCAGGAACACAGACTATCTCTCCATCTGTTTATGTCATCTTTGATTTCTTTCATTAATGTCTTATAATTTTCTGTGTACAGTTCTTTTGACTCCTCAGGCAAGTTTATTCCTAGATATTTAATTCTTTTGTTGCCATGGTGAATGGGATTGATTCCTTAATTGCTCTTTCTGATTTTTCATTGTTAGTGTATGGAAATGCAAGCGATTTTTGTGTATTGATTTTGTATCCTGAAACTTTGCTAAATTCACTGATTAGCTCTAGTAATTTTCTGATACTATCTTTAGGGTTTTCTATGTACGGTATCATGTCATCTGCAAACAGTGAGAACTTTACTTCTTCTTTCTGAACTGGATTCCTTTTATTTCTTTTTCTTCTCTGATTGCTGTATCTAGGACTTCCAGAACTATGTTGAATAATAGTGGTGAAAGTGGATGCCCTTGTATTTTTCCTGATCTTAGGGGGAATATTTTCAGTTTTTCACCATTGAGAATAATGTTTGCTAGGCTTACAATATATGGCCTTTACTATGTTGAGGTAGGTTCCTTAATGCACATTTTTTGGAAGAGTTTTAATCATAAATGGCTGCTAAATTTTGTCAAAGGCCTTTTCTGCATCTATTGAGATTATCATATGGTTTTTATCTTTCAATTTGTTAATATGGAGTATCACATTGATTGATTTGTTTATACTAAAGAATCCTTGCATCCCTGGAATAAAGCCAATTTGATTCTGGTGTATGAGCCTTTTGATGTGTTGCTGAATTCTGTTTGCTAAATTTGTTGAGGATTTTTGCATTTATGTTCATCAGTGATATTGGCCTGTAGTTTTCTTTTTTTGTGTTGTCTTTGTCTGGTTTTGGTGGCCTTGTAGAATGATTTTGGAAATGTTCCTTCCTCTGCAATTTTTTGAAAGAGGTTTCTAAGGATAGACATCAGCTCTTCTCTAAATGGTTGATAGAATTCACCTGTGAAGCCATCTGGTCCTAGGCTTGTTTTTTGGGAGATTTTTGAACACAGCTTCAATTTCAGTGCTTGCAATTGGGTTGTTCATAATTTCTGTTTCCTCCTGGTTCAGTCTTAGAATATTGAACTTTTCTAAGGTTATCCATTTTACTGCATACTGCTGCTGCTAAGTTGCTTCAGTTCTGTCCGACTGTGTGCAACCCCATAGATGGCAGCCCACCAGGCTCCCCCGTCCCTGGGATTTTCCTGGCAAGAACACTGGAGTGGATTGACATTTCCTTCTCCAATGCATGAAAGTGAAAAGTGGAAGTGAAGTCGCTCAGTCGTGCCCAACCCTCAGCGACCCCATGGACTGCAGCTTTCCAGGCTCCTCCGCCCATGGGATTTTCCAGGCAAGAGTACTAGAGTGGGTTGCCATCGCCTTCTACTTTATTGCCCTATAGTCGTTCATAATAGTCTCTTATAATCCTTTGTATTTCTGCATTGTCTCTTGTAACCTCTCCTTTTTCATTTCTAATTATGTTGATTTGATTCTTTTCTCTTTTTTCTTGATGAGTGTGCCTAAAGGTTTGTCAATTTTGTTTATCTTCTCAAAGAACCAGCTTTTAGTTTTATTAATCTTTACTGGTTCTTTCATTTCTTTTTCATCTATTTCTGCTCTGATCTTTAAGATTTCTTTCCTTCTACTAATTTTGGGGGTTTTTGTTCTTCTTTTCCCAGTTGTTTTAGGTGTGAAGTTAGGTTGTCTATTCGATATTTTTCTTGTTTCTTGAGGTAGGATTGTGTTGCTATAAACTTCCCTCAGAACTGCTTTTGCTGCATCCCATAGGTTTTGAGTTGTTGTGTTTTCATTGTCATTTGATTCTAGAATTTTTTTGATTTCCCTTTTTATTTCTTCAGTAACCTGTTGGCTATTTAGAAACATGTTACTTAACCTCCATATGTTTGTTTTTCTTACCATTTTTTCCTTATAATTGATATCTAGTCTCATAGCATTGTGATTGGAGATGTTGATATGATTTCTTTTTTTAAATTTTTTTAAATATAAATTTATTGATATGATTTCAATTTTCTTAAGTTCATTGAGGCTTGATTTGTGATCCAAGATGGTGTATCCTGGAGAATGTTCCATGTGCACTTAAGAAGAAGGTGTACTCTTCTGCATTTGGATGGAATGTCCTGAAGATATCAATGAGATCCATCTCAACTAATGTATCATTTAAGACTTGTGTTTCCTTATTAATTTTGTTTTGATGATCTGTCCATTGGTGAGAGTAGGGTGTTAACGTTTCCTACTATTATTGTGTTACTGTCGATTTCTCCCTTTATGTCTGTTAGAGTTTGTCTTATGTATTGAGGTGCTCCTATGGTGGGTGCATGGATATTTACAATTCTTATGTCTTCCTCTTGGATTGATCCCTTTATCATCAAGTAGTGTTCTTCCTTACCTCTTGTAATCTTTAGTTTAACGTCTATTTTGTCTGATATGAGGATTGCTACTCCAGCTTTCTTTTGCTTCCTATTTGCATGGAATATATTTTTCCATCCTCTCACTTTCAGTCTGCATGTGTCTTTAGGTCTGAAGTTGGTTTCTTGTAGACAGCATATATATGGGTCTTGTTTTTGTATCCATTCAGCCAGTCTGTGTCTTTGGTTGTATTTAAATTAATTTTTCCTATTGCCATTTTCTTAATTGTTTAGGGTTGATTTTGTAGATCTTTTTTCTTCTCTTGTATTTCTTGACTATATAAGTCCTTTAACATTTGTTGTAAAGCTGGTTTGATGATACTGAATTCTCTTTTTTGATACTGAATTTTTCTTTTGCTTATCTGAAAAGCTTTTGATTTCTCCATGAATTTTGAAGTAGATCCTTGTCAGGTAGAATAATCCTGGTTTCAGATTTTACCCTTTCAGTACTTTAAATATATCCTGCCATTTCCTTCTGGCCTGCAGAGTTTCTGCTGAAAGATCAGCTGTTAAGCATATGGTGTTTCCCTTGTATGTTACTTGTGGCTTCTCCCTTGCTGGTTTTAACATTCTTTGTGTTTAGTCTTTGTTAGTTTGATTGGTATGTGTCTTGGTGTGTTCTCCTTGGGTTTATCCTGTATGGGACTCTTTGTGCCTCTTGTTCTTGATTGACTGTTTCCTTTTCTATATTGGGGAAATTTTCAACTATAATCTCTTCAAAATTTTTCTCATGCCCTTTCTTTCTCCCTTCTTCTTCTGGGACACCTATAATTTGAATGCTGGTGCATTTGATATTTTCCCAGAGGTATCTGAGACTATCCTCAGTTCTTTTCATTCTTTTTATTTTATTCTGCTCTTCAGAAGTTATTTCCACCATTTTTTCTTCCAACTCACTGATTCATTCTTCTGCTTCAGATATTCTGCTATTGATTCCTTCTAGAGTATTTTTAATTTTAGTAATTGTGTTGTTTGTCTCTGAATGTTTATTCTTTAATTCTTCTAGGTCTTTGTTAATTGGTTCTTGCATTTTCTCCATTTTGTTTTCAAGGTATTTTTTTTTTAATCATCTTTATTATCATTATTCTGAATTCTTTTTCAGGTAGTTTGCCTATTTCCTCTTAATTTATTTGGACTTCTGTATTTCTAATTTGTTCCTTCATTTGTGTAGTATTTCTCTGCCTTTTCATTATTTTTTTTTAACTTATTGTGTTAGAGGTCTCCTTTTCCCAGGCCTCAAGGTTGATTTCTTTCTTCCTTTTGATTTCTGCCCTCCTAAGTTTGGTCCAGTGGTTTGTGTAAGCTTTGTACAGGGTGAGATTTGTGCTGAGTTTTATTTGTTTGTTTTTCCTCTGATGGGCAAGGCTGAGTGAGGTGGTAATCCTGTCTGTTGATGATTTGGTTTGTATTTTTGTGTTTGTTGTTTAGATGAGGAGTCCTACACAGGGTGTTACTGGTGGTTGGGTGATGCTGGGTCATGTATTCAAGTGGTTTCCTTTGTGTGCGTTCTCACTATTTGATACTCCCTAGGGTTCAGTTCTGAAGAAGGCAATGGCACCCCACTCCAGTACGCTTTCCTGGAAAATCCCATGAACGGAGGAGCCTGGTAGGCTGCAGTCCATGGCGTTGCTAAGAGTTGGACACAACTGAACGACTTCACTTTCACTTTTCACTTTCATGCATTGGAGAAGAAAATGGCAACCCACTCCAGTGTTCTTGCCAGGAGAATCCCAGGGACAGGGGAGCCTGGTGGGCTGCCGTCTCTGGGGTCACACAGAGTTGGACACGACTGAAGCAACTTAGCAGCAGCAGCAGCAGCAGCAGCAGCATTCAGTTCAGTTCAGTTCAGTTGCTCAGTCATGTCTGGCTCTTTGTGACCCCATGGGCTACAGCACACCAGGCTTCCCTGTTCATCACCAATTCCTGGAGCTTGCTCAAACTCGTGTCCATTGAATCGACAATGCCATCCATCTCATCTTTTGTCATCTCCTTCTCTTCTTACCTTCAATCTTTCCTAGCATCGGGTCTTTTCTAATGAGTCAGTTCTTCACATCTGGTGGCCAAATTATTGGAATTAGTTCTCTGGTAGCCTAGGATCTTGGAGTCAGTGCTCCCATTCCAAAGGCTCAGAGTTGAGCGTGAAGGTGGTGCAATTGCTTGACTAGTGGGGACCCTGGTGGCGCCAAGTGTGCAGGGACATGGACTGCCTCTGCCACAGGAGTTATGGCTCTATTAGAGTATTGTTTTGAGCCTCTTATAGCTCAGAAGGCCTCTTTGACCAGTCTTTCTTCAAAGCTTTGCTCATTCAGGCACATAGAGGGCCCCCCCCAGCAGGGGTCCTACTCAGTCGATTGGCACATCAGACACTTAAAGGGGCACTGTGGATGGGGTCCTACTCTGTAGTTCAGTGTGTCAGTTGTATGATGGGCCAGCCTCTGGATTGTTCAGCTGCTGATGCTGGCATGTAGGGAGAGAGGCTGTGGTGATGGCTCCACCCACTATGCATGACTCAGCAGTATTGCGTTGCTTCCATGGCTGCCCAGCTTTCCTCCACAAGCATTTCCCACCAGTCTCCTCCCTCACATCCCCTTGATCTGTCTTTCCACAGTCAACAGCAGCCCTTGCTCTGGGATTGCTCCACAGTCCCTAAACTCCAGTTCTCAGCCACTGCACCTTCCAGGGGACCTGCGTCCCTGTCCAGGGTATGTATGGCTGCATCAAGGCCTGTCTGATTCTCATTCCATTTAGGCTGCCACAGATCAGCCTTAAATATTTCTCCTCTGACTCAGACAAGTACCCCAATGTGAGGATCGGACTCCCACTTCAGTTCCCCCACCCACTGAGGGCAGGTCAAGTCCTACTAACACTCCTGATTTCCCCCTAGTTCCTTTGTCCTACTGAGTTATGTGTGGTTCTATATATTCTTTTCAACTGGTCAGGTACTGCTGTCCACTCTTAGCTGGTGTTCTGCATGCACTTCTGTGTCTGAAGGTGTATTTCTGATGTATCTGTGGAGAGAGACGTACTCCACATCCACCTACCCCTCCACCATCTTGTTCTCCTCAAATCTTCCAATTTTTAAACAGGATCTGGAAATCTGGATTTCTATGAGAAACTCTTGATTTTTAAATGACAGCTACTAATTAATTAAGAGATGTACTATGTTGGCCAATTGTAGTAAAAAGCGAAAAAGTAGTTACTCAGTCGTGTCTGAATCTTTGCAACCCCATGGACTGTATGTAGCCCACCCTGGCTCCTCTATCTGTGGAACTCTCCAGGCAAAATACTGCAGTGGGTAGCCATTCTCTTCTTCAGGGGACCATCTCCCCTGCCAAGGGACTGAACCCAGGTTCCTGCATTGCAGGCATATTCTTTACCATCCGAGCTACCAGGGAAGCACCTGACCAATCACAATAAGCCTATTATTCATTCTTCCCATAATCCCCCAGTGTGCAACTTTTATACTTCACAAAGTTCTGTATTGCTAGAACTTGAGACTTTGGTGGCATCAGTTATTAGGCTAATGGGGTAAAGGGAATTGTGGTCATGACCTTGTCTATCCTCTTGAGCAAAAAAGAAGGCAAAGCGAAAGGGGATGTATTTAGTTTAAAATACTAGACATGACTTGTCCATGTGTAGAAGAATGTGCTATTTAATTTTTGTCTGATTTCAATAGCACAGCACATATGCAAGAAAACATGAATAAACATACCGCTCCATCTTGCACAGACTGGAGCTTGAGCATTCTTTGAACTTGGATGTAAAATTTGTATTTGTGTTGCTCACTTTGTCCCCTAAGAGTTTGAATCTGGCCCCAGAGATGAAGCCACTGAACTGGTTGTTGGCCTCAGGCAATGGCTCCTTGAGAGAGCAAAAAACATGCAGCTAGTATGAGTCTTCAATGCTTATATCCCTGGGAGAGTCCTGCTTGGTCATGTGTAGCTATGCACACAACCTTGGTTACCCAGGAAACCAAGGCCAAGTACGTTTGGATGCTTTTTCTATGGCCATCATATCAGATGAGATATTTCCAGAGAGCTCAGCTGTGAGCATCTTAGAGATGAGGGATTCACATAGATGGCTTCATAAATGCATGTGACGAGTGTGATCAGGGGCAATTTGTGGTGACAAATACCACTGAACACTGGAGTAAATTGATATTACTCTGAAGGTCTTGTACCTTGGTATACAAAATGAAGATAGACTTTCATTTGTTCAAAGATTAATTACTATGGGACAGGCAGTAAACTAGGACTTGAGGATAAAATGATAGTTGAGAGAAAGTGCCTGATCTCATGACTTTACATTCTGTCAAGAGAGATAAGTATTAACTAATCTCATGAATAAATATACAAGTTTAGTTGCTAATAAAACCTTTAAGAAAATAAAGCAGGGATATGTGGAAGGAGGTACCTAGCACATGTTTGTGGGATGGGAAAGAATGCACTTTGTAAGGGAAAGGGAGTGAAAATCTACTCTCTGAGGTCACATTAGATCAAGAAAATCTCAGTGCCACTAGTGCACCAGCTGAGGGAGCGTCTGCAGGAGCATTCAGGGCAGAGGGTATGTGTAAGACCTTGAGGCAGCAAAGAGGGCTCTCCAAAGTGTTAGGGGGCCCTGCCAATTTAAACAGGTCCATTTTCCAACTGAGTGTGGGAAAAGCTTTGGAAACAGAGGAACTGGAGTGTCAGAAGAGGGTGGTAGACGAAGTCCTGGCCAGAGGGAAAAACCATCAGCACTTCTGTCGCTTGTTACACTCCATGCTGAGCCTGTTTCCATATTTAGAAATGAAGGGGGGGGACTAACTCGGTGATTTCTTTTGGCTTCCCACCCCTTAAAGATACTGAACCTTTTGTTCAAAGAAAATATATAAAACAATGAGGATACAGAGCACAGTTAGCAAACTCTGGATTAATGATGCGTGAAAAATCCTCTCCCACTAGACTTGGACTTCTAGGATCCTAAGGGTCCAGGCTCCCTTGATGAACTCTCAGATCCAAGAAATCTGCTTGTATCTTGATGTCAGTCTGACACTCCTGAGACTTAACTAGTGACATGTAAATTCCTGGGGCCCTATTTGTCTGGACCCCTCCAGAAACTTGCACAAGAGTCTGAGGATCATATCGTGCCCGACTCTGTGTGACCCCATAGATGGCAGCCCACCAGGCTCCTCCATCCCTGGGATTCTCCGGGCAAGAATACTGGGGTAGGTTGCCATTTCCCTGTCCAAGGCATGCATGCATGCTAAGTCGCTTCAGTTGAGTCTGACTCTGTGCGACCCCATGGACAGCAGCCCACCAGGCTCCTCTGTCCACGGGATTCTCTAGGCAAAAATACTGGAGAAGGTTGCCATTTCCTCTCCAAGGTCTGCTAAGTCAAAGTGAAAGGCTACACTCAGGACCACAGAGCCTAAGCCCCAAAGAGGACTCAGGGGCCCCTCTAAGGGCTTTGCCCCCCCTAAGATCAGAGTCATATAGTTTCTAGGACCCAAGGCACACAGACAGGATCTCCGCCCCAAAGGCTTCTCCTCCTTGGCTAAAATATGGAATAGGAAAGGAGAAGCAGGAGCAGGTGGGCTCCCTGAGCCACCTGGAGGGCCCATGGGGCTAGTGAATGCTCTGTGCCCCATCTACGCAACACTCCAGAATGGCAGAAATGGGACCGAGACATCTTCAAGTGGCAGGCCTGCTGCCCTCCTGCACTTCCCATTCTCTGACTTTGCCCGTGTCAGCCCAAGGAGAATAATTTACTCTGCATGTAAGCAGAGCCTGTGGTTCTGCTGCCTCAGCAACTTTCCTTTGCGAAGCACTGGGGAGAAAACTCCTCATCACCACCCTAGGAACCACACACACTTAGGGAAGTGATGAAGAGCCCATTAAGTGTTTAAATGTGAATTATCATCTAACTGCATTTTGAGTTAATTTCTCTGAGAATGGTGTGGGGGGAGCATCTGATTATGTAAATAATGCATAAATCCCCAATGTAAAAGGTAAACGTTTATTAGCCTCAGTAACTCAGGGTAAGCTTAGGACTTTGGATGTGAAGAGAAAGCTTATTTCTTTAAGCATGTTTGCTTGTTTTAAAATGTAATTTAGGGAAGCAGAGGAATATGGCGCAAGAAAAGAAGAGTACTGGACAGGGTGTCCAGGGCCCTGGGGGACCTTCGATAAACCCTTTGCTTTTCTAGGACAGTTTTTCATATCTGATTCAAATGGACCACAAAATCCCAGTTTTCCTACCTCCTTGGGACATGATGAAGATAAGGTCAGACAATGGACGCAGAGCAATGCTGTTCAAGGTGTGACATCACTCTGCCAAATGCTTCTCACCCATCTGCAGTAAGAGAATTTCAGAAAGCAAGAGCAAGCATTTAATAGACTTGTGGACACAGCAGGGGCAAGGAAAGGGTGGGACAAATTGAGAGTAGCATTGGCATACATACACTACCATGTGTAAAAGAATTATCTAGTGGGAACCTGATGTATAACATGGGCAGCCCAGACTGGCACTCTGTGATGACCTGGAGGAGTGAGATGGGGTAGGTGAGAGGAAGGCTCAAGAGGGAGAGAATATAGCACAGTTATGACTGATTCACGCTGGTCTATGGCAGAAACAAACATTCCATTGTAAGGCAATCATCCTCCAGTTAAAAATAAACACATTAATTAAAAGCAAACAAACAAAAAAATGTGGCAGCAATTTGACATGGCTGCTGCTGCTGCTGCTGCTAAGTCATGTCAGTTGTATCCGACTCCGTGCGACCCCATAGGTGGCGGCCCACCAGGCTCCCGTCCCTGGGATTCTCCAGGCAACAATACTGGAGTGGGTTGCCATTTCCTTCTCCAGTGCATGAAAGTGAAAAGTGAAAGTGAAGTTTTTACACGGCAGTGACAGCCAAGTGTGTGATCAGGGGCCTCACTTCACTCAATAGAGTCTAGAGCAGTTTGAATGCTGTCAGCTTGACATGATGAGTTGTTTCTAGCAGGAGCTTCATACTAGTGAAAGTCCAAGATGGATTAGAAATATAACCAACAAAAAGCAACCGCAGTGGAAACTGGCCCTTCATCACAAACACCTTAAGAAGTGCAGATGTAGATTCTTGCTTGTAGAAGTCCTGGAGGGTTAGGAAACAACCTGTAACTGAATGAGGTGTGGTGCAAAATGGCTGAGAACAGAACAGAAATGATGTAGGAAGTACTTGGCCTGGCTGCTCTGCTCACTTGCTCTATGACCTTGGATAAATTACTCTGTCTCTGGGCCCCTGATGCCATACGCAGTTTCTACCTGAGGCTTTTTCTTTTTGTCAAAATAACTGGTATAAAATTAAGAACATCAGAATTTCTATTAATAAAAGGGACCAAAATTGGCTAATGGGGTTAGGAGTGGCAGTTGGTTGCCCCCAAAAGAGCCACAGTCCTTCATACCTCCATCTATCCATGCTGCAGTGTTGGTTGCTCAGTCCTGTCTGACTCTATATGACCCCATGGACTGTAGCCTGCCAGGCTCCTCTGTCCATGGAATTCTCCAGGCAAGAATACTGGAGTGGGTAGTCATTCCCTTCTCTAGGGGATCTTCCCAACTCAGGGACTGAACCTGGGTCTCCTGCATTGCAGGCATATTCTTTACCATCTGAGCTACCAGGTAAGCCCAATCAGTGTTTCAAAATGGATTTATATCCCCATTCCATCAAGATCAGGAATCCTTCCTTCGAATATGGGATTGCTGAGTGACTTGCTTTGACTCATACAATGCAACAGAAGTCATGGTAGCTGGTTCTGAGCCAGGGCCCCAAGTGGCTTCCACATGCTCTCTTAGATTCCTGCCCAGCTGCCATGTGAACAAGCTATGAGCCACCCACCTATGGCCACATAGATCAGTCAGTTCCCAGACAGCCTGACAGCTAACCGCTGATTCCAGAGTGAGACCAGCTGAGATCAGAGGAAGCACCTGGCTTTCTGGTCCAAACTGCTGACCAATAGAATCACATGTTAAGTAAATGCTTATTGTTTTAAGCAATTAAGATTTGAGGTGATTTGTTATACAGCAGAAGCTAATTGATCCAGGAATAAAATATTACATTGATTGTCAGGGTTCAGGCAAAATAATGATAGAGCCAGTTTGGTGACAGCATCCTTCTTCCCCTCATTCCAGCTCAAATTTACTTTTGCTAATACATGAGGCATGGACATAAAATACACAGTGTGAGGAGTATAGTCAGTAATTATGTAATACCATTGTATAGTAACAGATCAAAACTAGACTCATCATGGTGATCATTTTAAAATGTATAGAAATATCAAATTAGTGTGTGGTATAATAGGAACTAACACAATGTTGAGATCAATTATACTTCAAAACAAATTCAAACTCATAGAAAAAGAGATCACATTTTTGGTTACCAGAGGCAGGGGATGAGGAGGATGGGGTAGCTGAATGAAGGCAGTTAAAAGGTAAAACTTCCAGCAGTAAGATAAATAAGTATGTGGTATGTAGTGTACAACATGACAAAGATAAATAATACTGCTGTATGTTTTATGGGAGAGCTGTTAAGAGAATAAATCCTAAGAGATCTCATTACAAAGAAAAATATTTTTTCTATTTTGAAAATGTTGTATCTGTGTGATATGATGAGTGTTCACCAAACTTACTGTGATCATCATTTTGTGTGTAGGTAAGTCAAATCATTATGCTGTACACCTTAAACTTATGCACTGCTATGTTTCAATTGTATCTCAATAAATCTTTTTAATTAAAAAATTTAAATGTATTTTTTAAACTTGTGTTTGCTTTACTAATACCATTCAATGAGTTGTGCTTTTTCAAAATGTGCCTCCCACTACCACAAACCAACAAATCTTCAATATTGTAAATAATAGACATCTTTGAGAATCTGATGAAAGCTGAGACTCCACAACTCAGAAAAAAAGCATAGCTTCACATTTACATATACTCTTTATACTATTTTAAGATTCTAAGGTCCAACTGTGAACCCCTCTTCTCTGGTTATGAGCTGTAGGTAGAGACCTAGCCTCTCTCCTACTCTTTTCAAGTCACTCTCTCATCCTCTACTAATATTCTCAGTCCTCCACCTGAGCTTCTGAAGGTCTCTAACCTTATAAATCAATCCAGACAAGACAGTATTAGAACAATAATTAATTTAAAATGTACAAAATGAAAAACAAGTATCATATATTAATACATATATATGAAATCTAGAAAAATGGTACTGACAAACCTATTTGCAGGGCAGGAACAGAGACGCATAAGTAGAGAATAGACTTTTGGACACAGTGAGGGAAAGTGGGTGGGATGAATTGAGAGAATATTGTTGACATGTATACACTCTCATGTGTAAAATCAATAACCTTAAATATGGAGATGACATCACCCCTAATGGCAGAAAACGAAGAGGAACTGAAGAGCCTCTTGATGACAGTGAAAGAGGAGAGTGAAAAAACTGGTTTAAAACTCAACATTTAAAAACCTCAGATTGTGGTATCCAGTCTCATCACTTCATGGCAAATAGATGGGGAAAAAGTGGAAGCAGTGACAAACTATTTTCTTGGGCTCCAGAATCACTGTGGATGGTGACTGCAGCCATGAAAGGTGCTTGCTCCTTGGAAGAAAAGCTATGATGAACCTAGACAGCATATTAAAAAGCTGAGACATCATTTTGCTGACAAAGGTCTGTACAGTCAAAGCTATGGTTTTTTCCAGTAGTCTTGTACGGGTGTGAGAGTTGGTTCATAAAGACAGCCAAGTGCCAAAGAATTGATGCTTTTGAACTGTGGTGTTGAAGAAGACTCCTGATGTCCCTTGGACATCAAGGAGATCAAACCAGTCAATCCTAAAGGAAATCAACCCTGAATATTCATTGGAAGGACTGATGCTGAAGCTGAAACTCCAATACGTTGACCACCTGATGTGAAGAGTTGACTCACTGAACAAACCTCTGATGCTGGGAAAATTGAGGGCAGGAGGAGAAGGGGTGACAGAGGATGAGATGGTTGGAAGACATCACCAACTCAATGGACATGAGTTTGAGCAAACTCTGAGAGACACTGAAAGTCAGGGAAGCCGGGCATACTGCAGTCCATGTAAAGAGCCGGACATGACTGAGCAAGTGAACAACAGCAAAGTGTGTAAAATAGACAGCTCCTGGGAAGCTGCTGTATAGTACAAGGAGCTCAACTCAGTGCTCTGTGATGGCCTAGAGGGGTGGGATGGAGGCTCAAGGGGGAGGGGATATATGTATCAGTTCAGCTCAGTTCAGTCAATTCACGTTGTCATAAAACAGAAACTAACACAACATTGTAAAGCATTTGTACTCCAATTTAAAAATAAATAAAATGGAAAAGAAAACATTAAAAATTTTAATTTGAAAAAATATAGAAAATGTTCAAAACATTCTCATACATAGTATCTCAGTTAGCCCTCTTAACAGCTCAGTGAAGTATGTGGTCAGGACCTACTGTTCCTATTTATCTAATGAGGAAACTGAGCCCCAATCCAAGGGCATTACTGCCCAAGAACACTCAGCTAGGAGAGGGCAACATCTAGCATCCTATTACCATTCCATGTTACTTTGCTTTTTAGAGACATGTTTGACTAATGGCAGCAAATCCAGATGAGGAATGCTTATCCTTCTGTGAGGAGCCTTAGGGAGGCCCATGTAGCCATGTGGAAAGCAGGAAAAAAGTGGTGGAGTTGAGGTCAAGAGGTCAGAATGTTTAACAAACATAGGATCCTGGAAGCCTATACTCCCAGAGGATGAGCAAGAAGATTGTGATGTTTCAAGTTTAACCTCACTTAAGAAAATTCCATCATTAATTGCATCAGTCTATATATATCCCCTTTCTCTCCCTCCTCCTAAAAAGGAAGGAATCTCAGAGTCTTTCACACAGTCCAAACTTAGAATGATTTACACTCTATCTTAAACATGCCAGTCTATACCTTTCACAGCAAAACACAACTTGTTGAATTTTATTTTTAAAACAACGGAGAAGAATCTGACTTGGGGACCTGACATTCTTTGAACAGTTCAAGTGCCTACTAGGTGTTTTATTGAGCACTTACTAGGTTTAATGCCCTGTCCAGGATGTGAGATTGATGAGCATGAGAGAGAGGGTTTCAAGTTGGATGAAATGTCTTGGATCCTCAAGAAAGACCAGGAGAGGTAATAACCACCTCACCCACCTTGCAGGGGCTTCCCGAGTGGCTCAGCAGCAGAGAATCTCCCTGCAGTGCAGAAGGTGCAGATTCACTCCCTGGATGGGGAAGATCCCCTGGAGGAAGGCATGGCAAACCACTGCAGTATTCTTACCTGGAGAATCCCAAGGTGGGGAAGATCCCCTGGAGGAGGGCATGGCAAACCACTGCAGCACTCTTACCTGGAGAATCCCAAGGACAGAGGAGCCTGGTGGGCCCCAGTACATGGGGTCACAAAGAGCTGGACATGACTGAAGCAGTGTAGCGCACATGCACAGCAATGCCCAGACTACTTTTCAACCCTCAAGCAAGTTTAATGTTATTTTCTTCCCTGCCCTTCCCACACCATCAGGAAGTGTTTTCTCATTTGTACCTGCTCTCTATAGCCAGAGAACTGGAAAAGACATCAATGGGAACCTGTAATATATTGTGACTTACCTATTAGCTTTTTTTCTGGGTCTTTTCCATTCATCTGTGAGCTCCTTGAGGGCAGGCACATGCCTATTTCTCTTCCTTATGCACTTCCTCCATTATAGTTTTCCAACACTAGGCCAGTGAATACATTTTGAATTGACCTGAGTAATCACAAAACACAGAGAAAATGCTGTGACCAAGAAGAGATTCAGACAAAGTCATCAGAGTTGTGTGGTAGGGAATCTACTCACATCACATGACTGTTTTTCTTTTTGAAGACATAGACAACTCCATTAGGGGAAAAACACTAATCTTAAGCACTTAGTACAATGCTACTAAGATAGCAACTGCTTAAAGTGTTGACTATTACTATTACTCTTGCTGCTACTATTATAATATTATTATTCTTTCAAGCAAGAGCATCTCTGTAGAAAGGAATTCTGAAATCTTTACAGAACCCTCCCCCTATTTCTGTGGTCCAGAGAGCTGCCCTGTCCATTCATTCAGTTTAATAGAGAGAAATTCCTTTTCTTTCTCCAAGGAAAACGAGCTGCAGAATATCCTTGCCCTGAGATATTTGTCTTTGACTAGCCTGGGAGCCATGGGATTCAATATGCATATTCTCTCCTTTAGGGTTCAAGGTAATAAAGCACGAATCTGCGTTGTTACCATGGCTCCACAGCTTGGTTGGTTTTCTGTGAGAGCATTTCCAACATCACACCCCTTGTTGTATTTAAAACTTGGTCTACGATCCACTCAGGAACTGGAGAAGAGGGCATGCTGGGCATGAAAAGTCTCAGTGAATAGAAATGAACAGACTGGGGACACTGATCGGAGGCCACCATGCACAGCTCACTTGGTTTACACTGTTTCTGATCACTGATTTCTTATGGGCTCCCCAATCAATGCACAGGTCTCTTTCACACGAGGCCCAAAGCTGAGGTTCATTTCTTGCAGAAATGGAGGAGCAGGGTCTCAGTTAAGACTCTTTTGATTGAAAGTAATGTAAACCACTCAAGCTGGCTTAAACAGAAAAAGGAATTTGCTGGAAGGATAGTGGGGCTTCTCATGGAATCCTAGAAAGACAGAATAGTCTCATCTCTAGAACAAGGTGGAGCAGGACATCTTTGTTGACACTGAATGTTGTTGGTTTTGACTGTTCAACATTCATCTCTCTTTCCACCATTACTCCAATTTCCTTTTGAAAAAGCATAATTTCTCTTTTGAGTACAGCCTGGTGGAATTATAAATTGGGATCCTACCTGGGCTTCCCAGGTGATTCTAGTGGTAAAGAACCCGCCTATCAATGCAGAGACTTCAGAGATCTGGGTTCAATCCCTGGGTTGGGAAGATCCCTTAGAGAAGGGCATGGCAACCAACTCCAGTATTTTTGCCTGGAGAATCCCACGGACAGAGAAGCCTGGCAGGCTACACATCCATAGGGCTGCAAAGAGTAGGAAACAACTGAAGTGATTTAGCACATACTGCCCTAGTGAATTAGGAAGCCACAGAATCCAAGACAGGCCAATTAGGTGTTTGTTCCCAGAAAACTATTGAAACTCATCTATTCTGGTCATAGTACAAGGAGCAGTCTGTTTTCCTCATAAAATGATTCCTGAAGTTACCATTTATTAAAGTCTCAGGGTTGTCTTGGTTCTCTGATTTTCAGGATTTTTAGCTTTCCCAATAATTCTCCAAGTTATCCATGTTCTAATAAATATTCATTACAATAAATGAGCAAAGTCAGTTTTTTTGCTGGTAACAAAAGAACTCTGGCCAATATACAGATCATCTCTGTAGCAAGTTGCTATTGACATGGGTCAGTTTATTATCCATACTTCTTATCTCATTATTAGAATATTTTAGGACAGAGAGTTTGGCTTATTTTGGTCCAGTGTCCCCTTGGCCCAATCAGCTGAACCTAAGGGCAGGGTCAGATATTCTGAACATAGTTGCCTGAGGATAATCCCTGTAGAAGAAAGTCAGTTCCCAGAGATAAGGCTAGGACTACTGGACTGAGCCAACCCTTTCTCTGAGACAAATGGACTACAAACAGAAAATCTTTGCTGATCAAACAGAGGGCATGATGTGTTGAAGCAAATCGGGTCCTGGGAACCAGGTGTGACCAGTGGATCATGTATTGATTGAATCTGAAGAATGGTTATGAAATCCACGTTTTGAATAGTAGCATAGACTTAGGTTAAAGCTGTCTGGAGGCTCTGTTGAGAGCCATGTTTTCATCTATAAGGACTGTTATCCCTTTAATCTACCCAAACAGTAAGCCTAACTTTGAGCGTCCAATGCATAAATACTCATCTGACCGAAGACATGATCATGGAATATTGAACCTCAAAACTCTTGTCTCCTTTCTTCTAAAGTTATGTTTCTTTCCCACTCTCTTCTACTAACCCAGTTCTGTGATAGCAGATATGAATTACCTGGATATTTGATTTAATTCTGCATTTCATTAGGCAAGAATAATCACAGTTATGTTCTTCCAGTGGTACTCTTTTCCCCAGTCATTGGTTGGATGATTAAGGAAAGGAGTCTTGCAAAATCTACAATTCTGATTATATGTGCCTTCTCTGGTCTGTTTTAGTCAAATGTTTAATGTTTGCTTGCAGTCTCTTGCAAAAAAAATTTTCTGCATGCTTGCTTGACTTGCACATCTTTAAGAGGCTAAATTTCCAATATCTTTAAATCAAAGGCTACAGAAGCAGCGAACCATCAGTAGAAGCCCATTTGCCTTTGAAGGGAATGTCCTGGGAATCCTTCCTTGATTGGTTAAAACTAAAATTTCCAGTGCTTTCCTATGTTACCTTATGAACATACACAATGTGCAAAGATACAATCTTGAGATCATTTCTGACTCTTCTTATTTTTTCCAAAGGATGCTAAGGCAACCAGAGCTCATATCATGGGCTGTCAGTGCTGCAAAAACCCACATTCCCTGCATTTCTAGTATTTCTGATCAGAGAGAAGTGCTCCATTTCTTTATATGTAATGAGTTGCATAGTACAGTATCCAAAATCCCCATATTGGACAATTGGACATTTTTATACATGCAAAAAAAAAAAAAAAGAAACAACCTAGACACAGACTTTATACCCTTCACAAAAATTAAATCAAAATGGACCACACACCCAAGTATAAAATGCAAAACTACAAAGCTCCTAGAAAATAACAGGAGAAAAATCTCGATGACTTTAAATTTGCTGATGACTTTTTAGATACGACACCAAAGGCATGCTCCGTAAAGGAAAGAATTCATAAGCTGGACTTCATTACAGTTAAAATTTTCTGCTCTGCACTGTCAAGAACATTAAAAGGCAAGCTACAGATAGGGGAAAAATATTTGCAAAAGACATCTGATGCAAGACTGTTTTCCTAAACATACAAAGAATTCTTAGAACTCAATAGTAAGAATATAAGCAGCCTGATTTAAAAGGGGTGGGAGGGGGGTTCAGGATTGGGAACTCATGTACACCCGTGGCTGATTCATGTCAATGTATGGCAAAACCAATGCAGTATTGTAAAACAAAATAAAGTAAAAATAAAAGTTAAAAGATAAAATAAAATGGAATATATAAAAAAAAAATAAAAAAAATGAGCCAAAGAACTTAACAGATGCCTAATCAAAGAAGATGATGGGAAATAAGCTTTGGAGATGATCCACGTCATATGTCAGGAGAGAAATGCAAATTAAAACAGCAACAGAATATGACTGCATATCTACTAAGACAGTGAAAATCCAGAACACAGACAACTCCAGATAATGACAACAATGTGGAACAAGAGAGACTCTTATTCATTGCTGGTAGGAATGTAAAATGGTACAGACACTCTGGAAGAAAATTTGGTGGTTTCTTAAAAAATGAAACATACTTTTACCCCAAAATTCAGTGATCGCATTCCTTTGTAATTACTCAAAGTCACTGAAAATTTATGACCAGGTTAAAGCCTACACACAGATGTTTATAGCAGCTTTATTCATAACTGCCAAAACTAGGAAGCAACCAGGATGTCCTTTAGTAGGTGAATGGATCAAAAGCTGTGGTACATTCAGACAATGGAATATTATTTAACACTTAAAAGAAATGAGTTATTAAGCCATGAAAAGACATGAAGGGAATTTAAATGCATGTTACTGAGTGAAAGAAGCCTGTCTGAAAAGATACTGTATGATTCCAACTCTGCGGTGCTCTGGAAAATGTAAGACTATGGAGACAGTAGGAAGATCAGTGATGGTCAGGGATAAAAAGGAAAGGTGGGGGTGGGTGAATAAGTGGGTCACAGAGGATTCGAGGGGCAATGAAACTTCACTGTATGATACTACAATGATCATTTAAGTGTGTCAAAGTTGCTCAGTCGTGTCCAGACTCTTTGTGACCCCATGGCCTGTAGGGTGCCAGGCTCCTCTGTCCATGGGATTTTCCAGGCAAGAATACTGTGTGGTTTACCACTCCAGGGCATCTTCCCGACCCAGGGATTGAACCTGGGTCTCCCGCATTGCAGGCACTCTTTACCGTCTGAGCCACAAGGGAAGCCACACAATGGTTGTTACATGCTATTATTTATATATCCAAATCCACAGAATGCACAACACAAAGGGTGAAGCATAATATAAGTTATGAAGTTTGGGTGATAATAATGCATCAGTGTAGGTTCATCAATTGTAATAAGCATACGTCTCTAATGGGGGATGTTGGTAAAGGAAGAAGCTATACATGAATGGGGGCAAGGAGTATATAGGAATTCTATTCCTCTCCGTTTTGCTATGAACCTAAACTTGCTCAAAATAAAAAAGTCTTTTTAAAAAAAATCCCAATATTTAAAAAAGAATCAAGTAACCAGTGCTATCTTGTGCTGAGCCCTGTGCAATCTTGTGCTGAGCCCTGTGCAGTGTTAGGGAGAGGGAGGTACAGTCCCTGTCCTCAAAAAGCAGCCTCTTGGGGAGCATTTGTGATGGACAAGCCCTGTGCTGGAACCCTTCGGTCAGCACAATGGCATATACTCTACAATGATCTCCATTTTCCTGGTGAGGAAACTGAGACACGGACAAGTCTGTGAGACTAGTGATTAATAGAGCTGGAATTCAAACATAGGGATCTCTGGTAGCAAAGCCCAAGCTTCCTAGAAAACACAGGAAATAACTCAAACAAGATAAGATGAGGAACTAGGGTGGGTCAAACACAGAGGTCTGGGGGGAGGGCAGGTGCCAGGAGGTGGGAAGGAGGGGAAATCATGGTTATCTAAATGAAGAGAAGTCTTCCTGAAGGAGGTAGAGATTTCCAGATCTTTGACATGTATTTTAGAAAGAAATAATTGACTGGGCTTCCCTTGTGGCTCAGTTGGTAAAGAATCCGCCTGCAATACAGGAGACCTGGGTTCAATCCCTGGGTTGGGAAGATCCCGTGGAGAAGGGAAAGGCTACCCACCCCAGTATTCTGGCCTGGAGAATTCCATGGACTGTATAGTCCATGGGGTCGCAAAGAGTTGGACATGACTGAGCAGCTTTCACTTTCACTTTCATTTAATTGATTGAAGAGCCTCTTGATGATGGAAAATAGATGGGGAAACACTGAAAACAGTGACAAAATTTATTTTCTTGGGCTTCAAAATCACTGCAAATGATGACTGCAGCCATGAAATTAAAGACACTTGCTCCTTGGGAGAAAATCTATGACAAACCTAGATGGTGTATTAGAAAGCAGAGACATCACTTTGCCGACAAAGGTCCATCTAGTCAAAGCTATGGTTTTTCTAGTAATCATATATGGATGTGAGAGTTGGACTATAAAGAAAGCTGAGCATCGAATAATTGATGCTCTTGAACTGTGGTGTTGGAGAAGACTCTTGAGCATCCCTTGGACTGCAAGGGGATCAAACCAGTCAATCCTAAAGGAAATCAATTCTGAATACTCATTGGAAGGACTGATGCTGAAGCTGAAGCTCCAATACTTTGGCTACCTAATGCAAGAACTGACTCCTTGGAAAAGAGCCTGATGCTGGGAAAGATTGAAGGCAGGAGAAGAAGGGGTTGACAGAGGACAGGTGCTTGCACGGCATCACTGACTCAACAGACATAAGTCTGAGCAAACTCTAGGAGACAGTGAAGGACAGGGAAGCCTGGAGTGCTCCAGTACATGGGGTCTCAAAGAGTTGGATGTGACTCAGTGACTGAACAATAACTGCTGCTGCTGCTGCTAAGTCACTTCAGTCATGTCCGACTCTGTGTGACCCCATCGACGGAAGCCTACCAGGCTCCCCCATCCCTGGGATTCTCCAGGCAAGAACAAAAACAACGACAAAACTTAGTTGACAACATTTACAAATAAGGAGATTTCACATACAAAAATATGAATTTATATCTTCTTTCAAAAAATCATCTTTGGAAACCCAGAGTCTCCCCCTGCATGTCACAGTTGGCTATACTGAGTAGGCACTCCTTTTATAAGGAGTTACCACTCTCTGGCTTGTCCGTTCCCCTCTCCAGGGCTGCCTCAGACATCAACAATAACTGCCCGGGCTCTGTAAACTTTTGAGTTTGGGATACCCATTCAATGTCTAAAGGACTTCACCACCCACTTCTGTTCTCTTCCTTCTGACCTTCAGCCTCATCCCAGGAAAGAGTTGATCTACTGCATTCCCCCAAGACCAAAGACAGGTTTGAGCCAGAATGTCTGGAGATGAATGGGTTCATGTGGTGAGAGAAGAGGTGAAGAGCATTTCCTCTGGTGGGTGGGACTCTTCGGAATTCCTTCCCTTAAGCCAGAATGTCTGAATGCGAACTTTCAAGAACAGGCCAGAAGTGGGATTGGGTGGGTAAAAATAAAGGATCTTAAATTGTCCTGTAAGAAATTTGAGTCACACATCTTCAAGAATTTCTTGTGTTTTTATAAAAATGGCTATGGATTACTGGACAATTTTTACACTTAGACTAAGTCCTTATATCAGACCTGCCGGATGACCTCCTCCCTGCATAAACCCCTTCCAATAATCATCACAGTTATGGCAATAATAAGAGTGGCATTAACTACTGAGAACTGACAACATGTGATTTTTAACCAAGGGCTTTGAACACCTTAGCTCATTTAATTTCCACAATCATGCTGTAGGTGGGTATTGACATCTCCATCATACAAATGAAGAAACTGGGGGTCAGAGAGATTAAGAAACTAAACCCAGGGACATAGCTGGAGAGTGACAGAAATGAGACCAGGCCCAACTTTCCGAATCCCGAGCTCATGTCCTTAGCAACGATGTCCGAGTCACTCAGTTTGTGGGACGCAGTTTCCTGGCATCAGAATTACCTAGAATGGCCAAGTCATAAAAATGCATCTTCCGAGGTCCTACATAGGAGCGCTGCAGGGCCACAGGGCCGGGGTGGTGGTGCACGATGCTCGCTAAACTTTGAGGGGCTTTAGTGAGCTGCCTGGGCTCCCTCACTCCCAAGGCTCACCTCTGCCCAGACCGCATACTCTCACACTTGCCAGGCTCAGCCTGGCTCCCTACTGCTCCAGCCTGGGCTCTGCAGGCTGACAAATGATTGAAGTTGTGTCGTGGGATCAGAAGGAATCTTCAAGGACAATACCTTTGTCTCCTTAATTTTTTAGGAGAGAGTAGGCTGAGGCTCAGAGAGGAGGATTGACTATACCCAGGACACGCAACAAAACAGGAATCCTGCCTCTCCATCTCCCTGTGTTGAGTCCCTTGCTTCCTCTGTCCCTTTCTTTCCCTTTTTGGACAGATGCCCTTTCTTCTCTCCTGCAAGGTGGACAGAGCCTGAGCTTTTCTTTGGGGCTGGCACTTACAGAGACTGAGAAAACCTACAACTGGGTCACTTCTATAGCATTCAGGAAGGCATGTGGCCTGTCTTGCACTTAGGGCAGAGAGTTGTCACCTAAGGGTGTGCAGCCACACCATTTGGAACTGCTGAAAACAAACAGCTCCATCGGAAAATCAAGAACTTCCCCCGTGACTGCCCCCAACCATGCCCTCAGGTGAGCCCTTTGCTCTTAGCATCCCCTGCCTCAAACCTTTAAAAACCAATCAAAATCTTGAAGTGCCACTTTTCCCTGGCTTTGTGGTTGTTTTTCCTCCTCCTCCTTCTCTCTCTCTCTTTTCAGCTGCCTTCAAAACAGAGAGGAGAAGCCTCTATTTGGCTCTGACAATAAGATCTCCTGGTGCATTTTTCGCCTTGTGTTTTACTTCTGTCATTGATCAATAGACTTAAATGCCAGGCCTCCATCACAGCTGCAGACTTTGATTGCCCAAACTGTCTTGGCCCAGCGGAGCTTGTCTGCTTGAGTTCTGATGCTGAGAAATGTCACAGTAGGGAGGGGTTAGGAACCTCTGTCAGTGTGCAAGGGAGGGGGGCCAGTGACAGCTCATTCAGGGCCTCTCCAGGCATCCCACAGGCCCCAAGGGTTACCACTGGCTGGAATTCATTCCAGGCTGGGGCTGTTTGCAGCCACAGGTAAAATCTGTCACAGCATAAGCACTGAGTGGGGGAAGCATCCACTGTACCCATGGCAACCAAGCCTCATTAATCTGCTTGTTTTGAAATCTGCAAGGAAAACAGACAACCAAGAGAAGACCCTGAATCCTGGTCTCAGCTGGGATACTCACTAGCAGTGTGACCTTTGTCCTGTCACTCAACTTACCTGTGCCTCAATTTCCACAGCTCCTATGCAGCTCCGCACCCTCCCCACAGTCTGAGAAATAAAGCCAAGACACGAAAGCGCTCTGGGAAGTGTAGAGTGCTATAGCAGGGGGAAGCATATCATTCTTATCCCTGTTGAAAACTAGTGAAAGAAGTGCTTTTTTAAACCTCCGTCCACTGAATTGTGTCTCATTGCAGAAGTCAATCAGGAGCTGTGCTGTTTACAGAACAATTCTCAAGTACTAATGAGAAAATTAAAATTGTAGGTAGATGTGGGAGAAGGGAGAACTAGGCAGTTGCTAAACTATTTGCAAATGCTCTTGTTCAACAGTTCCGTTTCAGCGATCCTCACCTCCATCTGCCTCGAGCTTGGGAAAGCTTTGCCTGCCCAGAAGCATGCCTTCCTTGCAGGAAGCTCAGTCTTGCAGGGAAAGCACGAGGTGTTGCATGGCATCTGTCTCCTTTCCCCAGTTGAGGGGTGTTGTGTCTTTACCTTCGTCAGTTTCCTCTGTGAAGCAGAGCGTCAGTCTCAGCCGCTGGGACTGAAGGTTATACTCCACTTTCATTAGCAGAAACCTGCACAGCCAACACTCCCTGATGGCTGGTGTGATGTCACGGGTCAGATCTGAGATTAGCCTTCCCCACCTGCCTGCCCCTGCCCCAGGGAACTGGCTCAGGATCTGTTTGGGGGCAAAACTACCAAGAGAGTGTATCCAAGAACCACTTATCTCTGCCCACATGCCCACCAACTCTTTGATCACCAAGGCAGAGAGTAGGATCTCCTAGGCCAGGCCAAGTACAGTGTGTAGCTAGTGGGGACCTCCTGTACAGCACAGGGAGCTCAGCTCAGCACTCTGTGGTGGCCTACAGGGTGGGATGGAGGGGTGGAGGTGGGAGGGAAGTCCACGGGGAAGGGGACATAGGTATATATCTACACCTGATTCACTTTGTTGTAGAGCACAAACTAACACACTGCAAAGAAACTATGTGCGTGCGTGCCAAGTCGCTTCAGTCGTGTCCAGCTCTTAGCCCACCAGGCTCCCCTGTCCATGGGATCCTCCAGGGAAGAATACTGGAGTGGGTTGCCATGACTTCCTCCAGGGGATCTTCCCGACCCAGGGATCGAACCCTCATCTCTTAGGTCTCCTGCATTGCCAGGTGGGTTCTTTACCACTAGAGCCACCTGGGAAGCAAAAGAAACTATACCCAAATTGAAAAACAAAACAAAACAAAAAAAAGGCAAGTTTATCTGGATGAGTGGATTTTTTTCTGAATCAGAGTGTTCTTTCAGAGAAGGGGGTGCTATTATATAGTTTCAGCACCTTGTTGCTAAGGTGAGGCAGGCCCAGAGCTGTTAGGTCCCCTGTCCAATCCATTTCCTTTTCCTGCCTTTGAGCTGACCGGATCATGAAGGCAGGGCGCTTTCAGCGCAGACTCCCCCTCTCCCACACCCCCCTCTGCCTCTCAGGTTTCAGCAGTTACTACTCACACCCCTTCTCCCAGTAGGACCAGTGATTGGAATATCCATGTGTTTAGTAGTTGCCCCTTACGCTGGTGTTGGATACACAGCCGCTCTCTTGAACGTTAGATGCAGCACAAAAACTAACACTGTTGGGGTGGGAGGATAGGGGCATTGCCATCATTTCAGAAGATTCCTGTTCATTTACACTTAGCTCAGGGAAGCAGTGAAGCCACAACCTATGTGAATCTCCTCTATGTTAAGGAGACTACCCAGACGTTGCTAGAAAAAATATTTAAAAAAAAAAAAAAAAAACAGTTGAAGCGATTCTAGTGATTTTGCTTAGGAATAAGACTGGAATGAAAAGCCTGCAGTCATTCAAATACCACTTGCCACTGTTAGTGGGTTTCCATTTTTAAAGGACAAATTGTTCATAAACATGGGCTGAGGGGTGCAAGTTTCTACTTTGAGCTGATCCCACATGGCACTGAATACTGGACTTAATTGGTGATTTTAAACCATGCTAAAGAGCAATTTGGGCTGGCTTGATTTTCACCTTACGCTCTAGAACCCACCATCTGGTGAGAGAAGCCAACCCTGCAAGTAGGAGCTAAGTTTGGACCTTAATTTTTATCATTCAGAGCTCATGCAAACAGATATAATGACATCTTTCACATTAATTTTGATGCAAAAAAGAAGGGGGCAGTGGTGCAGTTGGGGTGCTGAACCCTGAGAGGCTGCTAATGACATCACCAGGCTGGTTGTGGGGATTACAGAGCTGTTTGCTGCAGTTCCCTGCAATGTCTTGGCAGGTTTCATCAAAATCGGGGGTTTGAAGATCACCTGTTAAGTGCGTCAATGGGAGATTATAAAATGAAGCTCAAGATGAGTCTCTCTTTCTGACTTTTTTATCCTTTGTTTCTTCATCTCCTGGGAAATAAGCTAGCACAGTTTAGCACCACTGCTTTTGTTTCTTCCTCCTTCTCTTCCAGGAGGAGAGCTGCTTTGTGTTTTTTTCCTAGCGTATTTTTGACACTTCACTCTGTATTAACATACACTGCTAACGGAAACTTCTGCTTTTTATGTGCTCAGACTGACGTCATGCTACCAAGCAGCACAGACTCCTTTGGTTTTCTGCTACTCTTCTTCCTGCAAAGCAACTTTGTCCAGTTCTCTGAGTGCACGTGGAGTCTCGCTCTCTCCAGGAGGCTGCCCTGCTTGTGCCAGCACCACCGGCTCTCCTCTCATCAGGACCCATCCAGCACTGACCTGGGGTCCCTGTCCACTCCCTGGTTCATCTGTGCCAGTCTAGCTCCCACAGCTGGATCAGACCCTCTCTGAGGGCAGCTGCTGAGTCACACTCTTTTTTGTGCCTCAGCCTCCACTCCAGCCTGGCCGTAGCATAATACCCTATGGAGTGGGAGTAGACGTGCAATGTTAGTGTTAATCAGTGTTCTGTGGGTGGTGAAGGCATGAGGTGTAATTCTCTCCTTCTTCAGGCTGGCTTTCATTCCTTAAGGCCTTAGGAGGACCCAAGAGAAAGCCAGAGACGTCCTGTGCAATGAAAGTCTCAGCTCCACAGGAAAAGGGTAGTCAACTGACTAGCCATTTCATCCCCCTAACTTACAACTTAATCATACGTTTGGAGGGAATTTTAGGAACAGGTCCAGCCAGAGTTTCATTGAGATATTCTTTTCTCTTTGAGCAGAGGTTTCCAAAATTGGTGCTTTTCCAAACTCATTGCACTTCATAATGACCCTAATAAATGTGAGGTATCTGGTCTGATTGAGGTAACCAGGGGCTGGGGACTCAACATTCCATTGGTCATATTTTTTTTTCCACATCCAATATCAATTTCACAGGGGAAAGTCAACTTCCTTAAACATGCCCCATCATCAGGCTCACCTGAGAGGGCTGCTTAAAAACACAGAGAGCAGAGGCTCCACCCCAGGTCTACTGCAGCTGAGTTTCTAAGAACGTTTCCTAGAAGTTTCACTTTTAAAAGCAATGTTCCAGGGGATTCGAATCAGCAAAGTTTGCAAAATGCTCATTTAATAAAAGTAACCCTTTCCTCAGCATTTTATTATGAATATTTTCAAACATATAGAAAAAACACCAGTACACCGATGATCTAGATTCTACCAGACACTTTACTTGTTTTATTATATTACATGTCTATCTGCCTATCCGTTCCACTCTCCATCCAGCAACCCAGCTTTGTTTTGGGGGCATTAATGTAAACTGCAAGCATCAGTACATTCTCTCCTAAATACTGCAGCATGCATATTATCAACTAGAGTTCAATATTTGTTTATGTTTTTTTCTTTTGAGATAACATTTACAGAGTGAAATGCATAAATCTTACATGTATTACTGGATGAGTTTTGACAAATACCTTCACCCATGTAACCCAAACCCCTGTTACGATATGGGGTATTTCATGTCCCTTTGCAGATAATTTCTGCCACTACCCTTCAGAGACAATTATTTTTCTGATGTTGTCCACCACAGTTTGTGTGTGTGCTCAGTCATGTCTGGCTCTTTGAGACCCCACAGACTGTAATCTATGAGGCTTCTTTGTGTATGAGATTCTCCCAGCAAGAATACTGGAATTGGTTGTCATTTCCTCCTCCACGAGATCCTTCTGATACAGGGACTGAACCCACATCTCCTGTGTCTACTGCATTGCAGGCAGATTCTTTACCAGGGTTTTCCTTAATGAAAACAATAAATAAATTTAAATTAAAAAATAAATAAAGTTTTTAAAAGAAAAAAAAACTGAAAAAGAATACATTTGAGTCAGTTCTAATGAGGTGGATGAAACTGGAGCTGATTATACAGAATGAAGTAAGCCAGAAAGAAAAACACCAATATAGTATACTAACACATATATATGGAATTTAGAAAGATGGTTATGGTAACCCTGTATGTGAGACAGCAGAAGAGACACAGATGTATAGAACAGTCTTTTGGACTCTGTGGGAGAGGGAGAGGGTGGGATGATTTGGGAGAATGGCATTGAAACATGTATAATATCATATATGGAATGAGTTGCCAGTCCAGGTTCGATGCATGATACTGGACGCTTGGGGCTGGTGCACTGGAATGACCCAGAGGGATGGTACGGGGAGGGAGGAGGGAGGGGGGTTCAGGATGGGGAACACGTGCATACCTGTGGCGGATTCATGTCGATGTATGGCAAAACCAATATAATATTGTAAAGTAATTAACCTCCAATTAAAATAAATGCATATTAAAAAAACAAAAATAATTCTAACAAAGTCATAGTCAGACCTATTTTATTTTTATTATTTTATATATTTTTAAATATTTATTTCTTTTATTTATTTGGCTATTCCAGGTCTTAGTTGTGGCACACAGGATCTTTATTTGCAGCATGTGGGATCTGGTTCTCTGACTAGGTATCAAACCCTGGCCCCCTGCATTGGGAGTGTGCAGAGTCTTAGCCACTGTATCACCAGAGCAGGTTCCCCCCTCCCCCAATATTTTAAATACCTAAAGTAGAGGTGTTGCAGGTAGCACTGAGTGAGGATTCTGAGTCCTGACCCCTGGGTCTCCATATTGTCCCCCTAAGCCCCCCACTTTAGTATTCTTGCCTGGAGAATTCCATGGACAGAAGAGCCTGTCAGGCTACAGTCCACAGGATCACAAAGAGTCGGACATAACTGAGAGACTAACAAGCATCCTTCCTGGTATCACTCTGGCACCCTGGTACTTCCAGAAACCCTTCCAGAAGCTGCTACCCTAGAGGCCTGCTCTGGCAATGATGGCCTTCCTTCCTATGGGCCTTAGCGTGCCTGCCACTTTATTCTGGGGAAAACTTGCTCTCTCTTAAGTGAAAAAAAAAAAAAGTGCTAAATTCCTGGCTACAGCTTGCTACAATAATTTTACAGAAAAGAAGAAAAATCAGAGCTCCAGTTATTGTTTTTTTTGTTTGTTTGGGGAGGAAAGCTTTCTCGTTCAAATGTGGGCACATGGGTAACACAGTTTCATTTCACAATTCGCAATAAAGATACCTGAACTCTGATGGTATCAGCAACCTCCGGCTACTTCCCCAACACGTGCCCTGTAATATAAGCTGTAATTTTCACTGTGTGGCAGGGGCAGGCTTTATGGGCTGGGGGATGGAGCAGAGTGTCATGTCGCCGCCTGCTTGCCACAGGCTAATCGCGTGGAATGGAGCTCACCCTCCAAATGTCACAGAGAATGAGGGAACAGCTCCACCCCACCCCCACTCCACTGGCCCTTTGGATGAGAGAAGCAAGTGGTCTCGGCCCTTCTGACCATGAGCCATCTCATCTCAGGTTTCATTTCAACTTCCTGCTCCAGGGCAGTCCGTGGCTCCACAGAGCCACTGCAGCCCAGCTCTGTTCCACTGGGTCTCTGTCCTCTATTTCCACAGCTTCTCTACACCTCTTCTTCAGGTGTGGTCAAATATTAACACACAAAGCAGGTTTTCGGCGACTGCTGAATTGTTACATAAGAGGCTGGATCATTGTGACCTCATCCCCACATGGCCACCATCCCTCGGCCTCAGGCCAGACTGCTGTCATTCATTGTACGCAGCCGGTTATTGCTTCAAAGGCTGCAGCAGGGACTTTCTTGACCTCAGCACTGAAAATGGGGTTATAATCAAACACAGGAAAATTCATAACCTCTCCAAGCTCCTTGTCTGTCCATTTTTGGAGAGTGGTATTACTAGTAAATGAAGATGTCTGGGAAGACCAATGGATAGGTCAAGGCTCACTCTTCTGATATGAAGCATGGCTTTTTGTTAGCTTGTAGCTCAGGCTGTGCTTGATTGTGGAAGTGTTGACTGAGCCTAAATCCCTGTTATAAAATTAAAATATATTTAGTAGGTGGAAATTCAAACACATTTAGTAGGTGGAAAGCCCACAGATGCCGGAGTGCAGGAACTATGTCTACCCTTTATTTGCTTTCAACAAATCAGTGGGAAATCCATTCTCAGCCATGAAGGGCACAGTCCACACCCCAGATTTTGCTGAGCCGCTAGTGCTTTAGAGACTGATGCAGTCATCAGTGCTGTTTGCAAGATATTTTGATTTTTCCCTGTTTCCGGGACATGGTACTATTTCACTTCGTGAGTCCCTTTTGATTGGGTGTAGTCTGTTGACTATTTGTGACCAGTGTGTTGTGAGTAGTAGTGATTAACCTGATCCTTGGCCCCATGAGAACAGGCAGCCACAGTACCTCACACTCAGAGGAGGAAAATGTGATCTAGTAGAAAAGCCTTGGGCTTGAATTAAAACCCTGGCTTTGTAACTGACCTGCTCTGGGGCCTTGACAAGTAAGTTAATGGGCCCGAGTCACTGTTTTCTTTCTTTCTTTTTTAAAATTTTTTCACTGTTTTCTTACTTATGAATTGGTACTCAGGATGCTTGTTACTTCATGGAGTATTTGAGGATTAAGTGGTATCATTTTTGTAAGATCCCTGGTAGAGCACCTGAAACATAGTAGGGACTTAACAAACAAGAGTTCCCTTATGCCAGCCAGTTAGAGTCTCACAGTGTCTCTCCTTACATGTCTTGATAGAGGTGTGGGTGGGCCTGGATTTGAAAGCTAATGTTTCCCTCAGAGTCTGCAATGTTCTATTATAGGGGCACGTCTGAACACAGAACCAAGGAAAACATTTACTGGCAAGGAAGCAGATAGCTGCTGGAAATGCACTGATTCTCTGCATCAGGTCGCTATTTCAATGGACTGTTAAATGTCAAGTGAATGTTTTCCTCCTGCTTTGAGACCTTACTGAGATCATCTTTCTGTTATCCCAATGACAACAGGTTGGCAGTCTTGATCTACTTTAAGGTTGCATGCTATGACTTGGAGGAGGGCAGTTAACTAGGTATATGCATTAAGACAAAATTATATCTCTAGCTCAGGAGGTTTGTATGAATTCAGTTCAGTTCATTTCAGTCGCTCAGCTGTGTCCAGCTCTTTGTGACCCCATGGTCTGCAGCACGTAAGGTTTCCCTGACCATCATCAACTCCCAGAGCTTACTCAAACTCATATCCATCGAGTTGATGAGGCCATCCAACCATCTCATCCTCTGTTGTCCACTTCTCATCCTGCTTTCAATCTTTCCCAGCATCAGAGTCTTTTCCAAGGAGTCAGTTCTTCACATCAGGTGGCCAGAGTATTCGAGTTTCAGCTTCCTTCCAGTGAATATTCAGGACTGATTTCCTTTAGGATGGATTGGTTGGATCCCCTTGTAGTCCAAGGGACTCTCAAGAGTCTTCTCCAGAACTATGGTTCGAAAGCATCAATTCTTCAATGCTCAGCTTTCTTTATAGTACAACTCTCACACGCATACATGACTACTGGGAAAACCATAGCTTTGACTAGTTGGACCTTTGTTGGCAAAGTAATGTCTCTGCTTTTTAATATGCTATCTAGGTTGGTCTTAGCTTTTCTTCCAAGGAGCAAGCGTCTTTTAATTTCATGACTGCAGTCACCATCTGCAGTGATTTGGGAACCCCCAAAATAAAGTCAGTCACTGTTTTCACTGTTTCCCTATCTATTTGCCATGAAGTAATGGGACCAGATGCCATGATCTTAGTTTTCTGAATGTTGAGTTTTAGGTGGACTTTTTCACTCTCCTCTTTCACTTTCATCAAGAGGTTCTTCAGTTCTTCTTCACTTTCTGCCATAAGGATGGTGCCATATGCATATCTGAGGTTATTGATGTTTCCCCAGGCAATCTTGATTCCAGTTTGTGTTTCATCCAGCCCAGCGTTTCTCATGATGTACTCATGATGTACCATGATATAATGGTCATATGAGTTAAATTCACCCATTCCAGTTCATTTTAGTTCTCAGATTCCTAATATGTTGATGTTCACTCTTGCCATCTCCTGTTTCACCACTTCCAATTTGCCTTGTATGAATTATGTTACTAAAAACATGTGTGTATGTAATCATTCAAAAATATTTATCAAACCCTATTATGTATCAGGCATTGCTCTAGAATCTAAGGATACAGAGGTAAATAAAAGATAAATATGCCTCCCTTCATGGAGTTTACATTCCAGTGACAAAGGCAGATCATAAGAAAGATAAGCAAGTAAAATTTAAAAAACAACAAGTTAAATAGCAACAAATGCTAAGGAGAAAGATTAAAGCATGGAAGAGGAGTAAGAAATGTTTTCATTTAGATTGGATTGCCTAGGAAGGTCTCATGAGATGGAGCCTTCTGAGCATACATAAACATCAGCATCTCCAGGCTGTGAAAATGCCCCTCCATGCCTAATCTCATACTACCATTCTAAATAAATCCAAAATGATGACCAGGATTTGGTTCATATTACTGGTACTGGAAATAGTCAGAGAAAGGGTGAGCAGAAAGTAAGTGCACTTGAGGACAGATGGTAGGAGTGCTGGGTGCAGAGATGACCCTGAAAAGGTGAAACTATGCTCTTTCAATTGTTTACCCAAAACCTATTTATGCTAAACATGTCATTTTAAAGGGTTTTGGGACTTGCCTGGTGATCCAGTAGTTAAGAATCCACCTTGAAATGCAGAGGATGTGGGTTTGATCCTAGCCAGAGAACTAAAATCCCACAAGCTGCAGAGCAACTGAGACTGCATTCTCTGAGCCTGCGCGCAACAACTAGTGTTGATATGCTGCAACGAAAGATCTCACATGATGCAATGAGGATCCCCACGTGGTGCAACTAAAACCTGACACAGTCAAATAAATGAGTTAAGCATTTAAAAGGAGCANAAAAGGAGCAGGGGGTGGGGCGGGGGGGGGGGCGCTTCAAAAATTATAACCAAGCTTTTTAGTCTGTTTCAGGCCCTGTCCATGGTTCTGAAGTCATCAACCCTTTAGAGTACTTGCAATTAGGAAAAGGATCCAGATAAATATTAGTATTAGTAAACACTTACATAAAGTGTGCTGCCTATCAAGCGCTATTCCAAGGGTTTACATATATTAATTCATTTACTTCTTATCACAACCCGACGGAAAGAAGTATTATTATTCCTATTCTGTAGATGAGGCAACCAGGGAAAAGAGAGGTAAATTTCTCGCCTCAATTCACACGCCTAGCAAGTATCAGAGCCAGGAGTCTGAACTCAAGCAATCCTATTCCAAACCCTTTGCTTTTAATTACTACACTGCCTGTCTATAAGCGAAACAATCGAAGATTGTAATACAGCATAATAGGACTTAGGACAAAACTTGTAGTTTTTTATATCATCAATAATGAAAGAGATGGAAGCAATCAGATTTTGCAAAGGGTCAAGGATTCAGGTGCAAGAAAAGAAACTTATCTCACGCTCATCTTCCTAGGACTGGAGCATAACTGACTTGCCCAAGAAGAAAGGATTTTTGATGTTGAAGACTGGCAGAGAGCAGAAAGAAGTGGGAGGGTCCATGTTCACATATAAACTCTATCACCCTGTGGGAACTTGAAGTGTGTCTAGGAGGAACTGTTAACAGTGTGTGTTTCTGGTAAACACCTTTGTTCCTTGAGTTGACTATTTTTAAACTTTTCAAGCTGAGCTAACTTCAGGTGTGACATTTTAAAGCACTTGGCCAAATTTCTAGGTGAATGAGGGAGGGGCATAGAGGAAACAACCCAAGATAATTTATTTAGACTTGAGTAGACAATAGGGTAGAGTTTAGGACTGATACTTTAGCCATCTGGCATACTTCTGGTGAAACTGGTATGGCAGAGGGCAGGAGGTGAGTGAGGTGGAGTGGAATATCCTTTATCTTTTTTTTCCCTTCAGTTTAACAAGCATTGATGTGACCACTGGCTCTTCACTTAGATTGTGCTGAGTCCTTACTCTCCAAGATGTTCTTGGATGCATTATAGCAATAGTAGTTTCTGATGCATATTCATTTCCTGTACTTCTTGTTTTCCTGGTTAGCTTTGAGTCTGAAAGATAACATTTTAAAGACCATAGTTGTCAAGAGGAAACACATATTCTAAATTTCAAGAGCTGCCCTATTTATCAACCAATAGATAGGCCTAGCTAATTCAGACTCTAATCTTCATTCCTCACCATGTTAGAGAAAATTTTGGAACTGGAGAACTGTTTTTTATTTCTATGGATTCAGTCTGGAAAATACTGCAGGCCCTCTAAGAAAAAGCTTCATGTTCATTGTGGAGACGAAACAACATAGTTCTTCACAGTTTGTAGCCTGGACGAGTAGAGGGAATTGTATAAGCAATGAGAGGTTTACCATTAGCATTTCTCAAGCCTTCTTGACTCTAGTCATGGAAGAAGCACAAAGATTTCACTGGCTTTCTAAGGGGATGAGGCTGGTGGCTGGGTTGCATTGCAGGACCCCTCAGAGTTTGGGTGAGGCTGTGGCAGCTGGGACCAAGGAAGGATTGGTTCTTTGGGACACTATACATTTTAACACTATGGCTACAAATGTCAAAATATGGCCATCTCCAAATCAAGCAACCCAGAACCTCTCCTCAGCCCCCATCCCCAAAAGCCACACTCTATTCAGAAGCTCCTCATCACTAGGCTACCACACAAAATCTCCCTTGAACTCAGCATGACCCAGAAATACAAAAACAGAGAACATGGAGAGAAGACAGTACTTATAAAATTTTGTTTTTCCCAAATGTTTACCTAAGAATGTTAGGTATGATGACTTTTTCCCTTTCACAGAACTGGAAAGATATCCTCCCTGGCAACTTCCTGGATGCAGGCTATTCCATTGCTCCCTTCTGAAATCTTTGGGGGCAGGGAGCCTTCTTCCCACCTGAGGCTGGTAAACACTTTACAGGCACTTGGTACACACAGAGGAGAGGAAGGAGTTGGGGGCTCGGAGGGCTTGAGATGGAAGGAGGAGGAAGCTATATTGGGAAAGTAAAAAGGGTGTGAAGAGCTCTTAGCCATCTTTCTGTGTGGAGGCTGCAAAGGGATCAGGCTCCATCCTGCTGATTTCTACAGTTCTATTTTCGAGGCCTATGTGGTCATGTTTTGGAGGACTAGATCCTTAATGATAAGAGCCTTTTTCATGAAGTATTCACACACTTGAGCGTCACATATTCTATCAACCTTAAGAAAGAAACTAGAGTAAACTTATCACCCCCCCCCCCAAGATACTGGAGAGCCAAAGTAGAACAAGACTTTCCTCAATGTCCTCTTTTCTCCACTTTTAAAATAGAAAATATAAGAAATGCAGAATAATACAAAATATTCTGCTTAACATATGTGCGATCACCCCCAGAATGAACAAATATTGATATTTTGTCATAAATGCTCTAAAATACATTATAGACACAGTCAAATTTACCTTTTCAAACCTTCATGAGTCCATCTCTCTCTCCTTCCTCAGGGAGAATGGCTGTTATAGAGTTTGTGTTTATCCTTTTTGTCCATGCCTCTATTATTTATGAATTCATAAACAAAGGTATGACATTAATATATATGCTTCAAATTTTTTTTCTAAATGATAGCACATAGAATGTATCATTCTGCAACTTGCCTTTTCTATGCAACAATTTTTTTAGATCATTCTGTGTAAATTCATGTAGTTAGACTCTGTTAGGGGCTGAACTGCCTCCTTCCCAAATTCATATATTGAACTCTTAATCCCTAGTACCTCAGAATGTGGTTGAATTTGTAGTTAGGGCCATTAAAGAGATAACAAAACTGAAATAATGTCATTAGTGTGGGCCCTAACCCAATAGGAATGCTGTCCTGAGAAGAATAAGGAATTTGGACACACACACATATAGAAATAAGACCGTGTGAAGACATAGGCAGAAGATGGTCATCTATAAGTCAAGTAGAGAGCCTAGACCTTTCCTCATGGTCCTCAGAAGAAACCAACTCTGTCAACACCCTGATATTGGACTTTCAGCCTCTGAAATCATAAGAAAATAAGTTTCTGTTGTATAAGTCAATGGTATTTTGTTATGGCAGCCATAGCAAACTAATACAGGACAAACCTAATAATACAGGATCCTTTGCAAAAAGAAATATTAGTGGAGCGTTACTGGCTATTCACAGACTACTATGTCACTTTTCCTTGGGATTTGTGGATTTTATTAGATGAATTGACAAATGTCTAATGCCACTACCTTGTTGGATTTGAGTTGTAGGTACCATCACAGGTTTTTGAAGAATAAATCTCAGGGTGAAGGATCCTTCCTGAGCCCGATAATTATCTCTAAGAAGTTGGTCTTCTATGATGATTACACAAAAATTCCCAGATCAGAGACTGACACATCACTGGACTCATCCAAAGAGCATTATTGGAGAAGGCTATGGCCACTCCGGTACTCTTGCCTGGAAAATCCCATGGATGGAGGAGCCTGATAGGCTGCAGTCCATGGGGTCGCTAAGAGTCAGACATGACTGAGCAACTTCCCTTTCACTTTCCACTTTCATGCATTGGAGAAGGAAATAGCAACCCACTCCATTGTTCTTGCCTGGAGAATCCCAGGGACAGGGGAGCCTGGTGGGCTGCCATCTATGGGGTCACACAGAGTCAGACACGACTGAAGTGACTTAGCAACATAGCAACAACAAAGAGCATTATTAGCCACTGGCTTCTAAACTCTTTCTAATCTGCAGTTTGATCTGTTCTCCAAGGGGCTGCTCTCAGTCCAAGAGATCAGCATGAGAGTTGTTGTTTAGTCACTAAGTCATATCTGACTCTTTGAGACCCCATGAACTGCAGGACACTAGGCTTCCTGTCCTTCACCATCTCCCAGATTTTGCTCAAACTCATGTCCACTGAGTCAGAGATGCCATCCAACCATTTCATCCTCTGTCACCCCCTTCTCCTCCTGCCTTCAGTCTTTCCCAGAACCATATTCTTTTCCAATGAGTGGGCTTTTCATATCAGGTAGCCAAAGTATTGGAGTTTCAGCTTCAGTATCAGTCTTTTCAATGAATATTTAGGACTGATTTCTTTTAGGATTGACTGGTTTGATCTCCTGGCTGTCCAAGGGACTCTCAAGTCTTCTCCAGCACTACAGTTTGAAAGCTTCAATTCTTCAGCATTTAGCCTTCTTTATGATCCAACTCTCATATCTGTACATGACTACTGGAAAAACTATAGCTTTGAGTATATTGATCTTTGTTGGCAAAGTGATGTCTCTGCTTTTTAATATGCTCTCTAGGTTTGTCCTAGATTTTCTTGCAAGGAGCAAGCGTCTTTTAATTTCGTGGCTGCAGTCATTGTCTGAAGTGATTTTTGAGCTCAAGAAAATAAAATCTGTCATCATTTCCACTTTACCCCATCTATTTACCATGATGTGATGGGATTGGATGCCATGATCTTAGTTTTTTGAATGTTGAGTTTTAAGCCAGCTTTCTCACTCTCCTCTTTCACCCTCATCAAGAGGCTCTTCAGTTCCTCTTGAATTTCTGCCATTAAAGTGGTATCATCTGCATATCTGTGGTTATTGATATTTCTCCCACAATCTTGATTCCAGCTTGTGAGTCATCTAGCCTAGTATTTCTCATAATGTACTCTGGATATAAGTTATATAAACAGGGTGACAATATACAGCCTTGATGTACTCCTTTCCTAATTTTAAACCAGTCTGTTGTTCCATGTCCGGTTCTAACTACTGCTTCTTGTCTTGCATACAGGCTTCTTAGGAGACAAGTAAGGTGGACTGGTATTCCCATCTCTTGTAGAATTTTCCACAGTTTTTTGTGATCCACACAGTCAAAATCTTTAGCATTTTCAATGAAGAAGAAGTGCTCTCAGTTCAAGAGATCACATTTCAGAAGTCTCCTATAACACAAAGAGGTCTTAGAAAAGCAGAAGATGTCATCATACATCCTAGAACCAGCTTGGGACATCATGCATCATTTTTAATAAGGCATTTGTGGTGCTATGGAAAAGGCTTCTGCACCTCTAACACTGACCCACAACTGAAGGAAACACCTGGATAGATTCCATCTGGCCAAAGGCCAAAAAAGTCAGCAGGTCCTAAACCTACTCTTCAGATTTGCTTGCAGAAACTTTGCAAGTTGACCTGCAGACTCTGACCTCCTGGCCTTGTTGCATGGATGGAATAAAATAACAGCAGCTAGGAAAACTCTTTGCTGTGTGCAGGCAGCTCATAAAGAAACCACAAAGTTTGCTTGAAAATTCAATCCTAAAATGAAAAATCCATCTTAGCCCATGTGTTTAACTTGCTCAGGGAAAAGGAGGTGTTTGGTCATCTTCAGAAGCATTTGGGAGACATTGTTTATAGTGATGAAAAATTGGAAACATCCCAAATGTCCACAGAAGGAAATCTTTAAAAGTGAAATTTGCTAAAGTAAACTGAAGCATATAAATGTGTACACCATATACAGTACACAATGCAGCCACTAAAAAGGGTATATACTGACATGGAAAAATGTTGAAGATGGTGTGACTTGGCGGGAAAGGATAACTTTAATTACTGTAATAGGCATTAAGCTTTCCTGGTAGTGGTTAGGAATCCACCTACTGGTGCAGGGAACATGGGTTTGATTCCTGGTCTGGGAAGATCCCAAGTGCAGCAGGAAAACTAAGCCAGTGCTCCATAACATTGCTACCACAATGTGAAGCCCGTGCATAGCAATAAAGAATACACACACTAGAAAGAGTACACTCACCACAACTAGAAAAAGTCCAGGCACAGCAATTAAGACACAGCACAACCGAAAATAAATAAATCTTTAAAAACTGTGAGTACACTGTAATTCTATTTTTCTTTTTAAGTAATACATTTACAAAGAGGGGACTAGTCATATGTAAAAATGATAGCTGAGTTATCTCTGAGTGGTAGGTTTATAGATATTTGTATATTTTCTCCTTGCTGCTTCTTTAGGGACGCATATACCCATACACAGGCACTTCACAAAGTATAATTTACTCACTCTGAGATTTAGTTTCTCTCCATGTAGTGAGAGAGAACTAGGCAATCTTTAGGCCTCTACCAGATGTGATATTCCAAGACTATGATTCCTAAGAATGGGAACTTAACTAGACTAAGTGACACAAAACATGATTACCAGAAGATTGTTTACTTGATTAAACAACCAAGTTGTTGAGGACCCAGAGCTGACTGCCACACCTACACAATCCATTGTCTTCCATGATGTGTTGCTGTTGAGAGGAAACAATAATAGTTCATAGGTACTAAATATATCATAGTCTTGGCACTGTACCAAGTGTTCTCAATGAATCATTTTAGTTAACCCTCATGATAACCCTATGAGGCAGGTGCTACTATTTTTGTCAACGTGCTTCAGATGAGGAAGCTGTGACTTTCAAGAGATCAAGTCAGAGTTCAATGTTAATAACCAGAAAGGATAGGAAGGTGGATTTGCACACAAACCTGAGATCCGATAGCCTCAGTTTTACACTCTGCTGCCACTAGAGGAGCACTTCCTCCCAGCCCCCAGCAGCCCATCATGAGACGCCTGAGAGGGACCAGGTGAGGGACCAGGAGGCAAATGTAAGCCTCTAAGATCCAGGAGCAGTAGTGGAGAATGACGAACTTTCATCTCACTAGGGCAAAGGAAGCTACTCCCAGGAACTAAGAGCTGAGCTTGGCGAGGAATGCCTTGGAAATGTCAAAGTGGTTTCTCTCTATGCAGACTCAAAGAGACTGGATTTAGGTGAAGAACTGCTAGTAACAGAGGACCAATGAGAGAAATAAGCTATGCCTAGGTGCTTGCATTTTCTTAAAAGTGTTATGTAAGGTTTTTCATATTGGAAGTGAGCTAATGGATCATGCTGTCATTTTAATAAAGTGTGCTACTTTTAGAAGTAATAGGTATTGGGTTGGAGCTATGCTATTCCATCCTTGCCCTGCTCTGCAGGGCAGGGCAACCCAGGTTCTCAAGCCAGCTGACCTCCCCCGGGGCTCCGCAAAGGCAGCACTTGTTGAGTCAGATGACACTGATGGAGTCAAATGATCAGAGGAAGAGAAGAGCCAGGCTATGTCCCTTCTACTGCCTTTAGCAACATCCCTGTTAATGACTGTATTTCCTCTGAAACTCATGCTTTCACTGAATGACCTGCTACATTTCCAGCTTCTGCAGAGTCACCGAGGGTCCAGTAACCCACCTCCTCCACTGTCCTCCCAGTCTTGTGGTAGTAGCAGCTTCTTGCTATCATTAATCTTTGGCTAGCTTGCCACTCTTTGCCTGAATTCTCTATTCTTACACCCTTTGTGTAATCAATAAGGTTCCCTCTTCTTGACATATTGGAGTGTTTTCCCCTTTATTGGGTATGGTTGATGTGTTCCCTCAATGATCAATTTCTGCCATCAGAAATATCTGCCATACATGGCAAAATGTATCAGGTAGTATAAAGGAATTTTTAGGGAGTGCTGCAATAACTTAAAGATGGGTGATATTAACACCAGTCACGAGTTATCAGGTGTGACATTTAACTTGGCCATTAAAGAATAAGGGAACTTGGAAGACAGAGAATGCAAGCAGAGCCACAATCCTGCAGTGGCTAGAACCAAAACCACATCACAGAAAATTAACCAGGATGAAAAAAGTGGAGGGCTTTGTCCCAGATAAAGAGGCAAGTTAAAACCAGAATAACAACCAAATGAAATGGAGATAGGCAATCTTCCAGAAAAAGAATTCAGAATAATGATAGTGAAGATGATCCAGGATCTCAGAAAAAGAATGGAGGCAAAGATTGAGAAGATGCAAGAAATGTTTACTAAAGACCTAGAAGAACTAAAGAACAAACTGATGAGCAATACACTAGAAGGAATCAACAGCAGAATAGTAGATAAGTGATCTGGAAGATGGGACAGTGGACATCATTGCCACAGAACAGAATATAGAAAAAAAAAAAAAGAATGAAAAAAAAAATGAAGACAACCTAAGAGGCTTTGGGGCCAACATTAAATGCACCAACATTCACATTATAAGGGTCTCAGAAGAAGACAGAAAGGACCCAAGAAAATATCTGAAGAAATAATTGCTGAAAATTTCCCTAACATGGAAAAGGAAATAGTCAACCAAGTCCAGGAAATGCAGACAGTTCCAGGCAGGATAAACCCAAGGAGGAATACACCAAAACATATAGTAATCAAAATGATGAAAATTAAAGATGAAGATAAAATATTAGAAACAACAAGAGAAAAATGACAAATATCATACAAGGCACCTCCCATAAGGTTATCAGCTGATTTCTAACAGAAACTCTACAAGCCAGAAGGTAATGGCATGATACATTTAAAGTGATGAAAGGGTAGAAACTACAGCCAAGAATACTCTACCCAGAAAAACTCTTGTTCAGATTTGATGGAGAAATCAAAAGCTTTCCAGACAAGCAAAAGTTAAGAGAATTCAGCACCACCAAACCAGCTTCATGACAAATATTAAAGAAACTTCTCTAGACAGGAAACAAGTGAAGGAAAAGACCTACACAAAATAATCCCCAAACAATGAACTTTTGTTTAATAATAATAGGATCATATATATATATAATATAGTAATAATAGGATCATATATATCTATAATTACCTTAAATGTAAATGGATTAAATACACCAACTGAAGACATAGATTGGCTGTGCAGATGAGAACACTCACATGTATGTGCTTCCTCTTACCACAACACTCTACTTAACTCTCCAAATTGTATGTATTATTTTACGTTGTTAAGTTAATCATGTTTACACTATGGCTTGCAATTGTAATTATCTTTTACTTTTTGTCTGGCTATCGATAATGAAAACACGATAAACATCTTTTACTACTGTGATTATGCAACTATTATTTGCTTAATACCATTGTATCATGATTGGTCAACAGAAAAGAATAGAATTCTGTATCACTAAAATTACAATTTAATAGAAAAATTTGTAATCCCTTTTTAAAATCCAGATGCATAACAGAGTTATTCTGGAATTTTTTGAATAATGCAAATGCCCAAGTATTGCTGGGTGAATGTGTGCTTTGTCGCTTCGGTCGTGTCCAACTCTCTGCAACGCTATGGACCATGGCCTGCCAGGCTCTTCTGTCCATGGGATTCTCCAGGCAAGAATACTGGAGTGGGTTGCTTTTTCCTTCTTCCAGGTATTGCTATTCTTCTCCAAAGATACAGATGTGTTTCTAATGAGCAGTTTTGTTTAAAAACAGCAAGAAGAGATAAGAAAGACTTTTTCAGTGATCAATGCAAAGAAATAGAGGAAAAGAACAGAATGGGAAAGACTAGAGATCTCTTCAAGAAAATTAGAGATACCAAGGGAACATTTCATGCAAAGATGGGCTCGATAAAGGACAGAAATGGTATGGACCTAACAGAAGCAGAAGATATTAAGAAGAGGTGGCAAGAATACACAGAAGAACTGTACAAAAAAGATCATCATGACCCAGTTAATCACGATGATGTGATCACTTATCTAGAGCCAGGCATCTTGGAATGTGAAGTCAAGTGGGCCTTAGAAAGCATCACTATGTACAAAGCTAGTGGAGGTGATGGAATTCCAGTAGAGCTATTTCAAATCCTGAAAGATGATGCTGTGAAAGCGCTGCACTCAATATGCCAGCAAATTTGGAAAACTCAACAGTGGCCACAGGGCTGGAAAAGGTAAGTTTTCATTCCAATCCCAAAGAAAGGTAATGCCAAAGAATGCTCAAACTACTACACAGTTGTACTCATCTCACATGCTAGTAAAGTAATGCTCAAAATTCTCCAAGCCAGGCTTCAGCAATACGTGAACCATGAACTTCCTAATGTTCAAGCTGGTTTTAGAAAAGGCAGAGGAACTAGAGATCCAATTGCCAACATCTGCTGGATCATGGAAAAAGCAAGAGCGTTCCAGAAAAACATTTATTTCTGCTTTATTGACTATGCCAAAGCCTTTGACTGTGTGGATCACAATAAACTGGAAAATTCAAGAGATGGGAATACCAGACCACCTGACCTGCTTCTTGAGAAATCTGTATGCAGGTNGAAGGAAAGATGCTAAAGCTGAAGCTCCAGTACTTTGGCCACCTCATGTGAAGAGCTGACTCATTGGAAAAGACTTTGATGCTGGGAGGGATTGGGGGCAGGAAGAGAAGGGGACGACTGAGGATGAGATGGCTGGATGATATCACGGACTCGATGGACGTGAGTCTGAGTGAACTCCGGGAGTTGGTGATGGGCAGGGAGGCCTGGCGTGCTGCGATTCATGGGGTCGCAAAGAGTCGGACATGACTGAGTGACTGAACTGAACTGAACTGATACATATATGATGATCTTTTACTTTTATCCAGTTTGTTTCACTTTTTCTGTTTCATATTTAGTGCTTCCATTTCATTTAGTTTGTTTTTCCATTTTTTTTGTCTCTTTGTTGTTGTTATTCTTTCTCAAGCCTTTACCAAACATAGTAGAAAAGCTTCTGTATACATATATAAATATGTATTTTAGAAAATTTAGAAATTTAAAAAAATAATAAGGGAGCTTGAGGGGATAAAAGCATTGTGGTTGGGGAATTTGTATAAGCAAAGGCATTATCCATGGCCTTATTGTAAGTAATGAGAACCCTGGCCTTATTGTAAATAGTATGTTGATAATAAAAGACAAAATGTGTAAGTGTCCAACACTGTGCGCAGAAGTTTCTCAATCAAGATACACTTGAACATGGGATGTACAGAGTGTGAGGGAAATTATAGATGGTGGACAAGTCTAGAATGTAAAGTAGGAGGGTACTGGAAGGGGTGAACCAAGAAGGGCATATCAGGGTCTGACAAAATACCAGCTTAGAGGTTTGGGTTTCAGCTTAAGGAAACCTCAGTCAGCATTGATGCCCAGTGCCTGGCATGTGAAAGGTTGAGAAAATGAGCAACTACTGATAATTTTGATAAAGGGGAGGGAACGGAGGCATGCTCTACAAAGCTTGCTCTGGCAGAAATGTGGGGTAGCTTAGGGTGGGGAGAAAGGAGAAGGGAGAAGAAAGGACCCATTAGAAAGCTATTGCAATCAATCATGGACATGAGAAAGACAAGAAGGACTCAGGTCTGTTAGATATTTTAAAAATGGAGTTGCAGATCTCAGATGTGGGGGATGATGGAAAGAGCAGTGTGAAGTTGCCTCTGGGGTCCAGCACCTAAGTGACTAGGGGAGGAAATACACCACTGAATCAAGCAGAGATCCAAGGACGGCAGGAATGAAGATGCAGGAGATTCATATTTAGTAGTGACAATTATTTAAAACCCACCCTTGGATCTTCTGATTTTTTTTTCTTTTTTGTTATTGTAAAGACATTCATTTTTCTTCCAACCAAATAAATTATTCTCTGTCAGCAAGCTAGGGGGGAGGGAATGAAGAAAAAAGATCTCGGTTTGCTCTTGGCTTTTCCTCTGTCTAGTCCAAACACTGGAAATGTCAAGTTTGCACACTAATTAAACATGTCTGTCTCGGACTGCACTTGTATCTTTCACTGAGAAGGTGTAGATTTCCAGGGAGACATTACACATTCATGTTTTCAAATAACAGCATTTTGAAATCTCCCTGTGTGACACAAATACCAAGTTTGTGAAAGTGTCTCCTGATAGGAAAGACACCTGTGTAAGGCAGCTTGGGTCTGAGAGAGCCAGGTTGTGCTCAGTCCGTGCCCTTTAATTTATTTTCTAGGAGAGCCACTCTGGGAGCCTCTGTAGGGCCATCCCTGGGCCTTTCTGGATTTCCATGAATTCTACTGCTCAGCTGATACCTCCCAAGACTGGGTCTCAGAAAATCTTATTCCCTGGTTAGGTTGAAATTGTCCCTGTCATGATCCCTGGTGTCTGCAATTTTGTCTTTTTGCCAAGACTTTGCAAACCTTACTAGAATCTTATATGGGAGGCATCATTATCACCCACATCCCACAGACAAAGAAATGCAGCCTTGAAACCCTTATAGAATGAGATTCAGTGATTACATATTTTCTATGTGATAAGTATATGCCAGATATGGTTAGATGCTGCAGATACAATTGCAAACATGACCAACATGGTCCCTGCCCACATGGGGATTTAGTCTGGTGGAGAGAAAGTAAATTATTGGGAAAATGGAGAGTCAGAGAGTTTAGATCATTTACCAGTGACAAGATACTAGTGGTTAAATGGCCATGCCCACTCAACTTCAAATCTTGGATTTGCCTTCTTAGGGAGTAAAACATGGATCTTAAAAATGGGAGGAAAAGTTGTGGGTATCATCTGAATCCCTGCAAAGTCAAAGGAAAATGAGAGTTTGAGGGGAAATGGCTGAAACTTATATGTGTGAAAATGCTTATGCTATGCTGCCCAGATTGCCTGGAGGGGCTGACTTGCATGGAGGAGGCCACCACTGACCTTACCAAGTCCAAGTTACCACATGGTGAGGATAAATAAAAGTAGCAAGGCTGTTCAAAGGCAGAGTTTTCAACCAGCATTCCAGGACCTGTTTTAAGTCCAAAAAATCTCATCTTCCCCAACTGAACATGGGCACTTTGACTCATCACTTGATCAAGAGTTCCCAGTGGATTCCAAGTTCAGTTCAGTTCAGTTCGGTCGCTCAGTCATGTCCAACTCTTTGTGGCCCCATAGACTGTCACATGCCAGGCTTCCCTGTCCATCACCAACTCATGGAGCTTGCTTAAACTCATGTCCATTGAGTTAGTGATGCCATCCAACCATCTCATCTTCTGTTGTCCCCTTTTCCTCCTGCCTTCAATCCTTCCCAGCATCAGGATCTTTTCCAATGAGTTGGTTCTTCGCATCAGGTGGACAAAGTACTGAGATTCAGGTTCAGCATCAGTCCTTCCAATAAATATTCAGGACTGATTTCCTGTAAGATTGACTGGTTTGATCTCCTTGCTGTCCAAGGGACTCTCAAGAGTCTTCTCCAACACCACAGTTCAAAAGCATCAATTCTTCGGTGCTCGACTTTTTTTATAGTCCATACGTGACTATTGGAAAAAACATAGCTTTGAAAAAAAAGCTATAATATTTTTTCATGTTCATGGTGGGGGTTCAAGTTAGAACATTAGTAATATGTTTTTATAGAACCCTACTGTATACTATTCAGAGAAAGAAATGGCAACCCACTCCAGTCATGGTGGGGGTTCAAGTTAGAACATTAGTAATATGTTTTTATAGAACCCTACTGTATACTATTCAGAGAAAGAAATGGCAACCCACTCCAGTATACTTGCCAGGGAAATCCTGTGGACAAAGGAGACTGGTGGGCTATAGTCCATGGGGTGGCAAAGAGTTGGACATGATTTAGTGACTAAACAACAACTATAAAGAAAAGGCATTTCCATATCTGGTAAAGAGAGAAGGAATAATATCAACAGGAATATGAAATTTAAAACAACTCTTTAAATTGAATTATTTTAGTCATTAAAAAAAAAAATCTCACTTGCTGTCATTTTTCTCATTTCCCTGTGGGCTATGGTAAAAACTACACCAGGGAGCAGCCCTATCTTTGGACCCAAGCCCAGCAGTTGGGAAGATGGTCTCTAGGCTCCTGTCAGTTGCTCTCTGCTTGCACTCGCCAGGAGACAGTCTGGGGTCTGCAGCTATTCTTCTTGGAAGTGGAATCGTCCTGGCAGCATTCCAATCTCAGGTTGCATCTGGAGGCCTCTGTTAGGTCTGCGATCACTGAAATGGCCATGTCCTGCCAAAGCAGCTGTTTCCAAGTCCTCCCACATGGGGGCTGCATTTCCACTGTGTCTGGAGGCTCTTTTACTGGCCACATCAGTCCCCACTGATAGATTCAACCCAGTCACTCTAGGAAGGGAAACAAGACTGCCTGATTAAAAGCAAGAGCCTTTAGGTATACATATATGTCTATCTATCCTTTTCCAAATTCTTTTCCCATTTAGGTTGTTACAGAATACTGAGCAGAATTTCCTGTCCTATACATTAGGTCCTATATATATAATAGATTATCTATTTTATATATATTATCTATTATATATATAGTAGTGTGTATATGTCTATCCCAAACTCCCAGTTTATCCTTCCCCAACCCTTTTCCTTTGGTAACCATAAGTTTGTTTTCTAAGTCTGTAAGTCTGTTCCAGTTTTGTAAATAAGTTCATTTGTATCATTATTTTCAGATTCCATGTATAAGCAATATCATTTGATATTTGCCTTTCTCTGTCTGACTTACTTCACTTAGGATGATAATTTTCAGGTCCACCATATTACTGCAAATGGCATTATTTCATTCTTTTTAATGACTGAGTAGTATTCCATTGCATGCATGTACCACATCCTCTTTATCCATTCATCTGTCAATGGATATTTAGGTTGCTTCCCTGGTTAGGTTATTGTAAACAGTACTGCAATGAACACTAAGGTGCATGTATCCTTTTGAAACATGGTTCTCTCTGGATATATGCCCAGAAGTGGGATTGTTAGATAACATGGTAGCTCTATTTTTAGAATCTTAAGGAACCTCCATACTATTCTCCATAGTGGCTTTACCAATTTACATCCCCACTAATAGTGTAGGAGAGTTCCTTTTCTCCACACACTCTCCAGCATTTATTATTTGTAGACTTAAATAAAAATTTTTATTTTGTGTTGGAATATAACCAATTAACAATGTTATGTAAGTTTCAGGTGTACAGTGAAGGGACTCAGCCACATATATACATGTATCCATTCTCCAAACTCCCCTCCCATCCAGACTGCCATATAACACTGAGCAAAGTTCCATGTATTACACAATAGGTCTTTGTTTGCTATCCATTTTAAACATAGCAGTGTGATTATGTCCAAGATGATGGCCATTCTGTCTGGTGTGAGGTGACATCTTATTGTAGTTTTGCTTCAACTTCAACAGTGGCTTTATAAATTCTCAGCATTGTAAGTAGACCAGATGGAAGAGCAGATCAATTATCATGAAGGCCAGTGCTCCTCCCCTTCCAAAGGATTCTGCAGTCATGGAGTGACCTACTCTCCTCGGGGATGGGGAGCTGAGGATGGTACTTCCACTGTTACCCCCCCATGAACATGGGAAAGGTCTACTTCAGCACTAATACAGTTTGCTTTCCTAGGATATTTCCATCAGAAAATCAGTGGTTCAGATGTGCACCTCTTGGCAGAAAGGGAGCTAGCATGGAAGAAGGGGGTTACAGATGAGGCAGATGGCCTCTGAAGGGGGGTGTGGCTGGGAGGAGGCAGTGGGGAAACAAGCAGTTTCCAGGAGGTCATCAGGCAAAGCCTCGGAAGGTTAGACAGTGTTTGCCAGCCCAGATCTGGACCTGGCTCTGGGGCTTTGTGCCAGGGGGCTCCCACTCTCTTCTCCATGTTGTTATCTTTGTTGGCCTCACTGTGAGGCTTGCAGGATCTCACTTCTCTGAGGGTCTCTCTGGGTTCCAAGCTGGACCACAGCAGACAAAGCCCAGAATCTTAACCGCTAGGCAACCAGGGAAATTTCCTTTTTTTTTTTTTCCAGCCACACTTCGAAGCTTGCAGAAATCTCCAACCAGGGATTGAACCCATGCCCCTGCAGTAGAAGCAGAGTGAAGTCCAATTAGTTTCTTGAGATTCCTCCCTCCCTTCCCTGCTCTGTTCCATGTCTCATATGACCTGTAAGAATTGCATTTCTTGTCTTCATATTGTTTGGCTGATAGGGGCTGTCAGTGGAGATGCTGGGTAGAGGGAGGAAGAAGTTTGTGTACTATCTTCCCCACTCCCTCACTTCTCTCCCCATCAGGTCACTGTGGGTTACGCTCTTCAGATCAGAGTTCCTGCCAAGTGGTTCTTTCCCTGCGCTCCTCTCTCTAGTTTGGGACGCCATTTCTCCCCTTCCTCCTTCAGATCCAGGCCAAGTGGACAGTTCCCTGCCGAGCCTGGCTTTAGATAGATACTCTGCTACCCCATGGTACTTTCTCTAAACCTTGTAAACTAGTCCTTTTATTAATACTCCTCAAGTTACTGACTCCGATCTTTACTACCAGAACTCTGGGTCAAGAGGCTTTAGAAATAGCAGGCAAAAAAAAAAAGTTCCCCTGCCCCCTGAGAGTTTACAATGGAATTGGAGATGTAAGCAGCAAACGGAAAGGGAACAGACATTTCTATTCAGCTATATCTTCTATGCGACATTCGCAAGGCATTTATGTGATCAGAGAAAGGGGACAGAATGGACTAGAGCATCAGAGGAAGCTTTTGAGAGAAGGCAGTGACTCAAGTAGGCCTTGAAGTGTGGTCAGTGCTTTGGGAAGTGGGGAAGAGGGCAGTGGCCCACTGGGTGGAAGAACAGACTAAGTAAAGAACAGCGGTCAGAAACACCCTGGGGCGTGTGACTCCAAGTCTGAACATCACTTTGGAAACAAAGTGGGGGAATAAGAAGGGAAATGTCAGAAGAGGTGGAAGATGCATTGCCAGTCTGGGATTTGTTAGAATCAACAGAACCAAAGTCTGCTTGAGGCCCTTCCTCCCTCATCTGCTCCCATCACTGAGCTCTCAGATCAAATATCATTATTATTAATTTTTTTTGAGAAGCCATCTGTGGTACCCAGCCTCCAAGATTTGCCCCAGTGATATCCTCCTCTTGGTATTCACAACGTAGTCCCTTTCCATTGAGTGAGTGGGGTCTGGACTTGGTACCTTGTATTTAAAGAATAGAATAAGGTGAGACGGTGTGTGTGTGTGTGGTGTACTTGTGTGTGTCTATGCCTAGATCATAGAAGGCAGTGTGGCAGCCCTCTCTCTCTCTTTCAGATCACTTGCTCTGGGGCAATCCAGATGCCATGCCAAGAGGCTATTCCCACTACCCTGTGGAGAGACCTACCCAGGGGGAGTTGAAGTTTTCAGCCAGTTGCTGTGTGAGTGGGCTTGGGAGCAAATCCCCCAGCTTCCCCCAATCAAGCCTCAGATGACTACAGTCCCAGTTGACAGCTTGATTCCAGCCCATGAGGGATCATGGGTCAGACTCACCCCAGATAAACCACTTCCAGATTCCTGACTTATAGAAACTGAGAAAACAAACATTTGTGGTTTTAACCTCCTACTTTGTTAAGCAGAAATAGAGGGTAAATGCTCTGTCCTTGATCACAGATATTAAATCCCCACCTCCCTCTCCATACTGCGCTTCCCATCACTTTCAGTTATAGCCCAAGCATCAGGAGGACTCATTATCCTGGCTCTTGTTATCTCTGTGATCCCTTCTTAGCCCACTCTTCCCTCACTGTTTCAGCTACACAGACTTCTTTGCTATTCCGTGAACACACACACCCATTTCAGCATGACTGTATTTACTGGTATTTATTTCTAGAAACGTCTTTCTCAGTTATGTGCTTGGTTTGCTCTCTTCCTTCTTTCAGTTCTCTGCCCACAAGTCAGTTTCTGCATGATCCCTTCCCTGACCATCTTATTCAAACTGCAACCACATCTTACCAATGCCATCCTAGCCTCCTCTCTGATTTGCTTTTGTTCATAGGATATATCCTTTTCATACTGTTCATGCTGTCTCTATGAAAGGACAGAAATGGTATGAACCTAACAGAAGCAGAAGATATTAAGAAGAAGTGGCAAGAATATACAGAAGAACTATACAAAAGAAGATTATTTTGACCCAGATAACCATGATGGTGTGATCACTCATCTAGAGCCAGACATTCTGGAATGTGAAGTCAAGTGGGCCATAGGAAGCATCATTGCAAACAAAGCTAGTGGAGGTGATGGAGTTCCAGTTGAGGTATTTCAAATCCTAAAAGATGATGCTGTGAAAGTGCTGCACTCAATGTGCCAGCAAATTTGGAAAACTCAGCAGTGGCCACAGGACTGGAAAAAGTCAGTTTTCATTCCAATCCCAGAGAGAGGCAATGCCAAAGAATGCTCAGACTATCACACAATCGCACTCATCTCACACGCTAGCAAAGTAATGTTCAAAATTCTCCAAGCCAGGCTTTAACCGCACATGAACCATGAACTTCCAGATGTTTAAGCTGGATTTAGAAAAGGCAGACGGACCAGAGATCAAATTGCCAACATCTTTTAGACCATCAAAAAAGCAAGAGAGTTCCAGAAAAACATATATTTCTGCTTTATTGACTATGCCAAAGCTTTTGTGTGGATCACAACAAAGTGGAAAATTCTTCAGGAGATGGGAATACCACACCACCTTACCTGCATACTAAGAAATCTGTATGTAGGTCAAGAAGCAGCAGTTAGAATCGGACATGGAACAACAGACTGGTTCCAAATCGGGAAAGGAGTATGTCAAGGCTGTATATTTTCACCCTGCTTATTTAACTTGTATGCAGAGTACATCATGTGAAATGCTGGGCCAGAGGAAGCACAAGCTAGAATCAAGATTACCAGGGGAAATATCAATAACCTCAGATATGCAGATGACACCACCCTTATGGCAGAAAGTGAAGAATGACAGAGCCTCTTGATGAAAGTGAAAGAGCAGAGTGAAAAAGCTAGCTTAAAACTCAACATTCAAAAAACTAAGTTCATAGCATCCGGTTCCATCACTTCATGGCAAATAGATGGGGAAACAGTGGAAACAGTGACAGACTTTATTTTCCTGGGCTCCAAAATCACTGCAGATGATGACTGCAATCATGAAATGAAAAGATACTTACTTCTTAGAAGAAAAGCAATGACCAACCTAGACAGCAAAGTAAAAAGCAGAGACATTACTTTGTCAACAAAGGTCTATCTAGTCAAAGCTATGGTTTTTCCAGTAGTCATGTATGGATGAGAGAGTTGGACTATAAAGAAAGATGAGTGTCAAAAGAACTGATGCTGTTGAACTGTGGTGTTGGAGAAGACCCTTGAGAGTCTCTTGGACTGCAAGGATATCCAACCACTCAATCCTAAAGGAAATCAGTCCTGAATATTTATTGGAAGGACTGATGCTGAAGGTGAAACTTCAATTCTTTGACCACCTGATGGGAAGAATTGACTGACTGGAAAAGACTCTGATGCTGGGAAAGATTGAGGGCAGGAGGAGAAGGGGGTGACAGTGGATGAAATGGTTGGATGGCATCATCAACTTGATGGACATGAATTTGAACAAGAATTAGGAGTTGGTGATGGACAGGGAAGCCTGGTGTGCTGCAGTCCATGGGGTTGCAAAGTGTTGGACACAACTGAACGACTGAACTGAACTGATAGCACATGGAAATACCTCACATAGTACATATTTTATTATTTATCCTGTTTATTGGCATCTTTTCCTATTCAAATGTAAGCTTCAAGAGATTGGAGCTTAGGGGTTACTATCTGTTTGCTCCCTGTTATATAATCAGCACTGAGGTCAGTACCTGGAATATAATGGGTACACAGCATTTGCTGGATGAATGACTGTGATATTATCTTTTCTATAAGAGTCTGTATCAGGCAGGATTTTGGCTCACATGACTTTTGTCCCCTGGTATCGTGCTTATAATACAAGCGTTAGTCACTCAGTTGTGTCCGACTCTTTGTGACCCTATGGACTATAGTCCTCTGGGCTCTTTGAGCCCTGAAATTCTCCAGGCAAGAATACTGGAGTGGGTAGCCAATCCTTTCTCCAGGGGATCTTCCCAACGAAGGGATTAAGCTCCGGTCTCCTGCATTGTAGGCAGATTCTTTACCATCTGAGCCACTAGGCCTTAAAATAGAGAGATTACCTTGGATTTTCCACATGGACACAATATAATCACATGAGCCTGCAATAGCAGAGAGTAAGGGCAGAAGAGGTATCAAAGAGATTCCAAGCTCAAGAATCTGAGAGAAAGCCTGAGAGAAGAAATGTGGGCAGACTTGAGAAGCTAACGGTGTGGTCCCCAACTAGCAGTCAGCAAGGACGCAGACACAGACACTGCAGCCCTGCCACCATAATGAATGGGATTATGTCAACAACCTCAGTGAGTTTGCAAGAAGGTTCTTATCAGAGCCTCTGGATAAGAACCTAGCCAACTGACACCGTGATTTTTGACTTTGTGATACCTTGATTTTTGCTTGCACTTCTGACCTACATTTCTGTGGGATAATAAATGAATGTTGTTTTAAGCCCCTACATTTGTGATAATGGGTTACATCCATGATAGAAAAGTAAAGCAAAGTTCCTTTATTATTGGATAGGGCTTCCCTGGTGGCTCAGCAGTAAAGAATCCAGCTGCCAATACAGGAGATGCAGGAGACATAGGTTTGATCCCTGGATTGGCAAGAGAAAGAATGGCAACTCACTCCAGTATTCTTGCCTGGGAAATCCCATGGACAGAGGAGCCTTGTGGGTTAGAGTCCATGGGGTCACAACATTTCTTTAGCATCCACTCAGAGCTATTGTCTGTCTTGTAGTCCCAGTGTTTACAATAGTGCCTGCACAGAGTTTAATATATATTTGCTACATGAATGAATGAATGGACCCTCATCTTGCAGTGTGGATGGAGGTATTTGTTGGCTTATCTAGAAGTTCACTATGAAACTCTTGGAAGCCAGGGCCAGTTGCATTTAGCTCCACGGCCTCATTGCCCTGCTCAGACCCACCACAGAAGCAGCAGCAGTACACCACTGGTGAATTTGTGGGCAGCCTAGCACCAAGCCAGAAGTAAAGAGCCTATGTTGCTGGAACTGTTTGCAAAATTCTTACTCTCCCACAGTCTAGAAATCAGATTCTGGCTATACTGGCCAGAGTTGCTTCAGAAGCAAGTTTTGGCATCAGATTAAAAGGCTTCTAAAACTATCTGTGTTATCTTGGGAAAAGATTTCACTTCTCTAGACTTCAGTTTCCCCATCTATCAAACAGGAATAACAATAATGTCTGCCTGCTAGTGTCTTTGTGGAGATTAATGACACTGTGCAGTAGAGGACTTTGCATACAGTATGTGCTCAACAAACAGCAGTTATCGTTTTACCTTATGTCAAATAGTGCTCTTTGGTATTTTCTGGGGAAAACTTCATGTGAGTTTTCAAAGAGAATTACACTGACACGAATGACAAATCTGATCAACAACATCTGCTTTGGCTTCAGCCATGGATTTTTCCCAGCCCCACCTGAGTCTCTGCTTCCACATTCACACCAAAGGGATCAATTTGCTCTAGCCTCAGTCATCCAGAGGTCAATTTACACAAAGCAAATATAACTGATATTAATGGAAACGTAACAGTTATAAGACACTTAGCAAAAATTACATACTTCAGTCGATCCATTTAGAAATGATAGAACAGGATAAGTAGGTGATGTTATGAAACCCACACATATACTCACCATACAAACACATTTGCACATGCACACTCTCTTCTGAAAAGGTTAAAGACCCTTAAAGTATCATGGGAAAGGACACAAAATATTGCATGGGGATTTAGAGGCAAGCAATATGAGGAAACATAATGCACTATAAATGAAAGTCATTTATAAAGTGCAACTGGCACTGAGAAAGAAGGGGAAAATGATTAGTCAGCAAAAGTGGGATATCTTGTTATTTATTTACAGAATATTTCCAGGGACAAAAGAGAATGTGTTTATTAAGGGCCTGCTGGCATACAAATACAAACATATTGATGTCGGGCACTGAGGACATCTAGCTAAATTATTTGCTTCAAACTTGTTTGTTAGTTTTAAGCCCAGAAGATCCCTCTGGCATTCCTTGGAGAGTCTGCTCTCCCATGGGCAGGGATCTCATTTGACTACTGGCCCTGCCCAGCTCCATGGACACATAGCATGGGAAGGGTTACTCCCAGAGGTTGGCACAGCCTCACACTTGCACAGCCCTGCTGTCTTTATTCAAGGGTACTGACATGCCCACGTGCTGGATTTTTCTGCCCTGTCCCTGCAAATAAGCACAGTTTTTTCGTGTCTGAGGAGAGTCACCAGTGGCTCAAGGAGCAATGGAATTGGTTTATTCCCCTGACCTCCTGTTTTCGAAAGAAGTATGTGTTATCCAGGTATCAATTGGGGTTTGTTGTGATCTTACTGGAAGCAATGGATAAATCTGGAAGGAAAATAGAGAAGACAAAGAAGAGAGTGGGTTATGTATTGGAAAAGATAGAGTTGTTGGTAGAAAAGAATTGAATGGTTTTGATGGAGAGAGGGGAAGGGAGGAAGAGACAAGAGCCTAGACAACCCAGACTTGAAAGAATAAATGCATGTAAAATGTTCAGTGTAATATTTGGCGCCTAGGAAATGCTCAAGAAATGATAAGTGATTATTCTTACTATCATTTTTATTATGTAGTAAAAAATATTAACAATAAAGATCCATACCTTTTAATAATCTTTTTCTTATCTAAACAGGTTGCCTGAATTTTAGAAAAATACAGAATATTTTTTTGTCATAAAGATCATGCTTTCTAAGGCAGTACTAAAACAGAAACCCAACTGAGGCCCCAACTGAGTTACCCAAAGCAAATATAAAACCAACACCAGCTCTGATATTTCAAGAGGACGTATTTCTTAAGATGAAAGAGACATAGAAAAAGTTACATGATACCACCTGATGGAGGTAGTTTAAAAACTTGATTCCTCTCTTTTCCACCCTACAGTAAGAACACAACAATTGCACCCCAATGCAAAGTTCAGTTACTTCTGAACTTTACAATGGGTAATACAAGCCTAGGAAGTAACTAAAAGTACAGAAGCTTATGGTTTAGGAGCTAAAGTTCAGCCTTCAGCAAAAGAAGAAAAAAAAAAAACTTGCTTGAGTCCCTAGAAGTGACTAAAGGTAGTGAATACCAGACTCCAGATATAATGGACAAACCCCAGGTGTAATGAGCATCTATTTTTTTCTGCCTGGTCAGTTTCTTCTTTTCCTTTCAGCAACACGGCTCCTAACCCTCCTTTACAGAACTACACCTCTCCCATTGTCAGTCCATCTGCTTCAGAATGTGTCTGACTTTACTCCAGTCCCAGAGGGGAGCTTGTGACCCAGGCCCGGCCAGTGGAAGCACCACAGACCCTAACCACGGTGATTGGCTGCGGGTAGACCACATGATCTGCCTGGAGGCAGTAAGATTCAGTTATGGGACTTTGATTGAAATTACTGAAAACAGACAACCTCCCCTTCTAAAGGAAGAAAAGGAGGAGGAACCATTTGAGCTCCCGGGATCCAGCAGAGATTTCAACCAGTTACCTGCTCGTGCTGCGATAGCAAAATACCAGAGACTGGGTGGCTCATAGACAACAGATATTTATATCTCACAGTTCTGGAGGCTGCAAGCCCAAGATCAAAGTGCCAACAAATTCACTGTCTAGCCCACTTCCTGATTCATAGCTTGTGCCTCCTCACTGTGTCCTCACATGGGGGAAGGGGCTAGGGCTCTCTCTGAAGCCTCTTTTATAAAGCACTGATTCCTTTCACGACTGAAGCCCCAGCAGCTAATACCATCATGTGGGGCATTAGATGCTCAGTGTAAGAGTTTGGAAGAGGAGAGGAACACAGACATTTAAACCATAGCACCAGTGAGTGTACGTATCTATGTCTATGTCTACATATCTATGTCTATGTCTATATCTATCTATCTATCCATCAAGAGGGATCACATTTACTTTAATCTGAGTTGGGTTTATGTGATATGCACCTGAAAGAACCTGAATATCCATTCCCCTCTTGCTATACCACCCTGTCTTTAATGTTGTCATCTGGAGGGATATTATGGCACACTAAGCACTATAGTTTGAGTGTGATCTCAGGGAGAGTCTTCCTGAGTGAATCCAGCACTGGTTCCTGAAACAGGTACTAAGGAGGTGCCCTGGTCTCTGTGCAGAACTGGCTTCTAGGAGGAGGAGGAATGATGGGGAGTGGGGTTAGGGAGGTGCTGTCAGCAGTGAGCACACTTCTCCTGCAGGCTTTGTGGTGACAAACGTGGTGACATAGCACCTGGGCAGTAAAAGCTCGCAGCTCAGCATCAGCTCGGTCACGGGAACCTTCCTCCAAAAAGACGTGTTCCCACAAAGCAGCGATTCTGCCTCTGGGGGCCTGTGAGCATTGTGAATGAAAACAACTGGCCGAGGAGTAGAGGGATGGTGACTGTGATGCAGAGAATATTAAGGAACCAGGAACTGCAAGATCTGAGGTCCAGCTTGGGCTTTTTTTTTCTTATAGGGGTCTTTGAAAACTTTACAGACCCAAATTCCCAACCTGTGACATGGCTATAAAGATTCACTCTGACCTCACAGCCTTTCCCAAGGCTGGAGGCTGGTTGTCAACAGCAGTGAAAGTTGTATTTTGTGTTTATTGATGTGTCTGTCACAGTGTTCAGCACTTTGCTTACCTGTCTTCACTGAAATGTCACAGGATCCCTAGGAGGGAGGTACTAATATTATGTGTACCTTGTGTTGATGAGAAAACTAAGGCAAAGTGATTTTCCCAGGGGCATTTGAACTCACTGTGTGACTCAGGACTACACACCACTTTGTTGCCTAATGTAGTCAAGGAGACCAAGAGACTCTGAAGAGGTGGGCAATGAGATCCAAATGTTCAGAATAAAGCTATACGTGGATTAACTTTTTCTATTTTTCCATTAGGTTTTATGTTATTAGCACAACAATCCTTATTAAAAAGCTTTGGCTTCCTGGGATAACTTCTTGTGTTAGTCTAGGCATGTGAGTCATTGTAATAAACAACTTTAAAACCTCAGTGACCAAACACAGAATTTGATATCTCAATCATATAACACACTATGAGTATTTGGTTGGTGATCTTTCATAAAGTCACCAGGGGCACAGAATGTTTCTACCTTATAGCTTTACTGTCCTCTGTGGTCCTGAAAGGCAGGATAAGAGAGAGAGACTTGTATCTGCAATGGTTTTTGTGGACCAGGACAAGTAGCCAACTTCACATTGTGTACATCTTATTGGCCTGGTGTAAGACCATACCTGACAGGCACAGAGATGGTGCCCGTAATCCAACTGTGTCCCAGGAAGAAATGGGTTTTTGTTCATGTTGAAGTATGGCAAAACCAATACAATATTGTAAAGTAATTAACCTCCAATTAAAATAAATAAATTTATATTTAAAAAATTAAAAACAACAACAGCCAGACTGTTTTGGTTTACAAACTCTTAGGAGATCTTATCGAGTTTGTGTGGCCTATGCGAACTGCCCTGAAACGAGGATGTCTTCAGCCCAGTCCTCAAACTGATACTTTGAATAAGACTTAATGTATGCAAGAAAGGAAAACAAGACAACATCTCAGAGAGACATCTGACAATCCCATCTGTAGCGGATTATGTGGTGTGTCACCCAAATTGCTTCCTTAGGACTAAGGCACTTCTCGGGCGAATGCCCGAGCTGTTGGCAGGCAGATCTCAGCTGAGCTGTTTTTATGGTATTGCCCTCAGATGAAAAGAGCCATCAAACCCAAGGTCGTAGCCTAGAAAATGTACCTCAGTGTGGGACAAGGGGGTGACCCCAGTTCCAAAGTCCTCTGGGATTTAGCTAAATCTTTCATTTTATTTTTAAAATTAGTTTTAATTGGAGGATAATTACTTTAAAATATTGTGATGGTTTTTGCCATACATCAGCAAGAATTGGCCACAGGTATACATGTGTCCCCCCATCCGGAACCGCCCTCCCGCCTCCCTCCCCAGACCATCTCTCTGGGTTGTCCCAGAGCACCAGCTTTGGGTCCCCTGCTTCATGCGTCAAACTTGAATTTGTCATCCATTTTACATACGATAAGGTACATGTGAGATCTTTCATTTTAAGCCCATCCTTTCACCCAATCCTATTCGTCATTCTCCAACAGATATGGTCCTCAAGATACTCCTGAATGAACTACTTGTGGGCACATTTCCATTTCAGTCTGTGTCTCTGGAAGCCCAACCAAAGGCAGTTGGTGCCAAGAGCTGTGTGAAGAAGCAGAGCTGGGTTTGAGGGGTCTGTCAGCCTGCTAACTGGCTGACAATGATACAACCCCCTCTGCTTGTGGGCAGAGCATGGATAACCCACTGAATGCTACAGCATGTATGAATGCTAGGTCATTTATAGGATAAGACAATGGTGGAAGAGAAACTGCTAGAAGCGTCGGTATCTCAGACTTGTGAGAACTGGAAGGGAAGTACTAACTATAAGGATTGGGATTAGATAGCTCTTGTGATAATCTATGCACTGGAAAAAATACAATGATTGGCTGAGGCTGTCTGATTACCAACTAAAGGCTAAACTGAAAACCAGACGGTGCCTTCTGTGAAAAAGTTTCTCATCCTTTGCAGCCAAAGGCTATAAAAGTTAAGGACCAAGCCACACGTTTAATTACCAGAACATTAAGATTCACAGGTATCTGAATTTAGGCAAATGAGCTCTGCAAGAGGCAGGGTTAAGAAGGGGTGGGACCCTGAGATGTGGGATGTGGTAACATCTGACATTCAAAGGCTGGAATCCTTAGATCCCTTAGAACATTCTATGATGAAAGAAGTTGTCCTTTCTCCCTTACCTCACCCCCAGCCCCTGGAAAAGTGTAGCAGGTCTGACTTGCTTGATGATGATGTAGAGGATTCTGCCTCACAAGAAAACATGCCCCCCTCAGGATCCACCTTCACCTCATCTTGCCACCAGACAAATTACCAGGGCGAAGTTACAACTTAACTCAGCAAAAGAACCACTAGGCGTACAAAGAGAGCACAGACCTATAACCGGAAGGAGCTGCGGGACCTAGTAAACATTTCCTGGCAGGAGATAGGAGAGTAAGAATGCTACGTGATACTGAGGATCCTAGATGGAGGGGGCAATTGGATAAGGGAGAACTTAATGATATGGGCACATTAAAGAGAGCAATGCAGTGTTAGAATGGAAACATGGATAGAGTAAACATGCATGCTCAGTTTCTCAGTCAAGTCTGACTTTGCAGCCTCATGATCTGTAGCCCACCAGGCTCCTCTGTCCATGAATTTTCCAGGCAAGAATACTGGAGTGGGTTTTCATTGCCTACTCTAGGGAACTCCCTGACCCAGGGATCAAATCTGTATCTCTTGCATCTCCTATATTGGTAGGTGATTCTTTACCATTGTGCCACCTGGGAAGCCCTGGATAGTATAAAGATAAATAGTAAATAAAAATGCCAGAATTTCTAAGGCAATTCAGATGAAGGGATCAAAAGGCTTAGGGAAGCGGTCAACCTAGAGTGGCTATATTAGATAAAGCCAAAATATTCCTTCAGCCAGCTCTCTTTGGTAAGTGACAGCAGACAACACTGTTTGCCAAAATGATAAAGCTTGTGCTGGTAAGAGGGGTATGCACATTGCTGAGTAGTACAGTGACAGCTAACCTCTGTAGTCCAATGTAGTGATGGAAAATGCTGTATCGGAACTGGCCTGTTTGATAGCAATGGAGGTGGTAGAATCTTCAGACACCAGAGAAGGCAGTGTCTGTTGTGGTGTAGCAGTCTTCACCTGTAAGAGGCAAGGCAGGTACAATCAAATCAGAGTGACAGCTGAGAGACTTGATTCTCAGAGAGCTATGGGCATTGCTAATAGAACTCAGCATTCCTATGGGTGAGGCAGATGGACAGTCAACAACTATATTGCTCAACCTATACAATTATAAGTCTTCCCTGGTGGCTGAGATGGCAGAGTCGGCCTGAAATGCAGGGGACCTGAGTTTGATCTCTGGGTCAGGAAGATTGCCTGGAGAAGGGAACGGCTGACCATTACGTCTACAGGGACTCAACGCACCATCACATTGTCCTATTAAAGTGGGTCACCTGGGGTTTACTGGAGTTGTGACCCAGGTCTAGGCTATATTGGATCCACTGGGTCCACAGTCCCATCCAGGAGTCATCTCCCCAGTTCCCAAATGTGTAATGAGAGCTGCTATGTTAGGTAATGGTCAGAACCGCCACACTGCTTCCCAAGCTTGTAGAGTAAGAGCCCTCCAGTGGAAAGGCCAGGGGGAAGCGCCTGACACTGCCCCCATCCCATTCCCCAAGATGGTAAATCCAACAGACACAGAGAGTAGACTTATGGGCACGGGGACAGGGGAGGAGAGGGTGAGGTGTGTGGAAAGAGTAACACGGAAACTTACATTACCATATGCAAAATAGACAGCCAAATGGAATTTGCTGTTTGGCTCAGGAAACTCAAACGGGAGCTTTGTTTCAACCTAGAGGAGTGGGATGGGGAGGGAGATGGGAGGGAGGTTCAAAAAGGATGAGAAATATGTATACCTATGGCTGATTCATGTTGAGTTTTGACAGAAAACAGCAAAATTCTGTAAAGCAATTATCCTTCAATAAAACATAAATTAATTTTTTAAAAAATGTCAGAAGCCAGGTGAATGGCAGAAATCAGTGACAGCCTAAAAAACTCATCCCCATCATACTCTGATTCACAGGCTCGGCCCCTATAAAAACCAGACAAAACTTGGGAGGATGAAAACGTATAATGGTAAACTCAAGTAGGTAGTAATCCTAATTAAAGTTGTTGTGCTATCTGTGGGATCTTTGCCAAAGCAAAGTAACTCAGTCTCAGTTACAAGGTATGGTGCTGTGTGTTGGTGAAAGAATGTATTCTTTTCCATTCCTCTGAGTAAAATGTAGGAAACAGATGACATTCTCTTGAGACAGGAAGTAGCTTACATTTACAGTCTTGCCTGAGGTAAGACTTGCTTGGGGCAAGACGTGCCCATCTTGTGTTATAATGGAGCTCAAAAGGATATGGACCATCCAGACATTCAGCAGAATATTGTATCAGTCACTTTATTGGTGACATCATGTTAATCATACCAGATGAGTTCATGCCTCCATCCTTCTCAGTCAGTTCAGTCAGTTCAGTCGCTCAGTCATGTCCGACTCTTTGTGACCCCATGAATTGCAGCATGCCAGGCCTCCCTGCCCATCACCATCTCCCGGAGTTCACTCAGATTCACGTCCATTGAGTCTGTAATGCCATCCAGCCATCTCATCCTGGGTCGTCCCCTTCTCCTCCTGCCCCCAATCCCTCCCAGCATCAGAGTCTTTTCCAATGAGTCAGCTCTTCACATGAGGTGGCCAAAGTGCTGGAGTTTCAGCTTTAGCATCATTCCTTCCAAAGAAATCCTAGGGCTGATCTCCTTCAGAATGGACTGGTTGGATCTCCTTGCAGTCCAAGGGACTCTCAAGAGTCTTCTCCAACACTACAGTTCAAACGCATCAGTTCTTCAGTGCTCAGGCTTCTTCACAGTCCAACTCTCACATCCATACATGACCACACGAAAAACCATAGCCTTGTCTAGATGGGCCTTAGTCGGCAAAGTAATGTCTCTGCTTTTGAATATACTATCTAGCTTGGTCATAACTTTTCTTCCAAGGAGTAAGCGTCTTTTAATTTCATGGCTGCAGTCACCATCTGCAGTGATTTTGGAGCCCCCAAAAATGAAGTCTGACACTGTTTCCACTGTTTCCCCATCTATTTCCCATGAAGTGATGGGACCGGATGCCATGATCTTCATTTTCTGAATGTTGAGCTTTAAGTCAACTTTTTCGCTCTCCACTTTCACTTTCGTCAAGAGGCTTTTTAGTTCTTCTTCACTTTCTGCCATAAGGGTGGTCTCATCTGCATATCTGAGGTTATTGATGTGTCCAACTCTTTGTGACCCCGTGGACCATAGCCCACCAAGATCCTATGTCCATGGGATTCTCCAGGGAGGAATACTGGAGTGGATAGCTGCTCCCTTCTCCAGGGGATCTTCCTGACCCAGGGATCAAACCCCGCATCTCTTACATCTCCTGCATTGGCAGGCAGGTTCTTTACCACTAGTGCCTCCTGAGAAGCCCTCATTGACATAGGCTCCCAATAATACTACCCCCAATAATACTACTCCCCAAAATAGCACCCCTAGAAAGGACTCACTTTATAGCAAAAGAGGTATGGGTATGAGCCCATGACCATGTGATCTTCTAGTCCTATCAAAACTGCAACCATCTGGAAGACATGGGAAGGCTTTTTGAAAGTATAGCTGAGGCACCAGTTTGATGATGCTACCCTGGAAGGATGGAGGCATCATCCTCTAGGTCACACCAGACACCCTGAATCAATGGCCATTTTTCTATGATGCTATATTTCCAATGGGTCTGGGAACCAAGGGGTGGAAGCAGGAATTTTCCTACTTGTCATGCCCTCACAACTGAACCCATTGGGGGAATTTGTATTCTTGTCCCCATGATTCTGCACTCTGTGAGGCTAGTGGTCCTAGTTTTGAGAAGGGGAATTATTGTTTTCAGTAAATGACACAGCATGAGGCTCACTCAGCTTTAAGGTATGACTGGTGTTTAGTCACTTTGGACTCAAAAAAGTACAAGTCTCTCAGTCCTGTCTGACTCTTTGCGACCCCAAGACTATACAGTCCATGGAATTCTCCAGGCCAGAATAGGGAGTGGGTAACCTTTCCCTTCTCCAGGGGATCTTTCTAACCCAGGGATCAAATCTAGGTCTCCCACACTGCAGGTGGATTCTTTACCAGCTGAGCCACAAGGGAAGCCAGAAAATACTGGGGTGGGTAGTCTATCCCTTCTCCAGTCCGACCCAGGGATCGAACTCAGGTCTCCTGCATTGCAGGTGGATTCTTTACCAAGTGAGCCACAAGGGAAGCCCGAAGCAAAGAGAGAACCAATCACATAAGGGAAGCCATTCTAGCAGGAATATTGACCCTGATCATCTGATGGAGGTCACACTGGCATTAAAAAATGGCAGCGGAAAAGAATTTGTATGGTATCCCGGTGACCTATTGGAGTGTCTCAGTACTTTGTTTCTCAGTGTTGATGGAAAATGAAGAACTACTACTTCCTTAACCTGGTTAAGATAGGGGACTCCTCAGGAACGAGGGCCTGGATCACCCAAATAAGCCACCAGGCCAGCAGACGTGCTAATGCAAGGATGAGGGGAATCTGGGATGGGGTAGAGAAGAGAAGGAGGAGAAGGAGTGAGGATCAGCTGTGCCTTGGAATCAGCTCTAACTGCAGGATTGTAGTTCTTGCCACTAACCCTCCTCTCGTGAATTTCCCCAGAAAACCAGACCAATCAGAATCTTGGAGAAACTGTCCTAGGAACTTGTTATATAAATAAAGTATATCTAAATGTTACAATGGTCCTAGAATTATAGTCTTTAGTGGGTTTTTTGGTGTACTACCCAGATTTTCCCTTTAGGACTGGGGCTTTCATTCTCCAACTACTGGGAATTTTGGAGACCAATGGTATCAGCTGAGTCCCTCTCCAGGAGTTGCCCTCACCCAATATCACACACCATCTGGAGAAGGAATGTGTGGCCTATATCCAATGGCTTTCTGATATAGCTCTAACAGCCTAGTCCTCTCATCTTAAGACAACTCTGAAGAGCCAACTCAGCTCCAAAGCTCTGTACAGAAATTCAACTCCATCCTCTACCTGTTCCTACTGCCTTCACTCCCCAGTAGTTGCTGCTCTTTGAGGGTATTCCTCAGTCAACTTCCTGCATGTGCCCAGGAACCAGACCTCCCAGTCTCAGCCAGTCCTGTGAATGCCACTGTATAAACTGGGCAGTGGGAGTAATATTATCAGGGGAGTCAAGACCTTTTCCCCTCACCTTTGTTCATGGCCCCTTCTGTTCTCTCTTTGATTTTGGAATATCTCATGTTACTCCATCCACCAGCTCAGAAGATGCAGGCGTTCCTGAACATCTTAGCATCAAAGGCATCACATGGTCCCTTCCCTTCAGGTCTAATATCAATTGAATGAAATAACAGAAAATTCCATAAATCTAACATATCAACTTGGGAATGGTGAAAGGCAAATAGTGAAGAAAAACAATCAATTGTATATTATCATTCAGAGAAGTATTATCCTGGGACAGTTTGGGGATCTTTCTGCTCACAAGCCATGGGAATCATTTTCTTTCAACAATAATTCTTGGTGAATTTCAAAAGTTGGAAAGAGCTGAATAAAGATGATAAGAGACGCACAATAGTCCCTTTGGGACCCAGCTGTTTGCAGTCGCCTCCAGGTTCTGTGTTGGTCTAGCCTAGGAGTGCACAGAACCTATGGAAGCAGAGGTGTAGGGCTCTCCTGGGTACTTTTGCACAATCCAGGGATGTCAGTTAGGGAGAGTCAGTGCTCCCTTTCCAGCACAGATGGTGTGAGGTCCTATGTAGTGCTCCAAGATCCTTTGCAGCATAATCAGGCAGATAAATACCCATGTCTTCATTTTATTTTTTTTAATTTAAATTTTTGACATGAAGGGGAAAATATTGCCTCATATAAATGAAAAGTCTGGAGCACAGGGCTGCAGTCAAGGCTGGATCCAGGTGCTGAAGTCATTAGGACTTCACCTCCATTCCTCTCTTGGCTTTGCTTTGCTCTGTGCTGGCCTCATGCAGGCTACCCCACACGGAGGCAAAGATGGCCCCCAGCAACCCCTAGTCTACATCATCCATGGTGCCTACAGCTATTCATTGTCTCTTGTGGCTTCATCTACTTTTCCCAGTTCCTGGCATTTGGCTCCTTTTGACTAACTGCTATTTTGGGGTTTCCCATCCCAGATCTCATAATTTGTCTGGTTCTCTTACCTCGTGGCTCTCAGACTGGGTCAGACAGGTCTCCGAGTCTCTGTTTAACTTGGTTCACATGTTTTAAGTTGAACAAATGAACAATTAATGATTTTAATTCTACCTTGCAAGAGAAATTCCATCCTGTTCTTTAACCATGTTTGCTCAGTACAGGAAGAAATCCATATTCTCATATGGCATATTTGAAGTAGAAATGGAGGAGGATGGGTGGGTTTTGAAGATCTGAATGAGGAGGTGGTATTACAGGGGTGCTGCCCTGGTCTTTACTCATCCAAATGTGTGCCCTTTTCAATGCAAAAGCGATCATTGTCCACTTGCTACCAGATCCGTGGGTGACATTGTGCAGGGATTGGTATTTGTTTAAGAGAAATCTCCCCGACTGACCTAATTCCTGTAATGCATTATAAAAATGACAGAAGTAATATTTTTGTTCTTGTTTCACTTTCATTCATCTTATTTGATCAGGGCTGAGCAAAACTGACATCTCATCAAACTCCAAAGTGTGTTTCAGCACCAGGTTCATCGGAGGGTGGCATTTAAAACACAGACGTTGCAGGAACAAATGTATTTGCCAATCCCATCCAGTGATGTAAACCTGACCTTTCTCCTGTAGATTTATTGACACAGGCCTGTTTGGTATCATATTTCATTATTGTGCATAGAAGGATTGAAAGTTCTCTGGGAAAACAACTCAGTTGGGGCCAGAGTGGCCAATATGTCTTCCTTTCACGGTGAGAAAGAGGGAATTAGAAAGTCAGGTGCTGGCGGGATTAGCACATTTCCTCAAAGAGTGTCTTTAATTAAAAAACACCCAGAGCCAAAGGTATGAAACTGGAAGAAATTTCCTTTTGGCAAATGGCTAAAGCAGAGGAATCACATCCAAGGTTGCTGTCATTTACCTGTTGTGGGCATCTCACAGGTTCCTTACATCAGGGAGCTCTGGGAAGTGCTCCCCATGCAATGCAGAAATCCATCTCTGATACAAACTCACTCAGTCTGCTCTGGTATGCTCAAGTGTTAGAGACCCACCACTTCATCAGGCCAAACAGCAGTAGAAACAATCCATTTGTGCATTTGTGTGATAAAGTCTCTGAGTCCAGTTATTCTTCTAGGCGTCTGGGATATAGCAGTGAACAAGAGATCCCTGTTTTTGGAGTGTTTCAATCTTATGGAAGAAGGTAGTTTATAATTTAATTTTAAAAAACAGTATAAATAGGATAGTCATAGAAAGTGAGGGGTGTCTGTTATTGTGTACAATAGAGAAAGGTAACAGAATGGCTGTGGTGAGGAGGGGTGACGAATTAGCACAGATTGCTCAGGGGAACCCTCCTAAGGTAGAGAGTGAGCGTTTGAGCTGAGACACGATTAATGAGATGGCTAGCGATGTGGGAGCCGGACAGGAGATTGTTGCAGGTAGAGCACAGCACAAGAGCAAAGGCCCTGAGGTAGAAAAGATCTGGCAGAAATATCTAGTGTGGAGTGTGCTTGGAGTTTTAGGAGTGAGGAAGAACAGGCTCTGAGATAAGCCCAAGATGTTAACAGAGAGTGATTAAGTAAGCCCACCTTAGGAGATTTAATTGATTGTGACCAGGGAGCTATTGGAAGTTGTTAAGCAGGGGAGTGACAGCAATTGGTTTAGACTTTTTCTTATTGAAATATAGTTGATTTACAATGTTCTATTAGTTTCAGATGTACAGCAAAGTGATTCAGTTATACATACGTATCTATTTTCTTTCAGATTCTTTTCCCTTATAGCAGGGGTCCCCAACTCCCAGGCCATGGACTGGTACCAATCCACGGCCAGTTAGACACTAGGCCACATAGCAGATGAGCAGCAGACAAGTGAGTGAGTGAAGCTTCATCTGTATTTACAGCCACTCCCCGTTGCTCACATTCCCATCCGAGCGCCATGGCCTATCAAAACAACAGCAGCGCCAGCTTCTCACAGGCGCGTGAGCGCTACTGAGAACTCCTCTTTAGTTCATTAGCAGGGATCTAGGTTGTGAGCTCCTTAAGTGAATCTAACGCTTGATGATCTGAGGTGGGGAGTTGAGGTGATGATGCTAGCCTTGGGGAGTGGCTGCAGATAGAGATTATCATTAGCAGAGAGGTTTAACTGCACAGAGACTATAATAAATCAATCACTTGCAGATTAATATGAAAACCTATCAAGTGGCAAGTGATCGTGAGTTGCATAATCGGTTCATTATATATCACAAGGTAATAAAAACAGAAATAAACTGCACAACAAATGTAATGCTCTTGAATCATCCTAAAACCATCTCCCACTCCAATCCATGGAAAAATTGTCTTCCACAAAACTGTTCCCTGGTGCCAAAAGTGTTGGGGACTGATGCCTTATAGATTATCACAAAATATTGTGCTATACAGTAGGTCCTTTTGGTTATCTATTTTACCCATTGTTGTTGTGCTTAGTTACTCAGTCATGTCCAACTCTTTGTGACCCCCATGTACTATATGTTCAGTTCAGTTCAGTTCAGTCACTCAGTCATGTCTGACTCTTTGCAACCCCATGAATTGCAGCACGCCAGGCCTCCCTGTCCATCATCAACTCCCGGAGTTCACCCAGACTTACGTTCATCGAGTCAGTGATGCTATCCAGCCACCTCATCCTCTGTCGTCCCCTTCTCCTCCTGCCCCCAATTCCTCGAAGCATCAAAGTCTTTTCCAGTGAGTCAACTCTTCTCATGAGGTGGCCAAAGTACTGGAGTTTCAGCTTCAGCATCATTCCTTCCCAAGAAATCCCAGGGCTGATCTCCATCCCTCCTAACTTATCCCTCCTCCCTTTTCCCCTTTGGAAACCATACATTTGTTTTCTATGCCTTTGGGTCCATCTCTGTTTTGCGTTTAAGTATATTTGTATCATTTCTTTTAGATTCTACACGTAAACAATATCATATTATATGTGTTTTACTTTGTCTGAATTACTTCATTTAATACGATAATCTCTAGGTCCATCTGAGTTGCTCCAAATGACATTATTTCATTGTTTTATATGACTGTGTAATACTCCACTGTATAAATATACCACATCAGATTTAATTGACAGTTGATTTAGACCTTTAAGGGTTACTCTGATCGTAGAGTGGGTGCTGAATTGGAGGAGAACAGGTTGGTAATAACAGAAACACCTGTGTGGCTGTTAAAGCAGTTTGAGCTAGAGGTAATAGTGACCTGATTCCTGTGATGAATGGAGCCAAAATCTGTATATGTAAATAAGGTCTTCCCTCACCCCCAGCCCTAGCCATGGAGGCAGAGTGACTCAAGCTCTTCCCTGTCGCTTCAAGCACTTGGTGGCGGTGTTTATGATTCCCTATTACCTTATCTTCTCTGGGGGAAGAAATCCCGTATCTTCCAATTCTCTTCTATGTGACAAGATTTAAATCTCCTTCATCACCCTTATCACTCTTTTCCTGGATCTGCTTCATTTCCTTCATGTCTCCCATTAAACATAAAGCCCCTGTGTGTGTGCATGCTAAGTTACATCTGACTCTTTGCGACCCCATGGACTGTAGCCCACCAGGTTCCTCTAACCATGGGATTCTCCAGGCAAGAATACTGGAGTTGGTTGCCATGCCCTCCTCCAGAGGATCTTCCCCACCCAGGGATCAAATTCTCATCTCTTACATTTCCTGCATTGGGAGGCAGGTTCTTTACCACTAGCACCACCTGGGAAGCCCAAATATAGAGCCCAACACAGAGCAAAATATCTTATTTGTGGATTATCATTTTGCATCTGACCTCTGCACTGTGCTTCAGTATCTGGATTCTACCTCTAGCTCAGAGGCAGATCACTGGACTAGTGAGGTTTAAGTCAGTCAGTGCGTCCCATCTCCCCACTGTGATTTGTCCAGACATGATCACATGATCCAGTCTGAATGAGATACGGATGGGCTCTGATTGGGATGCTGGGTTAAGATTCTCACTCTTTACCACTGAATTCAGCTGGAAATATGGAAGCCCATATTTGAGAGTTTCCATCAGGCAGCTAAAGACCACAGAAGGAGAGTTTGCCTGAGAATAGACCTCCTTTCCAGTAAGCCAAGTGAAGTAGGGTGGGGGTAGGGAGGTAGAATGGAAGATTAAGGCCTGGCATTAGCACCCTGAATCAAGTAACTTCTGAAGTCTAATTCTGGATAACTAAGTTCATCAATGCATTTTTTCCTTTCTCTACTGAAGCCATTTGGGTTTTCATACACCTGCTATCAAGGAATCTTAACTGACAGACAATCAGAAAAGAGCAGAGCCATGACCTCCCTTGAACAGGTTACTGTACCCCATTTGATGCTGCCTAAACTTGTCACCTCTGCGTAGCCGTTGTATTGTCCTGTCTATTGTTTGAGCTTATAGCCAATGAGAGCTCACATCTTCCTGCTCAGCAATTTCTTTCTCAGTTTCTCTCTGAGACATCTTCTGAGGGTTTATGTAAAGCCCTTTTATGAATTTAGTATTTATTAGGTCTCCCTCTTGCACTTGACATGTATCCATTTTTGCCTAAGATGCAAACTCCTGAGAACCCAATATTATGACCCATTTGAGGAGAAACAGCAAAGAGAACCAATAAAACCTAACAAAGCTAAGTCTAATCATTGCCAAAAACACCCATTTGGCTCGCTAATGGGTCAAAGGAGAGGGGTCTGTGATAGCTCAGAGCTTTCGCCTTTCACAGTCATTCCTGTGATGCCTGGAAAGCCTTCCATTAAGCTACACAGCTCAGCCATTTGTAAGGGGCCCCCGAGAGTCATGTCTGTGTTTTGGCTTTTGCAGCTTAACTGGCTGAATTCAGAGTGCTTGGTGCTCAGGAATGGACCAACTGCCTTGAAGCAACTGTGAGCCTGCAAGCCCAGCTCTCAACCCTCCTGACGAAGTGAGCCACCATTATGAGAAAAGGAAAATACCCAACTCTATCACCTTAGACAGACAAGGAGGGTGTGAATAACTAGTTTACAGCGTCTCATACTGAGAGCCAGGAGGGCCATTTGGAGGCTGCTAGTCCTACTGGGGAAACTGAGGCCTAGAGAGGGGTAGAATCTTCCCCCAACGGGGGTCCAGTGAGTTAGCAGCTGAGTGATCACGGATTAGAGCCAAGGTCTTGTGTTACTTAAGCTACCAGAGTGACAGAATGGTTAAAAATAACTGCAGACAGAGATACTCACCATACAGGATGTCTGCTTTCCTAGGGCATGACAGCTGGGCCACCCAGTGGGTGGGGAGACCCCTCTGTTCACACAGGGTACCTTGGAGACAAAATTCCTAGAGATGAGATGTGGGGGCTTGTGGCTTCTGGCTCAGAAGGCAGGATAACAGCCTTCTAATCCCAACACCATCAGAGCAAATCGCATTACCTCCAAACCTCACTTTCTCCATCTGCAAAGTGTGTACAAATAATCACTCTTATGTGTCAGGCATTGCCTCATCACTTTATGTTATGAACTCCTTTAAGCCTTATAACAATTCTGGGAGGTTTTGCCTTTATCTCCAAGCCAGAGATGAGGAAACAGTATAGTACAGGCAAAGTAAGTGGGCCAAGATGACTGAACTCAAACCCAAACAGTCTGGCTCTAGAACTGGCTTTTACTTTCTATGATAAAATTGTCAAATGATAATAATTAATAGTAAAATAATCTATATAACACAATGCATCCCTCAGAGACCTGGTCTTTTATTTGCTGTTATTCTGATGCTTTGACACCAGGAACCTTGCTAACTTTCGTGGAACTGCCCCACCCAGGGTCAGCCAATACCTAGAGGTAGTAAACAACTCTCTTGGGGGTGTGCTGTTCAAATAAAAATCAACCTACCCAGAGACCACACCCTCAGTCTGCTCCTTCACCAAGCTCTCATACTCCAGGCTAAACTCTTGCCCTAATCACCGAGGGCCAGGCAACAGACCACTAGAACAGCCCCTATATTCCAGGGTCCACTGAAGTCATTCAGGTCCTAAACCTGCTTGTCCTGACTTTCTCTTTCCTTCTTGCAAAAACCACAATGAAGGCTCTGGTCACAGGGTCCCCCTCCCCCTCTACCTCCTAACTGACCCTGGTGCTTCCTTGTGTGGCCCCTGCGGTGTGGTGTGCCCCCATCTCTTGTGAACTGTGAGTAACAAACTATCTTTTCAACAACCATCATCTCTTGATCTGTTGAAATTTTCTATCAATACACTATATTTTAAAACAATAAGTGAAAGTTCTTTGCATAATATAATGCTGAACAAAAGTAAGTTATCGTCCCCCATTCATTCAGTAATATATACTGAGAGTTACCAACTTTGTGCCCTATATTTTACACAGATAATTTCATTCAATCATTAGTGTTGTGATGGTAAAAACTTGTTACTACCCCTACTTTACAGGTAAGACTGAGATTCAACAGATTTGAGCAGTTTGGTTGGTCACCCAGCTAGTAGATGGCAGCTCCCAGACTTAGCTCTCAGTTTGTCTGATCTTAAAACATCTGTCCCCTATTCTAAGCATAAGGGGACTTGAAGAGAACACTGCGAACTTCAAACCAGAGAGAATATGAAAACTAACAGAATCCCAAAGAGACGTCTTCTGAGCCCTTTTCTGACTAAATCAACTTCCCTTTGTGTTACATCTTATTTTCAAAACTTATATTGGAGTAGTCTTGTTTTACACAATTGTGTTATTTTCTGCTCCACAGCAAAGTGAATCAGTTATATGCGTATATTTATACCCTCTTTTACAGACTTCCTTTCCACTTAGGTCACTACACGGCATTGAGTAGAATTTCCTGAGCTGTACAGTAGGACCTCATAAGTTATCTATTTTACACTTAGTAGTTTATATATGTCAATTCCCATCCCTCAATTTGTCCTACCCTCCCTTTCCCTCACTTGGTAACCATAACGTTATTCTCTATGTCTACGTCTCTATTTCTGCTTTAGAAATAAGTTCATCTGTACCATTTTTCTAGATTCCACATATATGTGTTATTATATGATATTTGCTTTGCTCCTTCTGACTCACTTCACTCTGTATGACAATCTCCAGGTTTAACAGCCACTATAGAGAAAAGTATGCGTGCGTGCATGCTCAGTTGCTTCAGTAGTGTTCAGCTCTTTGTGACTCCATGGACTGTAGCCAACCAGGTTCCTCTGCCCAGGGAATTTTATAGGCAAGAATACTGGAGTAGGTTTCTATTTCCTCCTCCAGGGGATCTTCCCAACCCATGTCTCCTGAATTGCAGGCAGGTTCTTCCCTCACTGAGCTACCTGGGAAGCCCTGAAGAATAGTATGGAGGTTCCTTAAAAAAAAAAACCTTCCTTTTCCATGGAGGGAAGGGATAGTTAGGGAATTTTGGATGGACACGTACACATTGCTATATTTAAAATGGATAATCAAGGATCTATTGTATAGCACCGTGAACACTGCTCAATGTTATGCAGCAGTTTGGATGGAAGGAGGGTTTGGGAGAGAATGGACATATGTATATATATGGCTGAGTCCCTTTGCTGTTCACCTGAAACTATCATAAAATTATTAATTGGCTATAATGCAATACAAAAAAAAGTTTAAAAATTAAAATTAAAAAAACCCTTCCCTTTCTGCTGCATCTTAAGGAGATTTTCTCCATAAAGAAATTTCACTTTCTATGAGCCTTTGCTTCTATATGTATTAATTCATTCTCTGACTCATTTGCAAGACAGAGGGGGAAAAACCGGTTTTAAAATAACACACACTTCCATTTAACCTTGACCTGGAGCAATATTTCCACTTGTTCCAAACCAGCAATTCACTCTCTGTCATCACCCTTATTGCCTGTTATCTGTCTTCTCACTGCAGTTCCCTTGAGAAAGATTGCTCATTAGGATCCACTCATATCCTTGAACATGGGACTGGCTATTAGAGTGGGCACTCCCACATCCCATTGCCCTATGACAAGGGACTCCATCATGGTGGACAGTTCCTTTGGTGTGAGAAGATATTCTGATCAGAACTCTTCAGAATGAACCCTTTGAGGAGGAGAAGGCATGCACTGCCATCCAGAAGAAATGGGATGAGGACCATGTTGGGGCAGGGACAATAAGGGCTCAGGTTTCCAAAAAAGGAAAAAGGGCTGCCATGTGGATTTGCCCAATCTCCACTCTGACTATAGCAGCATCACACTTAGCACACAGAAGCAGGTGATAGAGGACGTCAGCGTTCTTGCTTCCTCTTTCCCGTCTCTGGGGACTCAGCAGCCATCTCTTCCTCTTGGAGAACCACTCCCTCCACTCTAAATGCCTGTGGTCTCAGAGTGGTCAACCCTACCCCCTAGTGCTCGAACTGACCAGTTAGACTGTTGCAACTACAACCAATTTAAGTTAATGAGAATCACCCCTGGAATTTAAAATGAAAAAAGTGCCCTTTCCTTGGGGGTGGGTGAGCTAGTGGAAGTTGGCACAGAGGTGCCAGTTTCCAGGTTGCTACCAACTGGGGATAGTCTATATGAGAACAAAGCCAGTGACAAGGAAAGCAGGGCTTGGAGAGACAGGCATTCAACTGGCTTGGTCTGTACACCTGGGTCAAGTTCAGCCTCAAATTAGATCCCCTGACTCTCAGTTGTGTGAGTTGCTACTGTCTCTTTTATTCTTAAGCCAGATTTAACTGGGTTCTGTCTCTTGCTTCCATAGCCACTACCCCTCTGAGCTGCACAGAGAGGACCCTATGTCTGCTGCAACCACAAAGGCTTTATTTTCCTTCCATGACAGCTCCAGTCTTGGAGCTCAGGAAACTTTCCTGAGATTGTCCTCTTCCACTGCCATTTCCCCTGGATATCTTCTATTTAATGTCTGAACCTTGCCCACCAGACCAAGGCAGGCACTCTGTTATACACTGCACACACCATTCAGCCTTCCTTCAGAGCACATTGTGCAGTTGTAACAATGCATTCATTTGGTAATTCTCTGGGTGTTCTCTTTCTGACTGGCAACCCCACAACAGTAGTGATTCTGTCTGCTTTGCTCTGCAGTAGGTCCCAACATAGTGCCCGACACATAGTATGTGCTCAACAAATCTTTGCTAAATAAATGTACGAGGAAAATAGCTGCTTATGCTTCTATGGACATCACATGGAGGAAAGACACGGACGCTTCGGATTGGTGCCTGAAAAGATGAAGCAGTGGCTGTTTCATCCTTTAAGTCTCAATAGAAAGAAATGGGACTTGAGAGAGTGGGAGCACTGTCATCGTATATTCAAAGGAGAGTATTCAATGGAGGGAGGAGTCTTGCTTCTACTTCTCTACATAGTGGGTCTGTAGACAATGGAGGTAGTACTAAGGAGGTGGGTGCTGACTCTGTATGAGAAAGGACAAGCTAAGAGCTATACCGGGAATTCTAAAGACAGATTGTGTAAAGTGTTCTTTATTTATTAAAGTTTCCATAAGGACAGTCTGAATGGGTCCTCTGGGTCTTTGGCTGTATGTGCAAATCCTGAATCACGATCATGGGTCTTAGTTTTATAGAATTGCAGGGCTAAGGAGCATCAAAGAGGTCTAACTTCCTACCCTTCTCCCCCCTGTAGCTTGACCCTCAAGCAGTGATGCTGGGCAAGAACAGACCTCCTGATGAGGAATTCCCACCTTACCCTCTTGTCTAAGATGGCATGCTGGTGAGCTTCCATCTCCATGCTTCCTTTCGTCTCCTTGAGCAGGATGCATTTTGGAAAAGGTTTGGGCTGTGCCTTAAGACCCTTCTGGTTGGTCTCTACATGGTCAACAAGCTGCAGGATGTCAGTAGCAGCCTTATAACTAACATTGCTCAGAAATAGGATTTTTGGTGAGAGATGTTGCTGCTCCTAAAGACAAACCTGCTAGCAAACTAGCTAATATCTTGGCTTCCCCAGCTTCCCCAGCCCCCTCACTACCTCTACACAGACGACTCCAACGAGATAATTACTTTTTCACCAAGATAAATATGACTGCAATCAATACAGTTAGTAAAACAACAACAACAACAAAAACACAAACATGATTTTCCAAAGAAAAGAAAATACTAATATTAAATACATTTATATTGACACTAAGCCAGGTTGGTCTGGAGCATGTGTGAGTGTGTGCTTGGTCCTTTGGAAATAACTTGGGGCTGTGCATCTCCCAGTGCCCCAACCTGGCTGAGCACACACCTTTTCCTCTGCCCCAGATGTAGGCTCTGGGGAAAGCAGGGTGAGAATCATGCCAAGGAAAATTAGACTTTTAGAAAAATATTCTTCAGGGACTCAGATTTTTTTGGAGGCTTGAGTTCCCTGTTGTTCTTTCCTTGGGCTGTGGAGAATTTTGCCAATTGTTTTCCTTCTCTGGATTTCATTTGTGTCATCTACTAAGACAGAATAATTTCGCCCAAAGGTGTCACCCTCTAAGCGTTGCTGTAAGGAACTGAGGACAAAATTGGAACAGTTTTGGAAATCACAATGTCTTCAACGTATGGGAGATGGTCTTCCCAATCCTGGTTTCCTCCTTGCCTCTTTCAAGATTCTCATTTTATAACACCAGGGGGAGAGGACGTTCTTCTCACTTGGAAGTTGACATTGGCTCCTGTGGAGTTAATTTAACTAAAGTAGAAGCTGTCAAAGCAGGAGAGTTGGAAGGAAAGAGAATATCAACAACATCCACAGTATCAAATATTTATTGAACACTCATTATGGATTGTCCCTGGGTTAAACATTTTATGTCAATTATTTCATTTGATTCTTACAACAGTTATGTACTCATATAAGCCCTATTTTACAGATGAGCAAATGTAGGCTGGAGTGATGCGTGTAAAAGAGTTGAGAGTGCTCTTTTAGAAAAATAGACAGGAGAGGCATCACTGAACAAGAAATAGTTGAACCAAGAAGTGAACCCTGAAATCATCTAAGAGAGAGCATTCCAGGCAGAGGTGTTGAATCAGGGTGGTTGTCAAGTTGTGGGCCAGGAGAAGAGTTATAGGAGAAAAGTCGAAGAGGTGGGCAGGGTGAGATGATGGTGGGTCTCCAGGATGGTGGCAAGAAGTTTGAGTCTAGCTGTGAATGTGGTGACCATGAGAATTAAATAAAAGGATAGGTCCAAAGTGGCTTATAAGCTGCAAAATACTAAACGGATATGATATGCCATTGTAGTCACTCATTCATTCAACACTCTCCCCACCCTCACCCTTGTGCTGATCCATGTTCAATGTGCTTTATTCAAGGAGCTCAGATTCAAAACAGTTCTCATCATTTCCTGGATTCCAGACAGATTGTTAATGGGCTAGCACTGTCCTCTGAGGACTCATGAACTAAGAACTGATCAGGTGGGAGAAGCCCAGAATAAGGCAGTCCCCAGGAATCCCTCCTCCTGATTCCTTCCAAACTAACAAGACATTAAAAGAAGACCTGCTCCCTGGGTATGGAGAGATGTGTAATGGGGCATTACAAGATGAGCCATGACTACTTTGAAGATAGACTTGGAGCAATTCCAGAGAAAAAGGCTCATTTCTAATCATCCAGAGATTTCCACTTGGGATTTAGTGGAGCCTGGGAAGAAATGACATTAAATACTCTTCTCTAGCACCAAAGGGAAAATGCAGAACAGAGAATTTACAGACTTACAGACTTTATAGCAGAGGATTTGCACAGCCCTACATTGGTTTGCGGCTTCAAATCTAGAATCACCCTATGAATATATGCAAGGAAGCAAACCAATACAGACATGCCAGAGGCATAAAGTAATTCATGGCTAATGGGTCCAAGCAGCATTCAAGTTAGGATGAAATTATTGGGCAATCACCCAAACCTGGAATCCTCTATACTTGAAAAGGGAGGATATATTTTCATTATGCTTGGTCTAAGACTTTGTAGTTTTGCCAATTTAATGGCCATCTTGCCAATTTAATGGTTGAATATTTTCTCACTGTTGCTTTTAGTTTTCTTGATTATAAGTAAAGTGTGTTTTTTAAAAGGAAGAGAGAGATATATTTGTAAATAATGACTGTAAGCACTGCCTATATCAACATAAAGCAGATCACCTTATGTTTGTTCTGTGCTTTGCTTTCATCTTGCATTTTCTTCTCTTTCTGCAGATATGGGAGTAGAAGTAAAATATGTTATCAAAAGTAATACCACTTAGCCAAATACATGTCTGATATGCCTATTTGTCTCTTGGGCATTAATTCACTCAACAGGCAATTATGACACACCACCTCTGTTAGTAAAGTAGTTGCTGCTGCCTCTTGCAGCAGAAGCCTCTCCCATCTCAGTGGCTTGAAACAATAGAGGGTTAGTTCTCACTCAAAGTCCTTTGTGGGTTGGGTGGCTTTGCTTCTCAGCTCCATTCCAGGTGGTGACACTGGGATCCAGGCAATTCCTATTCTGTGGCTATGCCATCAGAACAAGGGCTCCTCAGACCATGGTGGCAGGGAAAGCAAGGACTGAAGGATTGTGTGGACTAACTTTAAGGGCTCACCAAGGAAGTGACTTGCATCACTTTTACCCACATTCTCTTAGCCCAGATGCAGTCACATGACCCTGGCAAGCTGCAAGGGAGTCTGCAGTGTAGCAAAGCCCACAGACAGAGATGAGCATTCATACTCTCTGCCATAAACTTATATGTCAGTGCTGTGCATAATGAGAGGGATACAGAGGGGACTAAGACATGGACCTACGCTTCATTTCACAGTCTGATCAGAAAAAAAGATCATGCATAATTATGCTGTAAGTCTGGCTATGATTGATTCTTTACCACTGAGCCACCAAAGCAACTGTCTATGACTGGTACATAATGAGAATTATCAACTAGGTGCTNGCTACAAATCTCTCAGCCTTTTAAATTGCAGTATAGGTAGAGAGAATAGGAAGACAAAGCTATAGAGGCCAGAAACCATGAGGTGTGTCTTGGTAATAGTGAGAGAACACTGTAACAAAGACATGTGAAGGGGACAAGTGGCAGGAATAAGTCTGAAAACTTAATTTAGGTGCAGATCAGAGAAAAGCTAAGGAGTTTCAGACCATTTTTGAGAAGGAAACAAAAAGAAGATTAAGCAAAGGGGCTATTTAATAAACACCAGTTTAGCCAAAGCAGGAAAAGTATGTAATCACTTTGTGCCTTGATATTCTTATGGGGATAAGAATAAATGGGGATATTAATGTTTACTTTTTGATTGTTGTGAGGATTAAATGAATAAAAACATGTTAAATGTTTACATATATTAGTGTAAATACATGCAATGGTGTTTGACAAAATAATCAGTTTGTATTAATATTAGCTGAAGAATATATAATCTTGTTTTACTAACATCTCTAAGGGAGAATGTCATAACTCAAAAGACAGTCTTGACAAGGCCATTAAAGAGATGGCCCAAATGTGTTGATAATCAGGTAAGAGGATCAAAATATCCACGGTGATAGTGATGATTTTCTGGGAACTCCAGTAGTTCAGGAAGGTCACATTCCCTTCCATATACCTTCTTGCTTTAAGAGAAAGAAAACATTAAGGCACATTCCAGAGGCATATTGTGGACATATTCTAGCTGTCCCAGGAGCCCTGGGTAAAACCATACAGCAGTTAAGAGAGTGAGGACTGGCCTCAGAATGTCTGGGATGGAATTCCAACTCTGCCATTTACAAGCTGTTTGACCTTGTACAACTTATCTAAAGCCTCCTTAAGTCCCAGTTTCCATGGGTGTAAGGCAAGGATAATACTTACGTCACAGGTGATTTGTAATCATATGCATATGACATTTAGCTTGGTGGTACAAGATTTTCACTAAATGTTCAAAAAATACCACTTATTATTTGCTATTGTTAGTTAGAAGGCATAAAGCATAAGTAAAAATTAGTTGTGCATAATTCCATTAACAGTGAAACTCTGAATCTAGTTTGGACTCAGGGACCCCTGTCCCAACGCATTTTTAATGATATGAAAGACTGATGCAGAGACAGTAAAGAAGAAAGAGTGTAGACAAGTTGACCACTGTATACAAATTAATTCTGCAAACACATATTGATGCCTATTGCATTCCAGACCCTCTGCTGGGCACTGGGGGTGAATAAAATCCTACCAGTGGCTTAGGGACACAAGTCAAGTGGGGGAGATAAAAATATAACCAGTAAGTATAAGGACCATAGAGCAGGATGAGTATTATAATGAAAGTAACCACCATGTGAGACCTCTGCACACTGGAGTAGGAAGAGGTGTCAGAATAATCTCCTGGGAGATGTGATGTTGAAGCTGGGTTTCTGAGACTGAATAGGAGTTTGCTAGGTAGAAAATGGGGTATCAATGTGAATTGAAGGGGAGAAGTGCTCGAGGATTTTGCTTCTCAAAGTGTGGTTCAGACACCAGCATCTCATAATCACATGCACAATTTCAAGCCCCATCCAAGATCTGCTGAATAAGAATCTGATTTTTAACATAATCCCATTGTTTTTCATGGGCATCTTAACCTCTGAGAGCACTGGTACAGGAGGACTACACAGTCAGAGCAAAGGAAAAAAAAACAGAAATTTGGACTTGCTCAAGGACCAAGAACCAAGTCTGGAGTGGGGGAGTGGACCAAGAACCAGCCAGGGGCAGAGGCAAATGGAACTAGAGAGACAGATCCCACACCAATACCACATCTGCACGGAAGGCAAGACACTGCTAAACTCAAGGCTCTTTACCTGGAACTCCCAGGCCTGTCCAATAGCAGCTGAGACTCAAACCATGGTCAAGTGAAGGGTACTGGCACTTTGACCCTGACATCTGTCCCACTTGAGAGAACTGACCTCTGTTTGCATTTCTTCTTCCAGACCTGGATTCATTAGAGCCAAATCAGCTGTTTACATCTGCCCACATCACAGGGCTGCTCTGATGAAAGTTCATACAGACCAATCAATCAGGCCGATTTCAATTAATCCTAATTGTCCTGTTGGGATTCCTTGCCAATAACTAAGATGTGATGAGATGCTGGCATGGCTTTATCATGACTTTCGGGATTCCCATGGATGCTGCAGGCATCTGTGCACAATGCTGTGTGTCAGGGTGCGGGGGTGGGGGAGGAGTGCATGTGCATCCAGGCGCATGCGTGTACGGCCAGTCACCTCTGCAGCACACACAAAGAGCTTCTTAGAGCAACCTGCCTCCTTCCCCCTTCCTGTGGTCCCTCCTCCAGGAGAAACGGTGGAGCCACCAGAAAGACTGCAGAAACAGACACAGGTGTGGATCACTAAACGTCTTTCAAAGAATCTGTGGATCATTTGAGTCTCTTTCTCTTCACCTCTTGGCACACTTATGAAGCTATTTCCTTGTCTTTTACACATTCTGTGAGAGTGAGTGAGTGAAATTTGATCAGTAGTGTCTGACTGTCTGTGACCCCATGGACCATAGCCTGCCAGGCTCCTTTGTCCATGGAATTCTCAAGGCAAGAATACAGGAGTGGGTAGCAATTCCCTTCTCCAGCGGAACTTCCCAGCCCAGGGATCAAACTCCGGTCTCCTGTATTGCAGGTAGATTCTTTGCTATCTGAGCCACTAAGGAAATCCTACTCATTCCATCCTTATCCTCAGCTCTTTAAGGCATGGCAGTAGGCACATGGATGTAGATGCTTTCCAGATTCCTTAGATCTCCTCAGACCTTCTCTCCCCTCAGGGGTGCTCTGTGAATAAGCATCTCTTAATTGCCTTTCTCCCTACCACTTGAACCACCACTCCCCCACTCCAGACTGTGATATAGATGATCTGGCTCCAAGTACAGGGACATAATGGAGTGCCAATCATGCAGCTCTTTCCCTTGTAATCCTGTGGTTATAACAATGCTAGTCCTGGGAGCTTGTGGCTAGAGTTCATAGGAAATTCATAGCAACTGTATTCATATTATCCAAAAAATGAAAAGCAACTCAGGTGTCCATTCTACCATCCATTCTGCTACTGTAGATTGGCTAAAAATACAGTGACATCTCCAGAAATAGAATACTACACAGCAATAAAAATGAACAAACTCCTGATACATACAAAAACATAGATGACTCTCCAAAAGCTGAAGCTAAGCAAAAACAAAGTCTTACATGAAGACTGTGTACTATAGATGTTCAGTTCAGTTCAGTTGCTCAGTCCTGTCTGACTCTTTGCGACCCCATGAATCACAGCACGCCAGGCCTCCCTGTTCATCACCAACTCCCGGAGTTCACTCAGACTCATGTCCATCGAGTCAGTGATGCCATCCAGCCATCTCATACTCTGTCGTCCCCTTCTCCCCCTGCCCCCAATCCCTCCCAGCATCAGAGTCTTTTCCAATGAGTCAACTCTTCACATGAGGTGGCCAAAGTACTGGAGTTTCAGCTTTAGCATCATTCCTTCCAAAGAAATCCCAGGGTTGATCTCCTTCAGAATGGACTGGTTGGATCTCCTTGCAGTCCAAGGGACTCCCAAGAGTCTTCTCCAACACCACAGTTCAAAAGCATCAATTCTTCGGTGCTCAGCCTTTTTCACA